>JAMAHN010000040.1:0-323255 GCA_023627535.1 Aspergillus sp. S1802E
CGCTTCATATAAAGGCTTTCGGAACTTGCCTTTAGCGAGGGTTTGGCGGATTGCTTGAAGCACCTGATTCTTCTACATTTGTGGCCATACCGTCGAACCTCTAGGAATTAGGGAAGCCGCAAGTGTGTTGACGGCCTGTAATGGACGACGTCTTAAGGAAAATGGTGTTCCTGCGGATTAATATATACTCAGGGGTACTGTAGAGCTTTGTAGATGGAGGAACGCATGGTATTGCCCAGGTCTGCCATTTCAGAGGATAAGGGAATGCTGGAAGGTCAAAGTCTGCAGCGTTGAGTCGCCGTAGACAGAGGCTGATTGATTCGCAGGTCAATTTTCGGTCGGGTCTAGGTAGCTCTGCTTGTATATCACCGGTATGGGAGCCACAGGATGTAGGAATTGATGTAAGTGGGCTCATAGTTAGAGGAAATGGATCTCGCCCTGGGAGTGTCAAATAAGAATGTCTCGAGGTCTTCGAAGGGTGAAAGCAAGGGTTGGAAGATGTAGATACTCGGGGTCGTCGACGAATAGCCCGTCTGTCGTTAGAAAAGGTACAAGATCGTTCTAGATGAAGGAAGTACGACAAGGCGTCCATGAGACCGAGAAATTTTGAAAGCAAAGGATGGGATGTGAATTTCCGCAGACATCTCGATAACCCCTAGACGTGTCCAGGAGAATACACATTCCAAGACCGGCAACAATGCAACGGTGGGCAGCACTCACTTCACCCTGGGTATTCTAGCTTCACTGGAAAAATAGAAGGATCACAGAGATCAACGGACCGCTTTGAAGCAACCTTCTGCGGTTAGCGTGACAAGCCACCAATTTCCCATCAACTGAATATGCAAGTAGCCATGTGTAGTACAGATGGACTCTTTCAGCTGCGGAAACCGGAAGGCTGATGTGCAAATCAAAATAAACTCGATCGAATGGGTCAACTTGAGCGCCCCTGCTCCGCCGTCATCCGCAAGTAACGGTATGTTATTTCGGATTTACAACCGGACACCTCACTTTCCACCAGGCCACCTGACGTGCAGCCATAGACCGCAGTTATCTGAAAATGGATCTGCTCTGAGGCTCGCGATCCTTCGGAACAGAGCCAAGAGCCTCAGCAGAGTCCCGAGATAAGTGGAGATTGACTTCGTAGGGATGGAGTGGAGCCTTGTGATGGGCTTGCCTGGCTTGGACATTAACTTCCCTCAGAACCTCAGCTGCCATAGATGGAGCCATGATTTGAAGTCGACTAGCCGAGATATTGAGTAGTCTGGGTGACTGTGTACACCGCTAGAGTCAAATAAAGACTTAGGTGGCGCATGTTAAGAGTCGTTATTAGAGACTAGTGATCTTTAGGATGGCAAAGAATCCGAACTTCTGCGGATAAGAAGCCCCTTTGAAATGTGTGATGCCGTCGCCTCCTCATATAGATCATTTGTTAGCGATATTGATGAATGTCACAGTCGACATAACATAGGTTGCAGGTGTACTGACGATTGACATGCCAGGGATGTTGCAATTTCCACGTTCCCTCAGAAGAAGACGAAGGGGATTATGCAGGCTGATTGGAGAATTCGACATGTAGGCGATTGAAGCTACTCTGGGCTGTGTCTTGTAGTAAACTGTCAGATTTTTATCTGTATTATGATGGGTTGTCCTTGGCTTGTTTGGTGGTGACAGTGCAGGGAGCACAAACGGAATAGCGCGGATGAGGATCACTCCGTTCATGACTGAAAGATTCCGTACATACCCCGTGGGAATAGGGATAACTTGGAGAACGAGCCTATGTGATAGCTAATATAGACCATGATATAGCTCTTTCAAACAAACAAAGCAGCACAGCCTGGCAGAAGTCCCTGGCTACTCTGCAGTAGATTAGCCAAGCCTTCGGCCCTCAACGGAAACATGAAATAAGAGGGTTGGATGACTAGCGTAAAAATGATTTTACCATCGCTGTGGTTGTCCTGAACACTTCTTTGTTGCAGTGGGCTTATTACTTTTGATTGGACAACTGCTAGCAACAACCCCTGCCGAGGCCTCGAGACAGGGATCATGTTAATTCATGTTCCTTTTGGAAGTGGGTTAAGACATAGGCTTCGTGCTGAAGCCACTAGAACCCACTAGTCCACAGATACAGATTACCAACAGCCCTACGGTGTACACCCCCTAGCAGTGGCCGCTCTTTTCACAGCCCTTAGCCTAGCTGATCAGCTCCGAGGATTATCTTATATGTTCTATTTTGGCCATGAGGAACGGGTTGCGGCTCTCCGCCATCTCCACCTAAGAAAATCGTCCCGTTTCTTCCTTGATCCACAGCGGTGTCCAGGGATATCAGTGGCTCCCTTCTCATGATGACCATCAGACCCCCTTTTGTCCGCGTGCAATGCGCAGACTTCATTTGTGCCATTGCATCATGTGGACTCTCTCCTTACCTTGCCCTAGCCTATGATTCTTTCCGCCGAAACGGAGCAGTGCGCCACGCCAATCCGTGGGCTTGAACGGCCTCTGCCCGTTGGTGATCGTCCGAGGTGGCTACAACAGTCTAATTAGAATCTCCATGTTGATCTACCAAGACATGTGCAAATCCAGGTGTCCAGGCAGTTTTGTAAGGATGAGTCTCCACCGAAATACCCTGTCATAGCCTCATGGCTTCGTTGGCCGAGGATGCTAGGAAGGATATAAGAGCCCATGATATCTTGACAGTAGATGCTGCTTTTCTATCCATTCAAACAATTCCGCCATTCGCTGCAGAACATTGAGTTTTACAATGTTCTGGAAAACTTCCGTTCTCTTGGCCCTCACAGAGGCGCTCTCAGTCATTGCTGCCCCTAGCACCGCTTCCAAAGAACCATGTGCCTTGGTCACTCGGCAAGTTGAAGAAAGCGCTGCCCTGAATGAAAGTAAGCATCGACTTGAGTCCAGAAACTAACTATACAATAGCCTTACCTTACGTTTCTACTTACCTGGATCATCAATGTCTTCTGTCCCTGCCATTTGACTCTCGCCGCGCTGCCGCTTTTGTGACTGAAGTTAAGAAGACCTTGCAGTGGCATTCGACTATCGACACGCCCAAGGGTAGGGCAATATTAAACCCCTGATATGGTAGGCCTTGACACTAAAGCTCTCAATAGACCCCCCCTCCGGGTATTTATCTCCTGCCGTCGACTTGTTGGGTGGATTGGACTACCTGCACCAGAAGGCCCTGAAGAAAGAGTTCAGCAGCCAGTTTGAGTTAGATACAGCTCTTCAGCGACTGCTGGCATCTGCCAACGATGGACATCTGGTTGGTATACAGTGGCTGCTCTCAGAGAATATTCCAATTTACTGTCCCAACTCAGATTGCCTCGGTTTCTTCGGATGGATTGGAAATCCCCGAAGTCTACGACTTCAGTACGTTTCTTTCGCGTGTTATCATTATCCTTCCCGTTAAAGGAGCTCTGGCTAATAGCCTGCATAGGCGATGTTTAATTACTTACCGAGCATTCTGACCTTGTCTCTCCAATTGTCTCAATCAACGGCGAGAAGGCAGAGAGTTACCTCGAAAATATCTCTCACCACCAAGCCTATCAGGATCCGGATGCCCGGTATAATAAGGTTTTTGACTCATTTACCCGTTAGCCCGAGAATATGAATATGCTTGGATCTTGGAGCACCGATCCGGCATTCCTAGCAGGTCATGTCGAATTTGACGTCAAACGGGCCAATGAAACCGAGAAAAAGGTACAAGTGCAATCGATACCATATGTCAAATACAATTTCAACTATACCGACAGCCGAACTCTCTTTCAAGACAACTGTATCTCGCAGAGTTCTTTCGGCGAGGATGATGATCAAGAGGCAGACGTGATGACCGCGGGTTTCTGGCCTGCCTCGTCCGCCTCTCCGTTTCTGCCCAAGGCGATCATGCGGAATCCGTATAATCTGATACCTGACTATTTCCCAGAAGACCCGGCATGGATAGATCTGGCCGTGCTCTTGGTCCCTTCTTTTGCCACCAGCGAAAAGGGGACAGATGAACCGCTGGCGTTTGCAAACAGCGCGACCCAGTTCATTCAGGAGGCCAAGAAGGCTGGTAAGAGGAAGCTCACCATTGATTTGTCCAACAACGGCGGTGGCTTTATTGCGAGCGGAATGGACCTGTTCAAACGCTTCTTCCCCGGCAAGGATATTTACACCGCAGTCGTCCCCGCGCCCATGATGCTCTTAACCTTTATGGAAAGGCCATGAGCAAGGTCCCGCAAGGCTTTGAGCTGGCGGGCAAATATCCCTTCACAATCAAAAATCTGGTTACTTCCAACCAGACCTATGCGTTCCAGACCTGGGAGGAGCTCTACGGTCCCCATTAGCTGGCGCAATCAAATCAGACTAGCCTTTTCTCCAATCTCAAACTGAGCGACTCGAATTGGTATTCAGTCATTCGCGGGTATGGCATCGTCAAGCAGAATGAGTCTTCCTCTCCTTTCGCTGCGGAAGATATTCTTCTGGTACTCCGATCCCTTTTAAAGATCATGTCTCTTCTACGCCTGGTTGCAAACATGTTCTCTCAATATAGCTCACTGACGGCCTCTGCACATCCACCTGCGCAATTTTCTCCGAGCTGATGAAAACCATCGGCGGTGTCAAGAGTATCACTTTTGGCGGTCGTCCCCAGCAGGGACCTATGCAGGCTATCGGCGGCTCCAAGGGCTGCGCCGTTTATAGAGCGCCAAGCCTCCTTGGTCTTCGGGAGGCCGCCAACGGATGGTAAGCCAGTGCTCTCTCACCAGGAGCACGCCCGCCTGAACGCTACTATACCCGGTAGCTTCCTTCTGAAGTTCAATACGTTGGCGTTTAACATTCAGAATGCATACCGTGAAGGCGACGACGAAATGCCGCTGCAATTCCCCTACGAGGCTGCTGACTGTCGTCTCTTCTATACCCCGCATAACCTCGTTATTCCTGCCACCACTTGGATATCGGCTGCTAATGCTTTCTGGGGCAAAGGAAGTTGTGTTTCTGGCTCGTACTCTAGTTCTAATCAGGCTGGGAGATCTGTTTATATTAGGTTGATTGTTTGAGGGACTTCTGACTGTAAGCCAGATTCTGTTGGCTTCACATTACCCTTTTTGGACTATCTTTCATTTTTACATTGGTTGGGGTTTGATTTAAACGGCTTTGATCTTAGAGATTACCTTTTGTTTATGATACACGTGTATTGATATAGGATGGAAGATGATTACTTCATGCATACTTGTTTCTTCTAGTATTATAAGTGCCTCGGTCGTTGGTAACAGTTGCTTTATTTGTTTCTGATAGATTTTTTTTTAAAATATAGAATCCAATACGAGTTTACTTTATCTAGAAGGGTCTCACCTAATATCATTTCAGCCTTGGTACCTGCTAAATGTTGGTTTTTCGAAAATTTGGGTCGGCCGTAGTTGGACATAGGGAATAGGCTTCGTTAGCTTGATATATTTGCTTCTGTAATTAAACTCAGTTGATTTCGTTCTAGAGCTTCTCCTCTGCACTTATTCTATCCGTACTATTTGAAATCATTTTCTCCTGTTGGTTCAGAGCTCCATTTTGTTGTACCCACCACTTGGGACGTATTAGTGCTTCTGTGACCCTTTCATTCCCTTTACTAACAAGGAGTGCTGTAAAAATATCTGCCGTACCGAGTATAGGGGTTGCCGTTGAATCCGAGCAACCAATTGAAACACACCGCAAAGATCGAATGGAGATTCTATATGTAACAACCAACTACTAATTAACCAACCAACTCTTCCACCTGCGGAGTATGCATAGGTACATCCGAACCCTCTTTAGCTTTTCTAGTCAACTAAATACATACATCTTGTTTCACCCCAAAAGGACCCTGCCCCTCCCATATGAACACAGACACATGTACTGTACTGTAGTATCCCACACACCTCTAAACTCTATAATTTGTACTATCGCGTCTCACGATCCATCTTCCGAATCAGTTCCGCAAAATGTTCCACTTCTGAGCGCACCCACGGCATCGCATGGTGATAGTCTATTTCGTAGAGATTCGCGCTGGCCGGGTCGTAGTATGTGGCGAGTTGGTGCTGACCGAGTGGTAGGAACATGTCTTTTAGGCCGTGCACGTGGAGGGTAGGGAGGGTTATTGGGGTCGTTGTGGGGTGTTGGTTTTCTTTTGGGTATTTATCGTTAGCAGGTGATGTTATAGTGTTTGGTGTTGAGGAGAGAGGAGTTTGAATAGAGCCAAGGCACAAGGCACACGGCATATGACATAATATGGGGAAAAGAGTACAACTCACCCGACTCCATCGGCATCCCCCCACCCATACACAAGATCCCGAATCGAATATTCCGTCGCGATGCACGCCCCGTCTTCCTATTCCCCATCTGCACATCCAATAATAACCCTCCTGCCGGCCTCGTCCCCTGACTGAACCCCATCACGCCGACCCACTCGCCCCCCGGGCCCTTGGTGTCCATGAGCCTATAGATGCGCTCAATGCCGTCCTCCTCGCCGTCGCCGAAGCCGCTGCCATCTGAAACCTCGAGCCCCGATGGGTCGGTGGTGAACCATGAGCGGAAGGGCCCGTCGTTGCGGAATGCGGGGAGTACGCCGGGGCCCGGGCCGCGCTCGAACGGGCCGTCAAAGAAGACGAATTCGTATTCCGAGAGCAGTTCCGAGAGTTGTGCGGATTGGACCGAGAAGATGGTCGAATTGGAGCCGCCGCCGTGAAAGCAGGCGATTCGGGGTCGGGACATTTTTGTGTATGGTGTTTAGGGTTGGGGGGGTCTCGTGGTCTGGGGAATAAATAATTGAGGGGTAAAAAAGAGAAAAGGTGGCCGGTAGATAAGAATGTGTTTGCTCCGTTTGTCTGCGTTGGAGGGGCGGAGTGGGTCACATGAGCTGAGGTCAGCCCTAATTGTATCCCTGTAGATTCAGTGAGGTGGTACATAGATGCCCATGTAAATATAGAGTAGTTTTACAATTTATGAGGAGTGTACAGTAGTTTTTACTGGCGCGAGTCTGCAGTAGCACTCTGGTGTATTCCTTTACCCGGACTCCTAGCCGATCCGTGGATCTGAGCTCTCTCTCTTCCCCACATCTTCCCTCGAATCCACTTCTCGTCTCCATCTCCGAATATAAGAACGAGCACCCCGCGTCTGCCTAGGCACTCTCCAAAATTCTAGTTCCCTCCACCAGCCTCAGAACCCAGAAAACTCCCTCTAAATCTACAATGAGAATCCTAATAACCGGCGGATCCGGCAAAGCCGGCCAATCACTCATCACTCACCTCCTCTCCCAAAACCACTCCCTACTCAACCTCGACCTCGCCCCTCTCCCCCCACCCCTCGCCTCGAAAGTCCACACCCTCCGTCTCGACCTCACCGATGCCGGCCAAGTCTTCTCCGCCATGCACTCCCACTTCACCTTCTCCGAACCCTTCCACGAACCCACCACCGCCGTCCCAGACGCCGTGATTCATCTGGCCGGATACGCTAGGAACATGATGGTCCCGGACAACGAGACGTTCCGCGGAAACGTTCTCTCCACGTATAATATCCTCGAGGCGGCGTGCCGGGCAGGGGTTAGTAAAATCGTTCTCGCTGGGTCGATCTGCACGTATGGTGTGACGTATGCGGATGGGGATGTGGACTTTCCGTCGTTTCCGGTGGACGAGACGGTCGATACGAATCCCATGGATGTGTATGGGATGTCTAAGGTCGCGAGCGAGAATGTGGCGAGGAGTTTTGCCAGACGATTTGCAGCTGATGTTTATGTTTTACGGCTGGGGGCGATTGTTACACAGGATGAGTTTCAGGGGAGGTTCACGGAGTATGTAAAGGAGCCGGAGAAGTTCAAGGTCCATGGGTGGTCGTATACGGATGCGGGTGATATGGGGCGTATGTTTGAGGCGTGCTTGGGAACGGATGGGTTGGGGTTTCAGGTGTTTAATGCGGTGAATGATGAGATCACGAATGATGTCGAGACGGGGGAGTTTTTGCGGACGCATTGTCCGGGTGTGCCGGTGACGAGGGAGTTGGTGGGGAGGGAGGCGCCGATCAGTAACCAGAAGATGAGAAAATTGTTGGGATTTCGGCAAGGGGTATCGTGGAGGGAGAGGTTTGTTAGGGAGTAGATGGTGGATTTGGAGGCGTTGTATATATTCGGCTGTGGATTGTGGATGGTGTCTTGGTGGGAACATGTATATAGTTTATCTGAGTAGATGCTTACAAACATGCATCCAATTTAGCTTTCGACCAACGCAAGCTGCTATGTACTAAGTGTAGGGATTGCAGGACATGAGAGAACGGTTTCAGCTATTGTGGTTTAATAGGTTGACATGGGTGAGAGAAATGACTGAACCGTAGGTCAATATTCAATGGTGACTTACGCTGACTAGTCATGGATAAGCCTCATGGGGATGAGTAGGAAGGGTCTGTTCAGCTGTAATATATCAGAAATATAATAGTGGGACTTATACCTTCTCAGCCGTTGGTGGTCGGTAAAAAGGGGGTTTGCTAACAGAGATGCTGACAAGTTATGAGCCCAACGGTTGATTTCAATTAATTAATTGGTATGAACTGCGGACTCTTCTCCTTGAAGAGAAGGAAGAAAGAGAAAGGATTGAAAAATTGTTCGCTAAGATGATAGTAGATTTGAAGAAAAGCCAAAGGTGGTTTGTGCTCTTGTAAAAATAAAAAGGTAGTCAACAGAAAAATGGTCATGAGAGCTGATAGTTCGGAGTGAAAAACGGCAGTCTTTCGGTTTTTAGCAAACCAACACACAATGGACCAGGAAGCAGCAAGAGCTTAAGTATAACATACCTGTGATTCCTATATTTTTTCAAGTATCTGGAACGGGTCGTTGGGGACCCGCACGATGGGACCGGATTTGGAGTAAAGAAGGGCAGTGTGGTTCGTGGCAATCGAAAAAAAATCATGACGGCGTGGGGGATGCGCTATACGAATAGAAAAGGGATTGTAGTAATATATCTGCTACTTTGCTAAACCACAGTGTGTGTCTGGCAGTGAGATAGCAAATGAATCCAGAGGTGAGAGATAATTATAATAGCTTTATTTATGTCCTTGCGGCTTCCGACTTCCTCAATAGATTGAAATTGCGGTGATTGAACTACCTCAGGTGAAGAGCAGATTTGCGGGATTTGGCACCGTCAGGGATATGATCGACAACTGAGGAAAGACGAGGCATGCTGAAGGTGTATTTCATGCGGAAGCGAACATATGATATGATTGTGGAAAGCTCCTGCTAGCTTGTTCAGCTGTATATAGCCGCATGTGGTTGGCCGCAAATATCCTCAAATGTGCTCAATCCCGCGCAGGTGCTTTATGCACGCTACATGCTTACCTTTTTTTGGATGGTCAATGTTATTTGACGGACGACTGGTTTCTAGCGGGCGATCAAAGGACAATTATTCTCTTAACTATTCTTAAGTCTGCTCCTCGCCGTTCAAAACTTCGCAATCAGTACGCAAAATGGACATGCACCACCACCACCAACCCCCAAGCACCACCGACATCCCCAGTCCAAGTACAACTCTCAGCCCAAACCATGATTCGTCCATGTCAATGTCAATGTCAATGCCGACCGTCTTCACGACCAGCACACAAGTAACGATCCTCTTCACCGGTTGGACCACCACCTCCGTTCCGTCATACATCTTCACCCTCCTGTTCCTCTTCCTTCTAGCCATCCTCAATCGCTTTCTCACGGCTTGGAAATCCCAACTGGAGCGATCATGGCGCAATGACAATCGAGAAATCTCACCGACGCGTACTGTCACCCTTAGCGCCGTTCCACGCAGAGCCGGCTCTCGAGTCGCAAAGGAAAGACTGAGTCCGTTGCCGAGGTATATGCGGATTGATGAAGAAGAAAGCCTTGATCCTCGCCCTCAGGAGCACGGAAATATTGAAGAATCAGACGATGCGACAACCTCTTTGTTAAGTAGGCTCCGAAACGCCCTCCCAACCCAGAAACGATGGCAGGCGAGTCGAGCTTGGACCATTCGACAAGATGGAATTTTCTCGGTCCTGGAGTGTGTCAAGGCGGGGATCGGGTATTTTTTGTACGTGACTGTCCTTCTTCTACATCATCTTGCACGCTTCAATTAGATTATTATGCTAATTGATGAGTATGTAGGATGCTCGCTGTCATGACCTTCAACGTCGGCGTTTTCTGCGCCGTTCTTGCCGGCATCTTCATTGGCGAATTAGCATTGGGTCGATATTTAGGAACGGAGCCAGGGTGGGAGGACGGAGCATGTCATGGAGGATGAACCAACCATATCTCCGCAATGTACACCGTCTGCATACGAAATACACCTACTGGTCAACCGATGAACTAAGCCTTTCTTGTTTGTGTATTCCGCCCTTCCCCACGCCAAGCCCGTGCCTGACGAACCGTCAATTTCTTCCACCACTGGCATGATGGTATCGAAATGGCGTATCTCCACCCCCGCAAATTCGCGGTAATGTAGACCGAGTCGGGGCATTGTTTGTTCCCTTCCCCACTGTTTTCTGGAGGATAAATAGTGCGGTGAGTCCGGTGTTGGAGGGTGTTGTTTACAGAGAAAGGAGTGAGCAGGTGTTCATGATGTATCCTCTCTCTGCATTGGGTGCTTTGGCCCTACTCGGCGCTGGCACTGTCCAGGCGAAACCGTTCCTTCAGAAGATCAATGACACCGCACATGTGATCGGGAATGATCTATGGAATGTGACGATCGGACGACAGTATGGCGTGAAGCTATTCTACAAGGATACGGATCTGGTCGGTGATGCTTGGGGCCACTACGTTAGCTACAGTACTTCCCCTTCCCTCGGACCTTTGTCTTGGCCCCAAACCAAACAGACCACCTAACTAACATGGCAAAAGATGGCGCCCAATCCGACCTCAACTGGACGTCCGCCAGCATCCACCACCGCGGCCCCGACTACCTGGACATCAAATTCACCGCGCTTGAAGGCGACTTCCACTGGGTGATCTTCGACAAACTCGCCGGCGCATACCAATACTTCGTGAATCACGACCTCCCCACACTCGGCGAATTCCGAACCCTCTGGCGTCTCGACAACGGGTCCTTCCCCAACGGCCGCACAAACATCAAGGACAGCCCGCTCCCCAATCTCGCCGAGTATCCTGCCTCCACGAAAGTGCAGGACGAGACGTGGCAGCGCGCAGACGGGTCGTATATCACGAAGTATGACTTTAGTGCTTGGGTCCGGGACCTGGACTTCTATGGTGTCTATGGAGACGAGTTCGGATCGTGGTATATTAATCCCGGGAAAGATTATTATAATGGAAACCAGTTGAAGCAGGAACTTACTGTGCATCGCGAGAGCGCGACCGGTGATGCGGTGCAGTTGAATATGATTCATGGGACGCATTTCCAGGTTTCTGCGGTGGATGAGTTCCCTGATGGGAAGGTTTGGGGGCCGTGGTTGTGGTATTTGGTAAGTATCTTTTACCTTTGTACTCTCTTCTGTTCGATGTTGTTCGTGCACGACTTTGGATGGGAATATGGATGGAGCTAACCAAGGCAGAACGATGGCTCAACATCCGACGCCGCAGCCCGAGCCAGGAAAGAGGAACAAGCTTGGCCCTACAAATGGTTCAAGGACGAGGCCTATCACACCCGCGGCTCCGTGTCTGGACGACTCCTCCTCTCCGACGGTCGACCTGCCGCCGGCGCATCTGTGTTCCTAGGCGATAACAAACCCAGCAAGACGGCGCTAGACATGGGCTCGGACTACTACTACACCGAGCAAGCCGACAGCCAGGGCCGGTTTACCTTCAAGCATGTACGCGCAGGCGACTACGGTCTGCAGGCGTGGTCGGACGGGGGCAAGATACGGGACGTAACGACGTCGTTCCTGCAGAACGATGTAACGGTCAAGAAGGACAAGCAAACGCAGCTGGGCAAGTTGCAGTGGAAGGTCTCCGAGCGGAAGAGGCTCTTCCAGGTGGGTGATTTTGATCGCAAGTCCTTGGGTTTCAAGCATGGTGGGGCGCCGTATCAGCATGCACTTGTTGAGGAGTGTCCTGAAGATCTAGTGTATACGGTTGGCAAGAGCAAGACCTCGGACTGGTGCTTTGGGCAGTCG
The DNA here is from genome assembly GCA_023627535.1 of Aspergillus sp. S1802E. Lineage (NCBI taxonomy): Eukaryota > Fungi > Ascomycota > Eurotiomycetes > Eurotiales > Aspergillaceae > Aspergillus > Aspergillus sp. S1802E. Next base: position 12,094 of record JAMAHN010000040.1, read on the forward strand.
GCGAAGGGCACCTGGAGTATCAAGTTCCTGATCGATAAGAAGAGCGCGAAAGCGTCTGCATTGTTGACTGTCTCTTTAGCCGGGTATTCATCCGGTACTAAGTCGCGGATTCTTTTGAATGGAGACGCGGACAGCCCGATCGGGAACCTGACGACTCTGCCGAATGATCCAGGCATGTATCGTTCTGCGACCACGGCGGGAGAGTGGCGGTTGTTCGAATTTGACGTGCCAGAGGGGAAGCTGCGCGAGGGATGGAACACGGTCGACTTTGAAGTGACGGAGTCGACGAAGTGGAGAGGATTCATGTGGGATAGCATTGTTTTGGAGGCTTGAGTAAATAGATATTGCGGCAGATGAATGCATATGTTTAGATTTTCAGTTTCGGAGTGCCCAGGCTCATTGTGAAGCCAAACCTTGATAGTTCTCTTGGTTAATACTGCGAGAATCCAACTGAAGTCAATCCGATTGCTTGTCTATCTTTTCATAATCGCATCTACTGTAGAGGACAGTAACAAAGGAATATCCTTGATCGGCAGAGTAAATTCTGGCTCTCGGTAAGCCGGACGTTGGCAGCCAACCTGGCGGGATGAGGGTGCCGTTCGGCAAAATCATGGTCGCAGAATGTAATAGGAAGGAAAAGTCGACGGATTTCCCACATACCACCGCATGTAGCCGGTTCGATGACGCCATGCGTGAGACCTCCTATCCTTCCCGCAGAGATGCACCAAAGTGGGTATATCCCACCCGTTTCAGCCGGCCAAGCAGCCCTGAGAGTAAACACGCCTGGCCGATCCAAGTCCAACAGTTCAGAATGGCATCTGGCCAGTTTCTCTCGGCACATGCAGGTGGAAACAGCATCCTGCAGCCCAGACGAGACATTTTCCGACCGAGTGATCATCTCGCTTCGGCCATCGACAGACGATCGTCCCGGTCAACGCGACCGAAGTGGATTCGGCCACAGAAGAGGACTCGGCAGGACAAGCTCATCAGTGACATCAAGCGTACAGCGATCGTCACAATCGGAAGAGGTGATCGTTCTTAGCACCTGTACCTGACTCCGTATGGCGGTTCCGATGCCAATGCCAATGCCGATACGGAGCGCATCGGCGTACTGATTCGGAGACTGGATCGGAGCGAATGCATCCTCAACGGAGGAGACGATTCGGACCGGTGCTGACGAGTGGCGCTTATGAGGCGCAACAAGTGCTCTGTAGGCGTCAAACCCTCAGATTGGATTTGACGCCACCGACGGAGAAGGCGTCATACTAGGATAGCTATGGCTAGCTGGTGAGATTGGTGCCGGAGGCATACCGACGATATCGGACATCGGACAGGCGCATACGGCGGACGACGACCGAATTGCGCACTAGCCAAGTGCGAGACGAGATACTCGAGCGAAACAGACCGCAATAACTGGGCTTTCCTCGTGGACAGACCTGATTGAGTACACGTCATGGAAGACCCAGTTGGAATCAGAACGCGGGAGGTGAGTCCGGGGATGTCAGGGTGCACGGGCATCTCCTCTCGGGATGCCATTGCCAGGGTCCAGTCCAGACTCTCGGCGAAGTTCGCTTAAATGCATTTAACCAGGACCGAGAATTAACCTGACTCCATCTCAGAGCATGGACATTCCTTGGTTCACAGGTGGAAAAGAACCGGGTCTGCCCGAGACGCGGAGAATCACGTGGGAATGTTGCTATTGATTGGTGGAAAAATCACGGAGAAAGAGCTTTGTCAGCCACCAGCTGATGCCTCAGGTGTTTCCCCCATCCCTTCAGGCAGTCAGGCTCTCCCGGTCACTGGGCATGGCAAGCCCTGATTGATGCTCCAGTTGGATATTCTCATTTTGGATACTCCGTCTCAAAGGATGACTATAATTGAATCAAGGCGAGATATCCCCTTACGCAACCGGGCAGGAGCTCATTTACTCGGTTAATTCAATATTCATCCGCCTCTCCCTAACACCTAACTGGGAAAATCTCCGTCCAGAATGAACCGACTGGACAAGAGGGTGCACTCCCCCCACTCATGACGCATTGGCACTCTTCCCCCAGAGTCCTTGATTTGCTCGTTTCCCCATCCTCCCCATGTCTCCCCGGACCTCCACATTCCCTCCAAGCCGATCCTTGCTCGTTCAAGTGGTGCCGCCGGCCGAACGCCATGCGTGTCTTGCACCACCCCGGAATCCGGCTGCTCGCAAACGGGTGCGGATGCCAAGTTCAGCCATGCGATCCCGTATGAGCGTTCATCGTATATAAGATCGCTCGCTTGGAGTTCCCCTGGCGCCGACTTTTTTTGTTCTCGCGATCAGCCCGATATTGTGAGGTAGAGCTGCCACCATGTATCGGATTACGAATATTTACGGTATGTGACATTCTTGAGCAGTTTGTGTTTCCTTGTACTCATGCAATACAGTCCTTGCTGCCTTTGGCACCATTGGCGGTGCCCTCTTCGGTTTCGATGTCAGGTAGGTTTGATGTCTCTTTTGCCAGGGAAATGCTGACTCGTGTAGTTCCATGAGTGCCTGGATCGGCACGCAACAATACCTCGACTATTTCAACCATCCCGACTCGAATCTCCAAGGTGGTGTAAGTTATGGCATATGTTATTGCATACTGTGTAATCTCCCGCTGACTGAATCAGATCACCGCCTCCATGTCTGCCGGTTCCTTCGCTGGTGCCATCGGAGCCGGTTGGCTATCCGATCACCTCGGTCGACGCATGTCCCTCATGGTTGCTTGTATTGTCTGGATCATCGGTTCCGTTATTCAATGTAGCGCACACAGCGTGGCGCACTTGGTGGCGGGCCGAGTCATTAGCGGTCTCTCCGGTACGGAAGAGGCGTCCATCCCCCTGTCCATGTGGCTTGCGCTAACCCCTTCCTTAAGTCGGTGTCACTTCGTCCCAGGTTTGCGTCTACCTCGCCGAGTTGGCTCCCGCCCGCATTCGTGGTCGTATCGTCGGTATTCAGCAATGGGCTATCGAGTGGGGTATCCTGATCATGTATCTCATTTCCTACGGCTGTGGACAGGGCCTTGCTGGCGCTTCCTCGTTCCGTGTCGCTTGGGGTATTCAGGCCGTTCCTGGTTTGATCTTGTTGCTTGCGCTGCCGTTCTTCCCTGAGTCGCCCCGTTGGTTGGCTGGTAAGGAGCGATGGGAGGAGGCTCACGATACCTTGGCTTTGCTGCATGGACATGGCGACCGCAACAATCCGGTCGTTCAGTTGGAGTTCGAGGAGGTGCAGGAGGCTGTCCGTGTGGCCCATGAGTCGAAGGATGTCACCTTCCTCGCCCTCTTTGGTCCCAATATGTGGAAGCGAACTCTATGCGGTGTTAGTGTGCAGGTCTGGCAGCAGCTCCTAGGAGGTAACGTCGCTATGTACTACGTCGTGTACATCTTCCAGATGGCCAATATGGTTAGTTATTCGCCCTTCATGCAGTCATGAGCATTCCAGCTAACCCAGATACAGTCCGGTGACACGGCCCTCTACTCCTCTGCTATTCAATACGTTATCTTCCTCGTCACTACCGGTGTCATCCTCCCTTACATCGATCGTATCGGCCGTCGACTCCTCCTGCTCAGCGGCTCTGTCCTCTGCCTGGCCCTCCACTTCGCTATTGCCGGTATCATGGCCACATACGGCCACCCGGTCGACTCGATCGACGGCAATGAGAACCTGAGATGGTCTATTGGAGGCGCCCCTGGAAAAGGTGTCATTGCGTGCTCTTACATCTTCGTTGGCGTTTACGGTTTCACATGGGTACGTTCTTCCTTCCCGTCTTCTCACCCAATGCCAATATCAACCACATCTTTAACTGATTTTTTTTTATTTAGGCCCCCACCGCATGGGTCTACGCCTCCGAAGTCTTTCCCCTAAAATACCGCGCCAAGGGCGTCGGTCTCTCCGCCGCAGGAAACTGGATCTTCAACTTCGCCCTTGCGTACTTCGTCGCGCCCGCATTCACCAACATCCAATGGAAGACATACATCATCTTCGGCGTCTTCTGTACCGTCATGACCTTCCACGTGTTCTTCTTGTATCCGGAGACGTCGAACCGCTCGCTCGAGGAAATCGATGCGATGTTCGACTCCAACGTCAGTGCCTGGAAGACGGCCACGACGAAGGATACCTTCACGGCGGAGGTTGAGAGGAGGAAGCATAGTGTGGCTGAGGAGAAAGCGGTTGAGGCGAGCCATCAGGAGATGGCATAACTTTTATCTTTTTGGTGTCTGTGGATCTGGGGATTTGTATAGTGATGATGTGACTTTTATGAAGATGGGTTAGTTTGGGATAGAGCTACGTCCGCTTTTTGTATAGTGTAATGCATTTGAGATGATGTTGATGAGTTATACTTGTTCGATTTGCTCGCCGTAAGATATGCTTTGTCTGTGCGTGCTGTTATTGGCCGAAGGAGTCAGTTGGTGCTCGATAATAAGTCTATCTCCCTAGTCGAGTAGCACTGGTTTGCTCCAAATTCTTTAAACAAATGTTTATATCGCCACTTTCTGGCTCCTAGAACTAAGCATGCCAGCCCTGCATCTATATCTGAATGCTGGGTCGTAAATTCATCGCCCATGTATGTGTTCACGCTTTAATTGGTGCTTATAATTGATACTATAGGAACCATCTACGTTCTTCACTGATAACACATTCTATTCATCGTGGTTCTGTAAATTTCCCTCTTCACGTGCACTCCCATAGTTCAAACCGTGCAAGGTATACACTATATATCGAACATAAAATATTGTCACTCTTATCTTGTCATTTTCTAATAATCACTGCCGGTCGACCCATAAACATGCACCCCCCGCTCCAAAACCTCAATCTCATCCCCAACACTAACAATCAACCCCCGTCCCTGCCTCTCCGCCTCCTTCAATCCCGAATCCTCCGGCACACAATGCATCCCCAGATACCCCAGCGCCGACGCATTCCCCGTCTCGACCGTGCGATGCGCCACCAGCGTCGTGCTGGGTTGAGGCTTTCCTTTTTTCCGTCCCGCAGGTGCCACGTCGGTATCGAATATCCCTGTGTCGGGGTTCACGTTGGGCATGGTGCATCGCGAGGTACGGCATACGACTGAGAGGGTTGGGGATACGTCGGCGTATGTGTCGCCTTGTGTTGAACTGGCCTGTCGCTTGGGAATGATGCGGTACCGTTTCCATGTTTCCTCGTCGTAGGCCACGGATCCGGTGGTCCAGATGTTAGCGCGGAAGCGCAGCGCGTTGAGGGGCTGGTTTTCGGGTGGTAAAAGGGCTGAGACAGCATGCACCGAGGATACACTGTTGATGTTGACCGGTTGCTGGTCCGTGTATCCGTGGACAGCGCGCGAGCCGATATGTTCCAGTGGAGCGAGGTTCTTGGTCGTCGGCAGTAGCGTGTCCGGCGTGCATCTTAGTAATACGAGAGGCTGGGAGTCTGGGATGCGAAGAAACCGTTTAAGCTTGGGGAGCGCGGTTGCGATGCTTGGGATGGCGGAGATGTTAAGTCCTGAGGCGGCGCGACCGTGAATCCCGAATGTTTGGAGACTGATGTCGTACGAAGAGATTTGTGAGGGGGTTGGGTGGAGGGGCACGATGAATGAGATCTCCGGGGTCGGATTTAGATTGCCGGTGTGAACAAAAGAATCGAGTCGGTCGATCCAACGCAAGGAGCGAGTGTCGGTATCTGGGTCTGGGAAGGTGACAACTAAGCAGCCGCCTGCTTGTACGAGGGGGTCGTTCGGATCGCTCGATTCATGGGGAGTCCATAGGTAGGTTTGAATCAGCGACATGGTCGGTTTGGTGCGCTGGCTGATAAATTTCCATTCCGGAGGAGAACCGGGGGATGCGGTTTCTGTGGCCAGGGCAAAGCATCGATCGTATAGGAATCCGGTCTTGGTCAGGAGCGCACGATCTAGCTCAATCGGTCCACATGATTTGATGGGATGGACGTAGATGGATTTGATTCGGATGGGCTCTTTTGGTACCGGGTTGGTGTCCTCTGGGATGGCATATTGGCTATCGTACTGATCGGCCATGTTACTTTTTGATAGACTGATTCCTTGGAGCTCCAGATGTTTGAGCGGTCTGCGGAGGGTCGATGCATTGCTGGATTGGAGTACAACGGTTAGGCCGCAGCCCAGGAGAATGAGAAGCGCGGTGGTGCCATAGAGAAGGACAGTGGGGGTGAGGATGTCTATAAAACTCTGCACCACTTGTAGAAGCATTGTTGCTGTGGTCAGGTCCTCGTTGGGAGATATATCGAGACGCTCAGATGGACTAATTTCTTGATCATCAGCAATCGGCTCAGCAGATAAATGACATTCTTCCCAAGCTTTCTCCGAGGCGAAGAACCCTTGATTATGAGCAGGAGATTGCGTTATTCACGAAGGCATCCTGCAGGAATCTTCCAGTTTTCTACCTACCGGGCTTTCCGAGATATAATGAGTGCGATTGTACCGTTCACGCATGAGTCACCGCTGTTATATCAACAGAGACTAGGAACTGTGGTACATGAATTGGTAGCTAGATGTCAAGAACATTTCACAGTGTGATGCTCAATAACCTTCAGCATTTGACTGAGCATACAAAGGGGTGAGGCGTAAAGTTGTGAGGAAGGATGAAAAGAAGAGTCGACGTCGGAGAGGAAAAGATGCCCGAGGAAAATGGGTGGTGGGTCTTTCTGCCCCAGGCATCCATCCATCCGCTCCGAGAAGTTGCGGGGAGTGGGTCCCGACGGTGCGTTTTAGTGGACTCTTCGACCAGCGATTGGTTGCTGGAGGTTGGACGTATCTACGGAGTATTGTCAACATCACTAGCAGAAAGTGTGTTAATAAGGAAGTTGCAGGGGGTTCTGTACAGTGTAACTATCCTGTCTTAACCTGCACAAATTACACGTGAATTCTTAAACATGCAACTTGTGTGGTTGCGAAATCTAAGAATACCAACGACTGCCTAGATTGGACCGTCTCCTCTTGAGACGTGCGCAATATCTTTAATATTTGATGATTCTGCCATAATCCCCAGTGGAGCCGATAACCGGATATTGCGGGTCGTGCGGGACTAGCATGCATAATTATGTTCTTTGACGGAGGGCCCCATATCTATAGCCATATATGGAGAAGCCCGTCTCAAATATAGGGTCGATACAACAGAGACTGCCATGTTGTCGCGAAAGATACATCCAAGTTTCTTGATATCTTGGAGAGATGTGGTATCCTTCACTAAACCATGATGGCTTGGTCACGGCTAGCCGAACTTGAATGAATTATGACCGGGGTACCATAAGCCCTGGGAGCATGCTATAGCAGCCTTCGGAAACAGGTTCCGGGTCCTAACACATCGCACTCGCCAGTGGCTTTGACTGAAATCTGAAGTCAGTTCTTGTCCTTTCTCCCACTATCTCTTTGCCAATTAATTTCTGGTCTAGTTGGTGGGACTCTTCTCAATTCTTTCAAGTAGCAATAGAAGAAACACATCAATTTCTTGTTCTCGGCAAATAATTGGGGAATGATCGCCCATCAGGGAAGCGTACAGAATCGAAGTGTTCGCTTGGAAGAGGCCCGGCACAATCTTCGTGATAAAACATTCACACTATCCCCTTATACTTCCTGCATTTCCCTGCTGATTTCCTCCTTCTTCTTCCTTCCCGCCTCTCTTCTCACCTCACCTTCCTCCGCCTTCGTCTCTCTCCCATACCACACCACAGCCCTCTACCAACCCTTCGTTTTCATCCTTTTCTATCACTATATCTCGTTACCGTATTTCACTTTTGTCCTACCCCTCTGAGCGAAATGAGGGCTTATAAGGTTATTTTTATCCTTTCCTCCTGAGTGAGGCAAAGCCTATTACCTCTCTCTGCTAGCACGTATTTCGTTCTAAGGTTCTCCGCCAATCTAGCCAGGAATGAAACAAAGATATCGCGAATCCGAAAGACGCAACGTCGAACTACTGAAAAGACGTAAACATGCCCATATTGCCGTTAACAATCCGCGAAACAAGCTCTAGAAGACATCAATACTACTACCTTCCAACGTGCAGGAGCTCGGATCCTCACCTTGAATGAGCAGAAGAAACAAGTCTTACAGTAGAGCCGGGGCTTAACACTTATTTGCTATCTCAGCAGCAAATTCCTTTATGTTCCTATATACCTTACCCGTCCTAAGAGAGGAGAATTACTGTGGCAGAAAATTCAGGTATTCAGGGAATAGATGTTCTGTGGTTGCTAGGTTGCGCCTATTGATTATGAAGGAGTTATACTTCATATTATCAGCTTCATTGATCCTTGAGTTTACAACATCTATCCTCCTGTAATTCAATTAGTGATTGAATTGGTCAATGCTATCGTGCATTCTATTGATTTCAGTGCTTATCTCACAGTCTCCAAAATAGGCAACGCCTCTAGATCATGAAAGGGTTACTGAAAGAGAACAAAACGGGCTACAATGCCTAACCCCCTACAGTAGTACTGATAATTCAATATCCACGTACTATTGCCTATCGTCTCTTTTCTACCACACCTTCCTATTGAATATAATAGAGAATTGGTAAATATGACCGTAGTCGGGATATGTCGTCTTTGGCACGGCCTATGCAGAACGAGCGAGATGTCATTACATTGATTGTTCCTTAGTCTTCCAGTTAGCTTTTTACGGTAAAACACAACAATAGATTCGTATAATCGTGGTCGTTCCTCGTTGTCATGTGAAGTCGAGACTAGGACGACGGCTAGTGGACTAGATCTGTTTCAGAATGACGGCGAATGATTATCCTCCGTAAGGTCAAACGTTTAATCTTGCGCGATGATGTGTGGGCCTTCCTCTCAGATCATTCCATTGCATAAAATTCCCTCGAGAGATTCAAACATCGCACGTGGTATCTATGTTAGTTAACTAACCCCTGACCGGCCCCCAGAATCTAAGCGAAGACCATATTCCGGAATGGTCAAATCCGTTATGCCCCAATACGAGCTTATTTGGCCCCCCTTTTCGTCTTTTCGCACTACCCTACTCGTTTCGGCGCGATCGCCCCCAAACTTGTGGTTTCAAAGTTCGTCAAGCTCCAGGGCTGACGCTATTTCGGGTATGGAGTGACGGAGCGACGGGATGATCGCCCGGTGGGTCGACCCTCCGTGGTCGTTCTCATTGGAGGCGGAATCGAAAGTATCCATATCCCCGATGTGGGAATGGTGCGTCAGATGCTTGGGCTAGGCCTGTTCTATGGGCGCGAGGGGTGCGATGGAAGGGTATAAGTACGTCAGTGGTTCGCTGTGTTCATGGAAAATATCCAAGATTCGGTTCGCCTTCCATTAATTCACTGCCACTGACAACATGCGTTACACCTCTCTCGCTGCTCTGCTCTCCGCCGGCCTGGTGTCTGCATATGATGTGCCTGACAATCTGAGACAGATTTATGAGAACCATAAGGTACCTATTACTTACCTAGTTCTGCTTTCCAATATGCCAAGCTAACGGTTTAGTCTGGCAAATGTGACAACAAACTCGCCGACGGCTTCACCGACGGCATCAACGGCGAAAGCAGCTTCTCCTACTGCGGCGACATCGATGGCGCTATCTTCCTGCACAGCTCCAGCAACGGTGGCCAGTACGATAACATGGACGTGGACTGCGATGGCGCCAACAACACCGATGGTGACTGCGCCAACGATCAGACTGGCCAGAGTCAGACTGCGTTCATGGACTCCCTGAGCCAGTATGGCATTGCTGACTTGGACGCCAATGTTCATCCATATGTCGTGTTCGGTAACACCGACTTCGACCCTCAGGAGTATGGCATGGAGCCTCTGAGTGTGATGGCTGTTATTTGCGGCGATCAGCTGGTATGTGTTTCTCTTGTGAGTTGTGGTGTGAGACAAGAAACTGACTTGTGTTAGTACTACGGTATCTGGGGTGACACTAACGGTGAGGATTCCACCGGTGAGGCGTCCATCTCGCTGGCGCAGCTGTGCTACCCTGATGATGGTATTACCGGTGACAATGGTCATGGTGACGACGATGTCCTCTACATCGGTTTCACCGGTAAGGATGCTGTTCCTGGTGACGAGGCTGACTGGACCACCGATGATACCGAGACTTTCGAGGAAAGTATCAAGGAGCTTGGTGACAAACTGGTCGCTGGTCTTCAGGACTAAATGTCCAGTTCGCCGTGCATGCCATATCTATCACATCTATTGTTGACTTGTGCCATATTATAATCTTGTAAATGTACATATTGTCATTTTCTGTTGCTGCGTCTTGTATCCAGGGCTGGAGCATATTGAACCACACCTGTTGCTTCTAGAATCTCCCAGTAGTTAATAACTTGACCTTACCCGATCACTTTTAAGTTCATTTACTTTGGTATTGAATCTTTTTCCATATCTAGTTTAGCAGTTTCATGTTTCGAAAGCCAGGCGTACTGAAGTTCTCCTTAATGATTTAGCCCTGATAGTTGCACTCGAATAAACACCTTGCTCTTTCGCAGCTTGCTCGCCTTTGGCTCCGGTAATTTCAATTCTTATATCCACTGCTTTTCAGTCCCTATTGATTCGGCGACGCTTATCGTATGTACAAACTACTGCATGAATGTAACGCAAATGTTAGTTCAAACGACGGAATAAAGCCCCAAGAAGGCACAGATTAGATGCATATGACTCAACAGGGTCGACTATGTCCTGGTCTGCCTCATGTGCCCAACTTCTTGAAACTTAATCCTTCATTTGCTGTGGTGATCTTACGGGCTTTTCATTCGTCGATTTCGGTTTCATTGGCAAACATCACAGTTTATATAACTAGTCAGTATGATAAAGGTCCGTTTCAATGAAGGTTGTAGTATCGTCTTGGCCTTTTTATTGTTATTGTTTTATGTACCTTGTCCTCGTTTTCTATCCACTTCGATCACTCAAAGTGGTTCACAGGAAGGATTATAAGTGGAGTTATTGTTGATGCGGTTTGCTCCTGAATCGCTAGGCCGCTGCAGATTTCAGTCCTGGGATGTTCAAGGTTCAACCCGCCCCACAGAGGTTTGGTGCAGGTTCAGTTGTGATTTTGCGGACCCTAATGCCAGCTCTGCTCATAACTAAATCCAGGGGGAAAAAGAAAAAGACAGTGAGCGCTCTCGAATTTCGAAGTCCTCAAACATGATTGCATGAGAACTGTAGAAGACAAATAGATAAATATACACATATAATAAGTGCACAATTTTGCCAAATGATTGTAGGAAGAAGAGGTCTTCACGCGTAAACGCCCGCGAATGCTTGGCATTATGCCTCAGGCAGGAAGGTATCAACACGATGTGGTGGGAAGGCGGTAAAGGGAGGTCAATAAATGCCGAGCCGTGTTTGGCTGCCTTGCTGCCTTCTTTTCTTGTTTTTTTTTTTTTTTTTTTTTTGTCTTTTGCAATTATTCTACGGAGTAAAGACTGTTCTGAAATCATCAGAAATTCGGTAATCTTAGCAAGTAAGTGCCGTTGTTAGATTGACTGGAAGCACGTACGAACAAGCTCAAAATTCCAAAAAAGACGAATTTATAGTGTGGCTCTAAGATAGTGAACACCACGTGGATGAGTTGATCAGTGTAACCTGATGTCGGTTCATCTACTGGCTTACCGTTGCACCTTTGATGTCGTTTAAAATTAAGAAGAATGCAAAGGGTTCTACATTTTGCCGGAGTCGGACGCGGGCATCTCCATGAAACCGACCATTTGTATTAATGTTCACTGAAAGGAAATGCAAGGAGCTGTGCAGATCTGAATCATCCTTATCCCCATATTTACTCTATCCCTCTTCCAAAATGCAGGGTCCGTACATTAGGTTCGGTCCCACGTGTAAGAGTGATCAGACCATCGATAAATACTCTGAACACGAACCCCTGTTCTCCAATGAAAGAGGTCGGTAGCCATGTGGTAGGACAGGGCGATGATACGATGTAATATTCCAAGATAAGCAATGCAGTAAGTCCATCTAAACATGTATAGATATGAACCCTGCTGGTTATAGCGCGGTTAGGCCGGGCATAGCGAAGTCGCGAAATATCACCGTGATATCCGGACATAACCGATGATACGCGACGGAAGCTCGCGCAAAGACCAATGTTGCCAGTCTTGGAGTGCTATCAGCTGCTAAAGTCCCACCATCAGTAAGGTGGCTGATGACGCGCATGGGGGCATTATTGCGATATCTTATCTATGTTACATCTGCGCTGTATTCTGTAGATTAGTTTCGCACAACGGAGCTAAGACGAGGACAATAGTCCTGACTTAGAGATATTCAAAACCCATCTCTGCATATTCTGGCAAAGAAATTGAGAGTTCTGTGCATAGCCCGGGGCGGGGACAGGGGGTTTCATGATGGAAAGGCCAAGTAGAAAAGTCCCTCAAGTGTGAAGTGTCTACGTCAATGTTTCATAGAACACTCTCTTGTTAGATATTATGTTCAGGAAGTAGCACGGCTTACAAGCAGAAGCATAGTACGCCAATCTGGGGAGAAACAGGAAATACGGAGAGTCGTGTTATCATGATGTCAAATGTAACATCGAACCACAGACCTCCTGTCACGAATGATCGCACAATTTGCCATCAGTTACATTGCAGGATTCTGTTGGCTTGCCAGGGGCGAGAACCCCTCCTTAGTTAGTGGTTGATAACGAATAACGCTCCACAATTGGTAGGCACGGACTCTCCAGAAAATGCTGGTTATCTCCAGCCTTTGATAACCCGCGACGCTAAGACTCCGAACAAGATGTCTTATCGCATGGCAAGCCAGCCAAGGAAGGCTTCTTGCCTCAAGCTGGTCTTGAGTATGTGTGGTATATGATTTAATTTCCTCAGTTCCCATTCAGTTCTCGCTGTCGCTCCTTTAATCTCCCCTTTCCCCCTACCTGTCTCCTACTCTCAACCTACCCTCTCTAAGTGAGCGACAGTCAGTCAGTATGGCTGCTTTCGACTCTTCGAGCCACAAGACGACCGAAAAGACCGTGGAGCCGACTGCCTCAGGTTGGGTTTCCGATGTCGACCATGGAGCTGAAACCGAGTTGCATCGGACGCTGTCCACCCGGCATATCACCATGATTGCCCTGGGTTCTTCAATTGGTATGGGTCTTTGGCTGGGCAGTGGTACGTCGCTGGCCAACGGAGGCCCCGCTGCCATTTTCATCGGTTACATTCTCTCTGGTACTATGATCTGGGCGGTCAGTCACTCCATTGGGGAAATGGCTGTCATGTATCCTCTTCCGTCGGCTTTTGTGCAGTGGACTTCAATGTTTGTCGACCCGTCCGCGGCGTTCGCGCTGGGATGGTCATATTGGTTTAATTACTTCATTGTCATTGCAAATGAGCTGCAGGTTGGTATCATTGTTCAGTCTAAATGGTCAGTGTTAACAAGGACTAGGCTGTTAATACTGTCTTGACGTTCTGGACAGATAAAGTGCATGTCGCAGCGTGGATTAGTATCTTCTGGGTGGTGATTATCCTCATCAACGTGGTCGGCGTCAAGTTCTTCGGCGAGATCGAGGTCATCTCATCGACAATCAAATTTTCGTGGATCATTGTCGTCATCATATCGCTCATCGGTAAGTTCTGCTTTGTTCGTGGCTTCAAAATTAACCCTAACACCGCCCAGTCGTATCCGCAGGAGGCGCTCCCGCCGAAGGCCCCATCGGCTTCCGATACTGGAACTCCGAGCCATTTACCAATGGCTTCAAAGGGTTCCTTTCTGTCATGCCGACCTGCATCTTCGCCATGTCCGGATCCGAGAACTGCGCTCTCGTCGCCGCCGAAACCACCAACCCGCGCAAGTCAGTCCCGCGTGCGGTCGGTTCGATGTGGTTGCGTCTGTCGCTGTTCTACGTGTTGGGTTCGCTCATGATCACCATCACCGTGGACCCCATGAACGAGGATCTATTCGGTGCTTCGGGTGTCAACGCCTCTCCCTTTGTCATCGCCTACCGGAATGCTGGTTTAGCTCCTCTGGCCCATATCATGAACGCTGTCATCTTTATCTCCGTCGTGTCAACCGGAAGTATCTCCGGCTATGGTGGCGCTCGTACGCTTATGGGTATGGCCCATCTTAACATTGCTCCTAAGGTATGCTTGCCACCTCATTTTATGATACCCATTTCCTTTCAGTAGAAGCTAATACACGGTCAGATCCTCGGCAAAGCCGACAAGGCAGGTCGTCCGCTCGCAGGCCTCGGGATCACACTTCTCATTGGCGGCGGCCTCGCGTACCTGAACGTCAACAACAGCGGCGCCGAAGTCTTCACCTGGTTCTCCAACCTAACATCCCTCTTCACGCTCTTCGGTTGGGGCATGATCTGCCTTTCCCACATTCGGATGCGGTACGCCTGGAAGCTCCAAGGCCGCCACCCCTCCGAGCTCCCTTGGAAATCATGGACGTATCCATACGGCGCATACTGGGGTCTGTTGTGGTGTATTCTGCTCATTATTGCGGAATTCTATCTTAGTTTGTGGCCGTTGGGTGGTAGTCCGAATGCAAAGGACTTCTTTGCCAACTATGTTAGTGTGGTTGCAATCGTTGTGATTTATCTTGGGGCAAGGATTTATTATCGGGGATCCTGGTGGATCGATGCCAGTACGATTGACCTTGACGGGTTGAGGCGGTTCTACTCGGATAGAGATTTAGAGGCGAAGGGGGAGAAGAGGGGTGGCATTCTGGGAAAGGTCGTTGGTGCTATTACGGACTAGCAGTGGTCAGCCATGTATGTGTGCCTAATGATGATTCTGCACGCTGGAGCTCCGTCTGGCGATGCTTCCGAATCTGGGCTCGTGAATTGTATTGCGCGTACACCCACATAGTCGACAGAGAGAACGATTGTGCAGACTTGAGATGGCAAATTGATGCGACATTGCTTAATGTCTTCCCCTAACAGGGTAGGTTTATTGCTGACTCTCGATACGTAAGAAGCGCCCTGGTGTTCTACCTTAAACACCCAGAGCTCTTGCTGAACGTTGAGTCGCTCAGAACTAGCTCCATGGGCCGCCAGCACTAAGTTCATCAATCGACGGACTGGACCAAGAACGACGAAGAACCAGCAGGGAGTAATAAAACTGGCAATCATGTGGCAGGTCCCCGGAGGTAACTGCACGAGCAAGTCTTGGTTGAACCGATCGTGGAAACACTTCCTGGTGTGTTTGCTGAAAAAGACCTTCCCACGTCGTCGCGGCTTCGTCAAAGTCTGTGAGTCGAAATTGACCAATAGACATCTTCCATAGCTGCATTGCGCGATGAAACTTACGCACATGCCGATGTGTACGTTTCTTAGAATGCTCGTAACTATCTCTTAGAGCGTCGAAGCATACTGGATGATACCAAGTCTTGGGTCCGGTTCATCTACACACTCGCTACATCCATCGTCAGACCAGTCCTCCTCGCCGTCACGTATGTTACAGATGGGTGTTGTAAACAAGTTATGGTCAAGGTTTATAAGTCCTGCCAGACAAGCATCAAATGCAGTTCAAGCGAAGGACGCACCAAGGATTTCGGACTGGTGGGCTGCACTCTGTCGGCATAGCAGACACTTCGTTTGCCTGCACACTAGACACTTGGCTTGTTCAACATGTCTCTCTATGAAGCGATCGTCCACATCAAAATTACTCTCTTCCTGGTCTGACATGTTTGCAGTTGGACTTAACAAGGCCAAATACGGCACGCTAGCCCTTGCCTGTACACCTAATGAATGGAACAATATTCAACATAAATATAATAGCTTCATCTGCCGAGCTGGATTGATATAGACAAGTTCCGAAGTAGGTAGAAGGAAGAGTAGAGTAATTGTATTTGGTATAGGGTACTGGATAGAGGTTCGCGAGGAGGATCGAACTGAAGGTCTCTAGCAACACGAGGAAGGGAAAAACAAATGCTCCGCCGCTGAAATGAACTGACTAATGATCGGGTGTGCCACATGATTCGCTGTGATAGTGCTGCTTTGCATGTTTGGATGTTTTCATTAATCAGGGAACGAAAGTTAGGGGATCGAAGACGATCAGATACCGTCGTAGTCTTAACCATAAACTATGCCGACAAGCCAGGTTACACTACTGCATGGTGGAATTTGGGAGGGGTATGTGTTAATCTGATTGGCGTATCCAAACTACTCCTCTCGGGGCTGGAGACTTGCATCGTTAGCTGCATAAATACGGATATTGTGCCACAAATCAGGTATGGTTCATTTGATGCAGCGCGTACTGTGAGGAAAAAACACATAGCAAAGCAAAATTGTATTATGATGTCGATATTATGTAGGCAATATATATATGCTGATGAATTAAGCTGGAGAATGCCCACGTTCTATCGCCTGGTAGGTACCAATTCTATCAACTGTCACCAACATAACAGTCCCTTTGGCGCATCCCCAACTGAGCCAGGCAGGCAGGCAACAAACCTTTCCCGGACTATGTAACAGAAAACAAAAGTATTAGTATGAGTTCAAGCTGAAGAGGCCGCTCACCCATGGATAGAATCATAGGCAAAGATCAAAGACTCAGGAAGGAGAGGTAAGAGAGAGAACTCACCCGTTGGCTGCCCAAACATGACGATCATATCGTCATGTTCAGTCGGATATTCCATCTCCTCCAAACAGACAAATCCGTACCAGGACACCCCTGAGTCTGCCGCGGGCGGCGCATATTTAGCTTCCTTGATCCGTACTCCCCATTCGCCCCTTTGATCGACCCTTTCGAACTCGTCCATGTTCTTCACGGCAAAGTTTATGCATTTCCAGAGTTTGAATTGATGGAAGAAGGCAACAATTTGTATCTTCGTGCCACGTTGCACGACTTGAATGCGAGTTATGTTGGCGTCCCAGTGTTTCAGGGTCGAGAGGAGTTTCCGACGTCGGGTAATAAAGAAGCGGGAGGCGACGCTAGATGAGAGAAGTGAAAATCAGTGTAATGCTTCGGAAGATATAAGAGGGGATATACGCACGTGTCAAAGATAACTTTGTATCCAGTAATGGCTTCTTGGAATAGATGCAAATCTGTTTATTGGCTTGTAGTTAGATTGTGCGCAATGGTACCTAGGGGTGAAAGACCCTCACCCTTTTCCGTTTCAAATTTAATTCTTCGTATAGTGGGCCCTGCTTGAACTGCTTGAAGCACGTCGGCGACCTTGCTCTGAAGATCATTGCTGGCCAGGCCCTGAGCAACTGTGATGGTGAGGTCTTGCTGTGGGTGTCGATGAAGATGGAGGACAGTATTGTCGAGGACCGATAGACCGATAGTTAATTCACCAGGTCCTGTGTGTCAATTGACGGTCAGAAGAGTCCATAGATCATACATTCTTTGTATTTCTGCTCACCGATGTTGATGCGGTCCGTAATAGATCCCCAGTCCGATTCAATAATGACTCGCAAGTTCTCCGACAGAGTTGTTTTCCCATACGGGTTGGAGGTAAACTCTGGCTCCTGCGCCTGTTCAATCACTGACGCTAGGCTTTCGCCGAACTCAAGATGACGAGCGCCCTGGGCTCCCGGCTCCCGCGTTTGGCATTCGAGAATAACATATGAACCAACGGGAAACGTTCGGAGAGCAGTCTCGCCTGGACCGGGAACTAGATCGACAAGAAGCGAGTACATCAAAGTGCGCGATTCAGCATGGTGAAAGTAGAGGAAGACGGAACGCTTTTGCCCGTCTTCGATTATTTGCAGAAACAGACCAGGAGAACCGTCATCGGCATCCAATAGGCTATACACCACGGGAGATGCATTGTCCAGGACATGAGATACTTGGTGCATTATCTTCATGTGTGGAGGAGTTGAGATGAACACGCGATAACCACGGTGTGCTCGACGATTGTTGGGTCCTGAAGACACTGTAGCGGTGGTTTTGAAAAGTCGCACACGACATTCCTTTACAGGCTTCGCAGGAAACTCTATGGGCTTGTCGTGGTTAATATAATGACAAGACTTGATAGCATCGTCGAAGAGAATCTCTTCATCCTGCCCGGCAACCATGTCTATCTCAGCTAATACGGTGTGATGAGCCGCCTCCCAGAATTGTTTGAAATTTTCCTCTGTGAATTTGACGTCGAGGAAAAGTCCATGGCGGAGCTTGACGAGCATCGAAGACCTCCCCACGTCCCATTCGATCTCGTTCCATTTTGGCCCCTGTTTTCCATTAGATTGAATCGTGATGTGCACAAGGTGTGTTTGGCTTGCTATCACACCCAGGGTTTGCCAGCTGGAGCGGGTTCGAATAATTGAGAACATGCAGTGAAATGAGTGTGCAAGTGAGTATTCCTCCTGTGCAAACAATGTCACCTTGACAAACTCACTTGCGTAGTGAAAGAGGTCATCTGTGTCGCCAAAGGCGAGGGGTATGCTCCAGGCGGCGAGTCGTTGGTCATTGAGAATGGCAGCATCGTAAGACGTGACGGGCGCATAGAAGACCCAAAGGGATTTCTCAAGATCCATCATCCGACCCAAGTCTGTGCGGCCTAGAAAGGTGGTTTCCAACTGTCTATCGTACGGTCGCAGATATTTGAGGACACAGCGATACTGATCGAGAAGAGAACCTCGAGGAGTGCTTTTGATTCGAGGGTCGGTAGTAATGATTCGAAAGTCATCTTGGGCGATGACCTGGTGACATATCCACCATGCCTTGCCTAGATCAGTCAAACCTTGTGCTATCACCGTTGATGAAATGTCATCCTCTTCGTCAGTGATGAAGTTTGAGTCACCCGAGGTTTGTGCACGCGTTAGGATGACTTTTCCACGAACAGCCCACCAGATCGCTGCTCTCAGCCAGTCGTCGATTGTGATTTCTTGTTCTGGCTTGATTGTTTCGACATATGGCTGGAATAAGTTACCGAGGCACTCATGCAATCCAGTATTGCCAGCCACCTTGCTACCACTAGATCCTCTCTCCCAGTGCCGAAATGGGGAAGTAGTGCTCGGTCGAGATTCCTTCCAAAGGGGATGGCTGACAGAACTCGGAGAGGGAAGCATAGGAGGCTGTGAAGCGGATCGAAGGGGAGGAGGGAGGGCTTTATACACGACTTCGGGATCGTCATAGCGCTCTGGAGAGAAAGGGCTCGTTAGTATCACACAGCAGGGGGTACGTATGGTGTTTATGGAGGAGAGAATAAAAGCTCACGGCGTATGTGAATGCTGTCCGCTTGGTGTGGCATGGCCATTTCGCCTGGTCCATACGCAGGTGGCTGCTCATAGGCCTCGCTAGAGATTTCATGTCTAGGGCCTGCCCCTAGAAACTCCATGATTTGCTGTTCCGCGTTCAGCGGCTCGGGGCTCGTCTGGCTGGAAGATCGGCGCAGCCAGTCAGCAAATCGCGGCTTGATTGACTTGCCATCCATGTTGCTTTCCTTTGAGTCAGGCACTAGGAACCTATTATAAATCGTTATAATATCACAGCAATCGCATCTTCTGGATTCTGAGTCGGACGACGAACTTATATTATCTTTTCTGTGATGGGCGGTATCATCTGGCATACATGCGAGTCACAATATCGGATAACGCTAGTCACTCCTGTGTCTCAATTTGAAGCATTCTTATGGTTGTGGCCCACCAGACCAGTTTTGTCTCACTCCGCATGACAGGGATGTAGTTCTAGAGCCCTACCTATGCGACAGGTGAACGTGAACCGGTCAAGTAACCGAAACCCTGTCTGCTTCCAAGTAGGTTCGTCAAAAGGCTTCATTGGTAGGTGGCATAATATACACCCATTGACTACTTTGGTGGATATCATAACGCTTTCTTGACACAGTATGCTGTCATGCGCTGAGAAAGCCGGATATAGCCATGTAAATTACGCAATACTTTGATCTAAATTTCCTCTTCTTAGCCTAATGGACGATTCCTACCGGACTTATGTTTCCCAATGTATTCCCGCACTTGAAAGTAAATGAGGAGTAAGCCTGGCCGATGATACCAAATTATAACATACTAAGTCTGAGATTCTTTCTGTCAATTAACTAGGAGCGTTGGACACCTACCCAGTCTCATTGGCCAGCAAGTAGCCATGACGAATTTGGGCGTATGGAATACATCCTATGTCACGAGTCCACGACGCCCGGTCAATACCTTACAACCATCTGTTACTACTGTCATCCTGTTCTCGTAAATACATAAGTCTGACGAAGATAGTACAGTGGTGGGATTCAGATAGTCGCTGCTAAACCGGAGGCGATCTAAATATAGTAGAGATGATAGTATCCTCGGTAGAACACACCAAGGGATAAAAATACCGTGGATGGCAAGCCAATGACACGAAAAGGACACCGGCAAACTGGCTCGACTTGATTTCCCGAACCATGTCAATCCCAGATCTTGTCTGCTCGTTCGAGACGCAAAGCGCTATAAGCACGTTAAGGTGACATCGAATAGAATCCACAAGGATGTTTCATACTGGAACCTTTCTCGACAATACCGAACCATTGGCGGATGTTGGTTGTATCTCCACCAAGCCAGCCAGCCATCGGCCTGATTGATCCACTTTCAACATCCTACGGCTTTAGCCGACCCTGTGACCTACCCAGTATGATAGGACACACTTGCGGAATTGGAATAGATCACTATTTCCGGTCCATGTGTGCGAAGTATATATAATGTCCCAATTCCATTTGGAGACTACAGGTAATGTAGCTGTTCAAAGTGCACTTGAAACGAAGTTCAGTCTGCAGGTCCAAAGGGGGGCTTGTTTGGTGGCACGTTAAATTCATGACTTAGGTTCATCCCACATCATTGGATGCTCAATTACACCACTAGAAGAACTATCTATCAAAGATCTGCGGTTATTCAACTTTCCATGTCTAATATCATAGCCTTCGGCCCATCTTGATGTTAGGGTTCAAATTGTTCATCGGTTAATAAAACCTGTATGTACACTGGAGGACGGATAGCTGTAGGCCTTTGCTGTAGACACCGCGCTGGTGACCGACTTCGGTTTTTACAGGTGGCGGAGCCAGCAGTGATCAAAAGTCTGAGGATGTCTACCTAGTTATTCCTTGGCAAAGAAAAAAAGCGGTAGTTGATCATCCACGGTTCAAGTCTGTTGGGCCCACAGATTAGTCTTTGTCTAATTTTTCTTAGTCCAAGAATGGAACGCTCTCCTTTTCACTACTCTACTAACTAAAATTAAATTAATTGTCCTCCTCTCAGTAAATGTTCTCTAGCAGTCCATCACTCTCGCGGCTTTAATTTAACTACCATGTTTAAGCCCAGGACAACAGCCGAGTGGTTGTTCTGTGGCGCTCTCACAATACAAGCGGTGACCATTCTGATTTTAGAGACGTAAGTCTGCCCTCCGGGGACCATGGGAGATTTCTCTGACGAATAGCTACTTTAGATTCACTCTGGCACAGTGGGCATCATGGGTACAGCCCAATATCATCCAGATCACTATCTCATATATCACACCTCTGAACTTAGGGATTCTACTGTTCGCTTGCCTTTATCTATCTATCCTTGGCATCGACGCAGTCTATCATAAAAACGAAATTCTTCTTCTCGCGATTTGTGCCAGTAATACCTGCGGCTTTGCTTACTCGATAATGCAATACAAGCACATTCGGGCAGCGATCCACCACCTCCCTCTCATATATGACGGGCAGTTCCGGCCCTTCGTGGATTTGGATCGAGACATTTGGCCCCAAGTTAAGCGGGCTCAGCTTGCGGCCCCAGCAATTATCGGGCTATGTACCTTGCTTTTATGGCCTTTGGCCTATCAGCTACGTCGCCAGTTTGTCTGGGAGCTTTACAGATCTATTAATGGGGACACAAAGACAAAAGTGCGGCACCGAGCCTATGAGGTAAAGTGACCCTTGGTTTTATCACTATTTCAGCTGTAGCTAACTATCAATCCTCAGATCTATGTTGTTCTTCTCAAGATCGATTTCTACTTTATTATCGGCTTCATCCTGCAATATGACTTAATCGACGTTCACTTCGACGAACCCGAGTACTCTCTTACCATGGCCATCATACCAGCCACATTGATAGTCATGTTTTCCGGACTGTACTTTGTTCGTTCCGAACGCAAAGTTGCCATGATATGTGTCACTGTAAGTATCAAGGGCTTTCTCATTCACTGTTCAAGAAGCGTTCCAATAACCACCCTTCGCTGCTATAGCTCTGTTACTTTGCCATGATCGCCTATCTCCTAAGCCGAATTATCATTCTGTTCGGCAACAGTCACCGTGCGAACACCGACGGCAAGGACATGATGTTGCTTTTCGCTTTCATGGCGCTGGCACTTACGACTCTGATGGTCCTATCGGTGATTCGATGCATTCTAAATTTTGGCCAAGGCCTGAAGAACGTTCTCAAGCCGAATACTTCATCAGCTCGTGAATCGTATCGGCCCCGACCCCTATCAGAACACCCATCCTCTCCCGTCCATTCGTTACATTCTCGAATGTCTATTGATTGATATGGTGCGATAATACTGAACTCGCTTGGTTCGACTTTGTTTCCCCTCTTTTCAACTTTATTCTACATATGGATATTTTAGACTTTAGACCTACACAATAATTGTAATTAATCAATTACGAAGCCTCCTTCGGCTTTTAGTCTGCTGCTTAGTTAAGATGAAACCCGTCTTCTTGTTGCACTCCGATTCTTCTGCCCTAATTTATTTTTAAAAAGAAACTCTACCAACTTTTCAATCGCATTTTAAATAAGGTGTCTAATCTGTACTAACTATAGTATCTCCTTTTCCTTCCTGATGATTCCGCATGGCAATATTCCCTATGGACAAACTTGCCGGAGACCCGCTGCCCCATTTTTATCAGGGCCTACCGTGGTAGTAGCCCCAAGAGCAACGAATTATACGGCGCGCTATTTTTATGTCTATATCTGAATGGTGGCTTTAAATCCGACCTTATCCATCAGCCCACACCCAGCTTGCCGTGTCGGCCTTTAATTGCAAAGACAGCTCAGCAGGGTCCAATCCGGCTTTTTTGCGCGGTCCTCGGAGAAAGGATAAAAATATGCAACATTCCAACCAAGAAACTCAATCTACTGGTCCGAGCGTACGTGAGTTCTCAGTTTGTCTCAGCTTCCATAATAAAACAATAATGAATTTGTCTGAAGCAAGGCGGATCTGGAAACGACAATGGAACTTACTCAAACGTGTAGTCACTTGCCACAATCGTGCAAGACATGTCTCCCTCGCCCACCCCGCCTTATACATACTCCGTAGTCCGTATATCCCAGCCTTGTGGAGTCCGTGTCTCACCTTGGACTCTTTAGTCTTTACCCGTCAAAGCAGCGTGGGCGAGGGGCTTTTATTGGTCCTTTTGTTCGCCGATATTCGCCGCGATGAAGGCATTTGGCACTAACAGTGTCCATAGTTTCTGCCCACTCGATAACTCGCTCTTTCCTCTGCTTACGACAACAAGCCAATCAATATCTTTTCTTAGGCCTGTGGTGTACATTTGTTGTGCCATGGCGCTAGAATTCTATTTGCAACGGGCCAGCCCATAAACGCGTCTTGAATGTTCCTCCAAACGTGGCGATGCCAAGCCAAATCCTCCGGCGTTCTTCTCGTCCATCGGTAGTTTCAGAAGAGGGCAAACGGATGTCGTTCGGAGCAGCACATTGTCTTACCTATAACTTTCGTGATACTAGTGCAAAAGTAACGTCTGGCACGTGCCTTATGATAACCGGGAATGCGGTGAGAGTTTGAGCTGCAACCTACAGGATATATAAAGCTTCATGACGATGCTTCATCTGTAGGTGTTCTAGGGGCCACATGCACCGCAATGGTCAGGTTGATGAAATGAAAGAATGAAGCAACGCCTTCATAAATACTAATATTTTGAATCGAATGATTGATGTAAGAAGAAGTGAGATCTTCTACGGTGTATCTTATCTGAAAAGTGCCCAAGGAGGAGATGCTTGGCATATTGCCTCAGACATCCAACAATAACATCAACGTGGAGAAATGGATTCATGGAAACTTATTCATCTCTATCTAGAGTAAAACATTCGGTAGCTTAGAATGATAATTAGATTGGGTGTGGTATAGGAAGAAGAGGTACGGCAAACGATGGTTGGCGGATTGCAACCTCAGGCATTCAATTCTCCAACATCCTCGGTATGTTTACGTAAGGGTGACGACATTCGGTCTGACGCGGTGGTTGTGGTTTAGCATCCCGAGCCAATAAGATAACTATCTGGAAAGGCCAAAACAAATGCACATAATTCTTGACAATAGCATGAGGCTCGTCAAGACCTGGAGATTGGATAAAGGAAGCCATAGCATATGGTTAACTACCTAAGTTACTTTTCGGATTCATCCTTCAACGCCTAGGAAGGCCTGCCATTGAAGAACAACAGGAAACGGAAGACGATATAGAAGGTGGCCTTGTGCAAAGTGCAAGTATTTCAGGTGATAAGGTTCCGTCATACTGGATTATTTTAGATTTCCAAACCCGAGTCTCGAGGATGAAAAATCTGATAGCCCTCACAGACTACTAGGTGATGGAATTTCCTGTCAGTTGGGTCGAAGCTTTTGCTCAGTAGCATCCACACATATCTTGCTCACCACGGTTATCGGCGGACTTCATTACACGGTGGAATACCATACGGAATACTTAATGAGATAACTATGACTCACCACCACCCACAAGTGAGATTACCTCTGGTCGACTTCCCTCAAGAATCATCCTCGACCATGCTTCTCTCCGATTTTCTTGCGGAGCTCCCAGTGGGGACCCCCAAGCTGGTGGCTACGAATGTGAAAGCCATCCAATCTGTTGTCAAACGGAATATGGAAAGCCCATACATTGTCATATCCGATGTCAGTCCCGAGATTGTCGAAAGACTGGTGGAGCTTCCACACTTGCGCGTGCTTAAAGCCAGCAAGCTATTTTACAACGCCGACCTAGGGCAGTTAATCCTGAAACTCCCGTCGAACTCACACGAGATTGCTAGTGTGAACTTCCACAATCTACTCACGCAGCACATGCGTTCCTATGGTGTCTACAAAGAGATAGACCCTGGCGGCGCAGGGCGAGTCAAAGAAGGCCCTTATTCAAAAAAGCCAAATGCATCATATTTTCCATCTCGACTAATCCAAGGAAGAGACCAAAAATGGCCAACCCTAGTAGTCGAAGTCGGTCACTCGGAGTGTATCCGTCGTCTCAGAGTTGAAGCCAAGTGTTGGTTGAGCGGCCAAGTAAAGATTGTGATCCTGATTTCAGTTGACCCCGCCCAGCCGCGCATCGCCATTGAGAAATGGGAAAACCAGAGGCCTCCAGCCCACGGATATACTCTCCGGTCTGGACTTTCAATGTCGCCATATAAATCAAGCGAGGTCACTGTCGCTTTGACGAACGGCAATTACTTGATCACAGGGGGACCTTTGGTCCTCTCGGTAAATGATATCTTATTGCCTCGTACCAGCAACGATGCTTCGTTTGTCATCTCCGACAGAGATCTTGAGAGATTTTCGAGGGTTGTATGGAGGAATCAGGGGTTTCTAGAAAGACCCGAGTAAGTGTGGGTTTCTCAAAGTGTTCCTGTTCAAATAGAGGGGATTTCTTTATGTGTTCATTCTCTATATCTTTATCTTCTAAGTCTACTCTAGCTAATGAACTCTATGTCTAAAAATAAGCCAAGTATATCCTGCGCAAATAACTGTTCAATAAAACAAAAGGTAAGACCCAGGATATGGAGCAAGAGTTAATGGGATATAAGTAAGTGAGTAATTGATATTGGATTTTATTATAGTCTTTCTTCCAACGCCAAGTTACTGAGGAAAGCTTCGGTTTGTGAAGCGCGATTCCTGATGAGGGTGCCGCTATAGATCGTGCAATAAGACCCTAT
The DNA here is from genome assembly GCA_023627535.1 of Aspergillus sp. S1802E. NCBI lineage: Eukaryota > Fungi > Ascomycota > Eurotiomycetes > Eurotiales > Aspergillaceae > Aspergillus > Aspergillus sp. S1802E. The sequence continues at coordinate 37,875 of JAMAHN010000040.1, forward strand.
GAGCCTACCTTATGAATGCTGAAAATAGTTTCAATCGCGCCTGTAATACTTGAATTAGACATTAACAATATTTTCCAATAGATTGGGGGATTCCCATTGGAATGCCTAGATAGCCATATCATATCGGAGATACAGGAGCGACAGGCTGATACGTAAGGTAACCTCTTGCCACATTGTAACGAGAACGAAAGGGTTGACGGAAGATGAACTACAGGAAAAGGCTCAATGAAAGCGAGATTAGTATTTGAGATCCTTTAGATCATAATTACCGATAGTAGAAAATGTAGAACATCTTGTGGATACAACAACCAGACAAAGCAACGAAGCGAGCAAAGCTGGCCGCCTGTGATTAAATTAAATGGCACCATTCTTTCCCTGAAACCTCCTCGAGTATGAAGAACTGCATATCATCAGTTGGAATGTGAGAGCCCTTTGGTAATGAAGGGTGCAGATACATTTTCTCATGATTATACGGATTAGCCATGATGTCCCCTAGCGGTGGGCTTATGGGTGTGCGAGTGCGAGGAGGGCGACGAGTGCGAAGAAGAGTGTGAACTCCGACTGGAAGCTTGCATAGTTATCCAGAGTGTGACGACTAGAAGCATAAAGAAACGCATTGTGGTGGGCCGGTGGAGGTGGTACGGATGCGAGGGTATTTGCGAATATGGCGGTCGCGAAAATTGGGTGGAGAGCGATATCCAATGACTGAGGAGTGCAGAGTAATAAATTAATCTTACAATCTCCAGGACAGCTGTGGTTGATGAGCTGCATTTTATAGGCATGTTTAAGGGACCACAACGAGAAGGGCATGATGACGGTATTGCGTGATGAATGTACCACTCAGAGTAGTCCAGACCGTGCCACAAACTCTCTTTTCGTATACGCGCGTCAGAGGTTAACGTTTGAATTGATATTTTTGTTGGAATATCTGAGCATCCTGACATCAGGATGGAGAACAAGAGTCGTCCCTACACTTACCCCCGTTAGTGGAATACCATAAACCTTTAGAATAGCTTGGATCGGCGATTTATGTACTTCTGTTCCCAAGTCCAGGGAATTTGGCTTCTGCTTCGGGATTACATAGGCTGGAGACAACTTACCTGTCACATGTATTTTCTGTCCAGGTAGGAGATACATGACCGTGTAAATCAATGAGCTGTAGTTTCATGGCACAGATCGTTTCTTAGGCCCTAGTGTTAGGTTGTGTGGCTTGCAACTGTTGCATCTGAATGTTTCCTGACGAGTGAATGAACCTAGATGACAGGGTTGTGTTTCCACTTCGTGTCGGTCCGGGCCACCACGGGAAGTTTTCCGGTCCAATCGTTCATCAGCTTCAATTGAACGAACCATCTAATGGTCACCTATTTAGCTTCATATGAAAGCGTGGCTGAAATTCTCACGGAACCGTCGGCTTTCATTGGTTTCCGAAGTGACGTTTTGTTGATCTTTTCTATTCCCCTACACCAGCCCAAACTTAGACATATTTTGTATTTTTTCTATGGTCGCTTTCGGTACCTGGAGTTCTGTGGAAAACTGGATGCCTGGGGCAATTTGCCAATCCCTTCGCCAAAGGTATGTTCTTGTAAATCGATCGTGCGCTTCCTTGTCGTACCTTTTTCTCAGCGAACATGTTTCGCCAAGCGCTATGTACAGCTATATTGTTGTATGTAGTCGCTAATTTGACCAAATATGAATGTGGATGAATTACGCAGACGTTCCAGGCACCGGGTGCATCGCAGTGATCAAAAATGACGTGTTAAGTAAACTCGTTGAGAATGAATACTGAAGTGATTGAACTGACCGCTGGAGGAAGCGAGATGTACCACGATGTTGCCCTACGTTCAAGGTGCCATGGGAGGGGCAAGCAAACGGCAAAATGCTTGGCTGTTTGCCTCAGGCACTCAAGTGCCCACTTGGGAGAACACCATATCCACAGAGCATTCACGATAATTCTACGAAACGTGAACGATATCAGGTGAGACAGAACGTAAAAATTTATACTAGAATTGCCAATAAAAGAACGAACTGAACAGATTCCGCGATCGACCCGAGCCGAGATCCGAAACCAAAATGCGGGGAAACTATATATCCATCGAATTTGAAACGATGGCTGTCGCGGGTCACCGTCTACCCCAAGTATCGAGATTCAAGAAAAGACATGATGAAATTCGACCTCCCGTCCGATCTGACCCAGTTCCTTGGAAGCCTTGAGTCTTTCATTAATACAGAGATCCTTCCACTTCAGCATTCAGATGATAACAACCGCTTCTTTGACCACCGGCGTGAATTTTCTCGAACGGATTGGAGCAAGGGCGGAATTCCAGCGACAGAATGGGAGATCCTTCTCAGTATGTAGTTTACCATTAGATGGCTCTACGAAACGTGTAATTGTCTAACTTTCAATTCCAGCGGAAGCTCGGTCCATCGCAGACAAAGCGGGCTTCTATCGCTTCGCCCTTCCCAGCATCTACGGCGGAAAGTCCCACCCCCAAACTAACCTCTGGATGGCGGTCATCCGGTACCATCTTGCGTCTCACCCAATCTACGGCGGCGGATTGGGATTAGCAAATGATCTACAAAGCGAACACAGTGTGGTCGGGAATTTCCCCGATATTCTGATGATCCACCATTTCGGATCGGTGGAACAGCGCCGAAAACTCATTCCTCTACGCCTTGAAGACAAATTCAGAGCTACGTTCGGACTCACGGAACCTGATCATGGAAGCGATGCTACGTTCATGGACACGGTCGCAGGTCAAGTTCCGGGCGGGTTTCAAATCTCCGGAACGAAAAAATGGCAGACAGGGGCGCATCATTGCACGCATTTCATCATCTTCGCGAGGACTTCGGGCACACCGGGTTCTAGTCGGGGGATAACGGCATTCCTTGTTCCCCGCGAGACGAAGGGGGTGGACATTGTGAGTTACGAATGGACGATGAATATGCCGACCGATCATGCGACCGTAACTTTAGAACGGGTTTTCGTGTCAACAGAGGCTGTGCTGGGAACTGTTGGCGAGGGATTGGCGATCGCGCAGACATTCGTGCATGAAAATCGACTGCGACAGGCGGCTAGTTCCTGTGGTGCGGCAAAGTTCTGCCTGGATCGGAGCATTGAGCGCGCGAAGAACAGGAAAATTTGGGGCGGAAAGAGTCTGTCTGAGAACCAGGGCATTCAGTTCCCAGTCGTTGAGTTGGTGACGCAGGTCGAGATGCTCCGACTGCTGATTCTGAAGACTAGCGTGGATATGGATCGGGTAGCTGGGGAGTCGGAGAGCGAGGGGAGAAAGCCTTGGGTGGAGATCGAGAAGAAACTGAGCGATAAGGTCGCAATGTGTAATTTTTGGGCTAACAGATTAGTTTGCGAAGCGGCGGATAGGGCGATTCAGGTATTTTCCAGACTTTTTCTGTTCTGTTCATTATTGGAGCTGTTGAAGAAGGCGGTGCTAACGCAGGCAGATCCACGGGGGAGATGGATACTCGCGCCATTATCCATTCGAGCACATTTATCGGCATTTTAGAAGGTATAGAATTACGGAGGGGTCGGAAGAAATCCAGATGAGAAAGATTGCGGGGTCTTTGTTCGGATTTAGAGAGGGAAACAGGGAGAAGAAGCTGTGAATTTCGTCAAGTGGATAGTACGGAGTAGTGGACGGGGCTATGTTGGCAGCAATAATGAGGGGCTGGGAGCTCCTGGGAATGCTAACAGATTGTGACTCATATTGCGGTGAGAAGTGGGAATCGCTCTGTTTTTACCTGGGGAATAGGAAAATAACATATCCGAAGAAAGCGACGAGGCCAACATCCTATTCCAGCGAGAAGCATTTGGGTCTAGCGAAGCGATGACTGATCACCGACTGTTGAGATGGTCTGTGATGTCATCTATCGTCCCACCACCCAGAACAATGCATTGTTCAGCGTTAAATCAGGCCTGATCCTAATGCCTCATAGTCTTTCTTAATAATCAAGGCCACAAGAGACGCCCTAGTAGTCACATCCAATGATATCCGGGCATTCTAGGAAGCCCATCGAACACATTGCAGCCGATGATAGGGCAGCCATACCCAACCACACAACGAACAACAGCGCATCCGGTGCCTGACTAACTCCTCGCCTAATGCGCTGGGTAAAAATAGATCCACGCTTCTCGAGTCCCTGACAGAGGATCCCTGGTCCGTCCTGGCACCTGCTCTGCCCGGATCTGAAACGACTCGCACAGACCAGTTTCATCGGGGTCTCGTCAGTCGTGGCAGCGTTTCAGACTCGAGGCCTCACTAGCTGCCCAGATTAGGCAAGTAAAATCATGTGAATTTTGGCGCGACTATCGAATCATCTGCCCACTCTTCTCGACCTAGTGAACTAGTCACCAACGGTGCGAAATGGCTTGGTTAGGCGGACATGGCGGCCCACAAGTAGCGGTGAAATAGCATCACGCCTACCTGTCGCCTCATCATAGGTCTACCATAATCGAATCCGGCGAAATTCCCCCTCTCATGGTGGTCGCCCATTCTGTGCCTCACGAAGGAAACGATGCTGTTGCCGGCCTTGCGACTGCCATGGCTCAATCGGTGGTTTTGTCAGTCATTGCCAGCTGGATGCGAATACGCGTCGATAAATAATGGATGGTCGGAGCTCGACTTGGGGGAGGATAGAAATTCTCCTATCTATTATTCTCCCTTACTTGGACGTACATAACATCTCTTTGAAAGCTCGAGCTCTTTACTGTCTGTCGTTCTCTTTCTTCCCCCGCCTCGGAGAAAGAAAGACAAGAACAACCTGCCAGTTCACCTCCTACCTTATGCTCTCTGTTCTCCTTGATTTCCTTGCGCAACTTTGTCCTTGTCGTCGCTGTCAGAGCATGGATTGCTCCATTGCCCGACAATCCCGATTTCCATTCTTCTTTCCTATCTGGTCGTCTTCTTCTAAACGGTCGCAGCCAGAATCCGCCGTTTCGGTGTCAACGCAGACCCAGACGCCAACCACACAACAAGCTGTTCCCAAGATGGGGATTACCTCGACATTGCAGAGACGTTCAACGGAGCGCGAGCGCTCAAGTCGCGACGCTGCCAGAAAGGATGTCACCGATGGCATGGAGCGACTTGTTGGTCTGGACAATGTGAAGAGACAGTTGAACGGTGTGCAGAGCTACGTGCAGATCTGTCGCCGACATGGTCGTGATCCGCGCAGTGAGTGGTACAATATCGCAATGCAGGGTAACCCGGGCACAGGTATGATTCCTCTCATCTCGTTGAAACACAAATACTAACGGCACCAGGCAAGAGCATTGTCGCTCGGATATATGCCAAGATGCTCTATTCCATCGGCATCGCCGACGCAGAGACTGTGAAAGAAACGTCGGGCTCGGAGCTGGCTTCCAAGGGCCCCGAGGGAACTCGGCGTCTCATCCAGGATATTGTCGATGCTGCCCCTTCCACTCAGACCGCCGGCGTCATGATTGTCGATAACCCGCAAACTCTCGACAACTCCACCGACAGTGCGTCTGCCGAGCAGACCCTCTCCTACATGGTGGAGGCCATGGAGCGCCCGACAAACCGCATCATCGTTGTCTTCACTGGTTACCCCGAACACATTGCAGCCTTCCTGCGCGATCACCCTAGCATCCAGCGTCTCACCTGCAGCACGCTAAATTTTGCCGATTTCGAACGGCCCGATCTCTTGCAGCTGCTGGGTCGTCGCATTACTGGGGAATACCAGGGTCGCATGCAGGTCGAAGGTGGTCTCGAAGGCCCCTATATGCAGGTTGCTGCGCGTCGGCTGGCTCGAGGACGCGGCAAGAAGGGCTTCACCAACGCCCATGCTGTTCGCGACCTCGTCGCCCATGTCGCTCGCCGTCAGGCTCAGTATCTGACTGACCAGACAGATGGCATGGATGAGGTCGACTACTTTTTCTTTTCCCGTCAGGATCTCCTGGGCCCTAGTCCCGCGGATATCCGAATGCAGAGTGAGGCCTGGCAGCAACTACAGGGCCTTGTCGGACAGGAGGCTGTCAAGGCCTCCGTCCGAGAAGTGTTTGACACTCTCGAGGAAAACTACTCGCGGGAGCTGCGCAATCAGCGACGACTCCCCGTGCGGTTGAATCGCGTCTTCACCGGTCCGCAGGGCACTGGAAAGTCCACGGCCGCGAAGCTCTACGTGCAGGTGTTGGCTGATCTGGGACTGCTGAGTGATGGAGAAGGTATTCTCTCCGCCTTTGGCTTCCATGAAAACAAGCTGACAACCACAGCACCGGCCAAATCTCTCTTCGCTCTCGACAACACCCCCTCCGACACTCTCATCATCGAGGTCGATAGCCTCGATGGCACCACCGTCGCTATCCCTCCTCGTTACCCCCAGGACGTGCTGGACACCCTGACGACCGAGTTGACCAAGCCCCGAGTTTGCACCGTCCTCATCGGTTCCACATCCGCCGTCAAATCGCTCCTCTCGCAGCTCAGCAAATCCACGGTAGGCAAATTCGAAGGCCAAGTCGTGCAATTCCATCGTCTTACGCGCGAGCAAATGGAACAGCTCTTCCAGTCCAAGGTCCAAGATAACGATATTGACTCAACACCTGAGGCCTTCCAGGCGGCCATGGATATTCTCGACAACGCACGTATGCGTCGCGACTTTGACAACGCGCGCGCCATCGAAAGACTTGTCGCGGTCGCAAATCATAACTTTGAGGACCGACGCGCCAGGGCTAACGAGCCAGTCGAGCGAGTCCTCCAAGCTGAGGACTTCCAGCCCGATCTGGTTGGCGGGCATACCACGTTGGCGTTCCGCGATGAGTTGCGGTATTCCATCGTCCCGGATGATATCATCTCCGTTCTGAAGAGATATCATAACGAGATGAAGGCAGCTTGGATGCAGGGTGTTGAGCCCAGCGCGCGTATTCCGTACGCCTTAGTGTTCAAGGGTGCACCTGGTAAGTTAACATCATCTTTCCTATTTTTCATTTTTCTTTCCTTCCCCTGAATGGCCACTGACTATTTCGCGACCAGGGACCGGAAAAAGAACCGTCGCCCAGCAGCTTGCCATCCTCTACTACAAGATGGGCGTCCTCGAAACCAGTGATCTCGTGGAATGCTCCATCAGCGACCTTACCCACTTTGTTGGTCAATCGCCCCGAGCTCGCTCCCAACTCGACCTCAGTCGTGGCAAGGTCCTCTTCGTCGAAGACGCCCACCGTCTCGGTGACAGCGAGTCTACCCTCCAAGCTATGGACGAGCTAGTCTATCTGCTCCCTAAGCACGCCGGACAGACGGTCGTCATTCTCGCCGGTCCAGCCGCCGAGATGGATCATCTGCTGGCCAACCGTCCTCGACTAGCTAGCCTCTTCCAGGAAGAGATTGCCTTCCGGAACCCGACGCCCCGCGAGTGTCTTCGTCTACTAGACAGAAAGCTCGACGAGCAGGGCGTCCGAGGCCCGAGAACATTCTTGACGGACCCCAAGGACCCTACCCATCGTGAGTTCACTCGCGCTGTCCAGATCCTATCCATGTTCCCTTGTTGGAGCAACGAACGGGACATGGACGTGTTGGTGCGATGGATGGTCTCGGCCTGTATCAAGGACGTACCTCTTGACAATTCCAACAACGAGAAGAGCAGCACCAGTGCAGCGCAGGTCAAGTTGGTCTTGACCGACGAGCAAGCCATGTCCTGCATGATCAGATTGTTTAATCTGAAGAGAGACCGGTTGCGATTCAACCAGGATCCTAAGGCGAGAACCTTGCCTCGAATCCTCTCTCAACCTAGAAGCACGGAGAGAGGTGGTGTCAGGTTCCCTGTCTAAGGTGTATACTAACATGCCCACCTTTTCACTCGCTCATTTGTGATTGTGTGTGCTTTTTGATGACGACTCGATGATGGCGTTGTGGATGTGTGATTGTTTTCCCTTGTTTTGTTTTATGTCCTGACCACAGTCACTCCTTTTGACAGGCTTTCCTTTGTATAATGCTTTACTTGATGTTATTTGCATTCCGGATTTATCATTTCAGACTGTTTACATTGTTTTGCCAAATTGCTTTTCAAGCTTCTTATCTGGAATTCGTTGATCGAATTATTCCACTCTCACTCATTACATTAACCTTTCCTTTGTTTTTCCTTTGTACTGGTCAGCATTGCATGGATGTTAGGGCTTTTTATCTATCTCATTCTCATATATTATATCAGACTGTCGAGAACCAGACTCGCTAAATGAACATGTTACGTTGCTACTGCACTTTGAATATTCCTTCAAATGATCATTTTTGATTTATGCCATTGTATGTTCATGTTGTCGTTTCCTTTATTTACGAAACTATGAATCATAAATATCTACCTCTCCAATACGCCCCTCTTCTCACCAACACCGTATCATCTCGTATGCTCGTATGAAAGTAAATGTCAAAGTAAGAGAACAGGAAATTCCACCTCCCTCATGCCACAACTGAGGCTCGGCCTTCCTCTCCCACACCCCCCTTGTCTGTTAACCTCGCTCTTCTTTGAAGAGTCCACTCCCTCCTCGCCTCTCCACCACTCCTTCAGAAACTTCAAACTCTTAGTAAATATATCGCTTCTCCATCTCTCATGCGTCTTCATCAACTTGGTCGCAATAGCACCTCGGTGTTCCTTTTGTATTGCACATAAACCCACAACAACGACAGGCCAGCAGATGAACCCGTCAGACGGAGATTCAGGGAGATAGGATAGGTATGCGATGAATTGGGAGACTAGGGATTGAACATATGAATCGGAAATTGAGGTTGATGGGGCGATGGTATATCGGAGATAGATGAGACAAGCGAGACGGTAGCATTCGAATGTTATTCCGTCGCTCAGGGTTTCTGTGTTCATGTTTGAGGTTGGGATGAATGGGGCCTGGGTGGTTTGGAGTTGCGTTTCTGTTGCGAGAAGTTTAGATTTTGTTTTTGGATCGAGTTCCCCGTTAGGGGAGGTTCGTGTTGATGGTAATTGAGATAGGAGAATGCTGACTCGGAAGACGACGAATAATGCCTTCTGGGATGTTCCTAGGATAGCCCCGCCTTGGAGGTACTCCATTAGACCCGGGGTTTCGAAGATTTGGTTGCCTTGGTGCAGTGAGAGAGATGAGGCGTGTGAGAAGGCTGTTAGGGAGAAGAGATAGCAGAACATTTCTAGTAGGAATTTGCGTAGTTCGGAATTAGCTGGCGCCGTGTGTAGGCGTTGCGTGATAAGTGTTGCAGCGGCATTGATGTGCGGAATGAGGCGCTCTGAGGAGGTGTAATTTTGAGTCTGGTTAGGTAAGTTATCATGTGCATCACATATGAACATAACAGTACATTCATACCTCATGTAAACAGAACAATAGGACAGCGAGAAGGTTGTGATCTGTTCGAGTGAGTGCATACAATTAGCACGTGCCCTCGTCACATGTACGAAAGTGACGACCCCGACGAGCCCTAACAGAACCAAAGGAATAGTAGCAAAGGCACAACCTACCGGAGACATCCTCTCTCGATCCCTGCATTCCAACAGCCCCTCTGAGCCCTTCAACCGCTGCCCCATAGAACTCCACCGCGGCCGCCTGAACCCGCACATCGAATGGGTCGTATTTGGCCAAATCCCCCGCCGCAACCATCAACACACAGTTCGAAATCAACGGGCTCTCCATCGTCTCGGGGAACAAATGACCCAGGATCCGCGTACGTCCATTCCCAATCCGGCTCGTCAGCCAGGTTGGCCCGAAATGCGAGAAATGAGTCAGTAGCCGACGCACCAGCTGACCACTTGGCGTCGCGAATACGGTCACCATGGCGGCTAGCTCGGGCGGTAGACGATTGCCACCGTCTGCGAGATTCTGTCGTCGTCGGGGCCGTCGTGTCTGTGGGGCTGGGCTGCTGTCGGGGGATTGTTCGGGCCATGTGCAGGTCAGATTGTTGCGCTGGCAGCCATTACAGACGGGATGCGTCTCGTCGCATTTCTTCTTGCGCCGGCGGCAAGAGCCGCAGCCTGTCTTGGAGCGGGAGGGGAGCCCGGAAGCTGAGACAGGTGCACGTGGCTGTGGCGGCATACTGGGGGCGGATTGTGCGGGCTACTGGGGTGGGATGAGAAGGCGATGGAATTGTAGGAACGATCAACGAAGAGAAGATGGCGAATGCAGATGGCAACAGCGCGGCTGTTAACTGGTCGTATCGGGTTTAGTGTGTCGGCTAAACCCCCGGATAAAGCGATAGGCTCGGTGGGTCTCCGAGTATTGGTGCTGATATCCACAGCGATGTCCACAGCATGGCATCATCCTGTCGCGGATTATCGCTGGATATAACTTTTCGTTCTGGTCTCTGGGTCTAGCCCAATTTTATGGCAACATGGCTCTATCTTGGCTTTACGTAAACCGGGTTTTAGTATTTTTCATTATATTTTCGTCAGTAAAATATCTGTGAGCTGGCTGGCAAGACATAAATCTTAGCGTGCTTCCCCATGAATCAACACGAGCTTGTCTCAAAATCAATAACACCATGGGAGTTGAAGCTCGAGAAGATGGACCTGAAAGAGGATCCCATGAACAATTATCTCGAGACACAGAAGTGATAGACCCAACGGCTGCATCTCAACGATGGAATTACCCTCGATCGAATATTTTACGCATTGCGACAACCTTCTGGTCATTTCTGGTCATGGGAGCAAATGATGCCGCTTACGGAGTGAGAGTCCAATTGATTTTGAACAGAACGGACTGCAAAACTAACAAGAATAGGCACTAATCCCATATGTCCGTTCACCGTTCCTCTACGTTAACAAATTCTAACAGAATGCAGCTCGAAGAATACTACCACATTAGCTACATGGTCGTCTCTTGCGTTTTCCTCTCGCCTCTCGTCGGCTACGTTCTCGCCGCACTCGTGAACAATAAGCTTCACGAAACTATCGGTCAGCGCGGAATTTCCCTCATCGTTCCTCCGTTCCGACTGGTCGCCTATGTTCTCAGTTGCGTTCATCCGCCATACCCAGTTCTTGTGGTTGCATATATTTTCGCAGGAATATCAAATGGGCTGGCAGAGGCAGCGTGGAACACCTATCTCGGGAATATGGATAAATCAAATGAGATCCTAGGTCTCTTGCATGGCGTCTATGGTCTCGGGGCAGTGATCAGCCCGCTTATCGCGACCAATCTGATCACGAAGGCGAATGCACCTTGGTATTACTTTTATTTCTTCATGGTACCTCCCTGATCCCATTTTAAACCAATTGCGATGAAATACTAAAGCAAGACAGATTGGTATTTCCGTGATTGAAGGGATCATCTCGCCAACAATGTTCTGGCAGTTTACCGGCGTGGCATTCAAGAAAGCCCATGCAGACGCAGGAGACGCCAACGGTGCCGGGTTGAAAGATGCCCTTTTCAAGCGCCCTGCAGCTCGCGTTTCCTGGCTATGCGCCGTTTTGCTACTCCTATATGTTGGTGTTGAAGTGTCCATCGGGGGTTGGATCGTCACCATTATGATTGACGTGCGAAAGGCAGCCGCGTTCCCAAGTGGAATGACAGCCACGGGCTTTTGGTTGGGTATTACAGTTGGGAGAATGTTGTTGGGGTTCGTTACGGCGAAGATTGGGGAGAGGATTGCTACTTCGGTATGGTTGACTTCATCGCGGGATTCTTATGTCCGTGTTCAACTCATCGTTGCGTTTGCTAACTGTGAAATAGATCTACATCACCTGCTCCATCGCTTTCTCACTAGTCGTCTGGCTTGTGCCGAACTTCTACGCATCTACCGTGGCTGTCTCCATACAAGGTTTCTTCCTAGGCCCTTTATTCCCCGCTGTCGTCGTTGTCATGACAAAGCTGCTACCAAAGCATTTGCACGTCACATCAATTGGGTTCGTCGCTGCTTTTGGGGGTGCTGGTGCCGCGGTGCTGCCGTTTGTGGCTGGTGGGATTGCGCAGGGATCGGATGTCAAGTCTCTGTTACCGTTCATCTTTGCGGTTTCGGTGGGTATTTTGATTTTCTGGTTGGGACTGCCGAGGTCGAAGTCTTGATTCAATCTATCGTGGGATATAGAAGACGAAAGGAAGACACCCGGGTTGGTGGATGTAAATACCAAGGTGCAGTAGTATGGATAATAAGAGCATACCCAAGTGCTACAGCACATCATGTATCCAAGGACTACCAAGGTAATCCTGAAAAGAGTGATTCCTTTTTCATCATAAAGCTATTCTAGCATCTTTATGTCTTTTTGCCATAACACTACAGGATATCGACCAAAATCTTCTAGCCAAACTTGTAGCTTGCCCAAGGTTAATAGAACATAAACAAAGCACGAGTAGTTCAGTGGGTATCGTTACGGCTTCCTCATATGCCGGACATTATTTCATACTGACTAGGCGACTGCTGAAGTTCTGCAGGCTTCTTTGGCATGAGCAACTCTCTCACTTTGGTGCCTTTCTCCCCGAGCTTTTCTCCTAGGGACATTGGCGTAGATCCTTGATTATCCCGCATGCCAACCGCAGCTCCTTGATTAAGTAGCAGTTTTACCACTTCACTGTTGTTGTTCCTCACAGCAATGTGAAGGGCTGTTTGGCCTCGATTGTCTCTCGAATTGGCTTTTGCCCCATATCGAAACAGTGCACGGGCTTCCGAGTAAGAGTCCTTCTCAGCAGCCAGCATTAATGGTGTTCGACTCCAATTTAACCGAGCGTTTGCATCCGCGCCCTTAGATAATAGCAGTTCCACCATTGAGGTAGAATGATTTTCAATCGCCACTGCAAGAGGCGTGTCTCCAGACTTGTCTCGAGCGTCAACAACGGCTCCGCATTCTAATAAAAGCTGCACAAGACTTTTATGCCGGTGGGACACTGCCAGCATCAGTGGCGTTTGGCCTCTATTGTTCCTTCTCTCCAGAATGGGATAGTTACAGCTAGCAAGAATTACTTCTGTTGCTGCTTGATGGCCATTTTTACAGGTCCATGCAAGGGCGGTCATGCCGCCATCGTCTTGCTCGGGAAGGAGGCCAAACCTATCCCTTGAAATCAAAAGCTGCAGCGCGTGTGCATGCCCATTCTTGGCGGCCCAATGCAGTGCTGTTCTCCTGCTATTATCGACCTCGTGAAGTAAGGACTCTCCACCCATGTTGAAAAGAAGCTGTATCATTTCACGAGGACCCTGCCTGGCTGCCCACGAGAGCACCGTTAGGCCGTGGTTGTCCTTGGTGTGGAATGAGATCCCTTTCTCGAGGAGAAATTTAACCATGCGCTGAGACCTGTTGCCAACTGCCCATGACAGTGCTGTTCGGCCATTGATGTCGCGGTCTTCCAATGACAGGCCCGGTACAGTGAGCAGCCATTCCGTGGTCGCTTGGTATCCGTTGACCGCGGCCAATAGGAATGACGTCATACCGGTTTTATCCCGCGATGTGAGATCAGCATTGCTGTCAAGCAGGAGCTGTAAAATCCCCTTTTGGCCATTTGCAGCCGCCCATAATGCTGCCGTCCGACCGCTGTCATCCTTCCACTCCAGAGACGAACCCGCTTGTATCAATAATTGAACGATAGTGAACTGACCGTTTCCTGCGGCCCATGACAACGCGGTGCGGTTGTTAGAGTCGACGGTATCTGCATTGGCTTGGTTGTTGAGCAACAACTGCGCAGTGGATTCATGTCCATTGGAAGCAGCCCATGACAGTCCTGTTCGGCAATCCCGGCTTCTCTCGTTTGGATTGGCGCCCATGTCGATTAAGGCCTGGACTACCCGGTCCTGGCGATTGCCTGCAGCGCGAACAAGTGGTGTGCCGGTCATTGACTCGTCACTAACATCTTGATGAGGACCGCTTCGAAAGAATAGTAAAACGCGGGATAAGAAGGAATTGTGTATCCACGATGAGAGGTTCAAAATGCCATCATTTGCCAAGAGAAATCGGATCATTTCTTCATGTCCATTCGCCGCGGCCCACGAGAGTGGACTGCGACCGGCTCGATCTTGGGTGTTGAGGAGCGCTCCAGCTTTAACTAGCTCAGCCGCTATTTCAACATGTCCCGCTCGAGCAGCAAAGATGAGCGGCGTTCGATCATTCCGATCCCGGCTATCCAAACATGCACCCTCTCCTAGGAGTGTACAGACAACCTTCAAATGTCCCTTTTCGGCTGCAAAGGACAGCGGTGTCCGCCCAAAACAGTCCTGCGCGTCGAGAAAAGAATCCGTCCAGCTGATAACGTCTGTAATTCTCCGGTAAACGGACTTACCCATCGCTAACTCATTCTGAAACAGAACTTCAACCGTGCGCTCCAACCCGTAAAATGCCGCAACATGTAGTGGGGAGAGTCTGAATGATGACAGTTGCGAATATTCTGGGTAGGTTTCTGGCGAAACCATGGCTTGACCGCATTGAACGAGTGCGTGTTCGTTCTCGAGTAGGGCGATTATCTCATCCGTCATATCAATTGTTGATCGCTTGGCATGGTATCCCCAATTGCGCGCAAAATAGTGGTCAATGCTATCGGAGTCTTCGCTGACGTTCGTGCGCTGGGTGGAAACCCTTCCTACAGTGTTTACCAAACCCTTCAAACAGATGCTTGAAATCTTGCTATCGCCGTGTGGGAACAAGTCTAATCTTCTCTGGGAAATGTACTCTCGTGCTGTTGGATGAGCGAAGTCGATCGTGCCTGTCTGCTTGTTGACTGTAACTAGGCCAGCACACGCTGCCACCAGATATTCTGCACTCAGCTCGTCCGTTACAGTGACGCTCCCGAAAACCTGCAAATGTAGGATACCTTGGAGGTCTGACACAGACAAGGGGATTTTAGTAAAACTTAGCCACAACAGAATGGAGTTAGCGACCGTCCTCTCTTCGTATGCCTGCGTCCCTATCCACTCGATAAGGTACTCATAGACATCACGGATTCCTTTCGGTCGCCAGACATCCATATCCAGCTGGTCCTGAACATCTTTCGCACACGTGCATTTGGATAGGAGGTTCATATAAAGACATGCCATGAGGAAACTGATTTTCATTAGCCTTGCCCACCAAACATTTTTAAATCGTATCTGTACTGACTTTCCATTGGCGACTTCCTTCATCATCGACTTGATCTGTTGCTGTAGGAAAGTATCATGAAGAACAAAATCCGGAAGCTGTGGCTGGTGCGTGTTAAAAGAATAATAGATTTCCTCATCTCTAGCCCGTATCTCAAATAACAACAGATCTGTCGAGAATTCTATCGCGTTGGTATTGATATCTCCACCGATAAGTATGTTGGCATTTGAAGATCTCTGAAGAGTGGAAAGAGACCGTAGCAGTCGTTCTTGGTCACTTTTCGGCATGTCTGTCTCCTCTATTCCGTCCACAGCGATGAAAACTCTCGAAAATTCACAGGCAACGGCCGACACCACGCGGAAGACCTCACTGTATCCAGGCAGGGCTCCACCCGATTTGTAAGAGTTGTAGAGTTGTTTGACATTGTTCGGAACATGGCTTTGGCCAAGAACCAACTGCTTCAGAATGCTCAACAGAAATTTGACCAGCCTCTTCTGGCGTTGCCTTTGGTAATCACAATACAAGAAGGCAATGCCCACTTGCTGATCATCTGAAAACCGTGACTGAAGATCGTGGACTATCGATGATGTTGTTACGGTTTTCCCGACACCTGGACCTCCCGATAAATGCAGCGTTTGTTTCGGGCGATCAATCCACTCCTGAAACTGGGGGCAGTCCAAAGCAGCGCTTCTTGGTCCCTCTGCAGTGGCATCTCGGAGGTGTCGTTGATGTGGGCCATAGTCCACATGGCTGAGCCAGGCCACAGAGTCATCGGGAGTGAGCGTTTGCGCCATCGCGTGGAAGACGAGGTCGCTCCGACTTTTGCAATCAGGGAGTAGGACACCCTAAAGTCTGGAGTAGGATAGCCATGGAATATGGATTCAATGATTAGATATGAGCTTTCTTAATGATATGCATCCAGGTGAAGGAAAGTCTCCAGAGATGTTCCCAGATGCCAAGCTGTCCCTTTCTGCGGTGGGGCGGTGGCAGAACCAGGATCAATCGATTTGCAGAATCGAGATGGGCTGTGTTTACATTCACTTCACTTGTTTGCCAAGGCCTGATGCTGTGCAACCTGCGGGGCTTGGCTGCGCTTTGGCCGAGGCAAGAATACCACAGCCTTTTGCAGGGAAACTGTGAACGTCTAAGGCTGCCAAAAAAAAGATAGCTGGGTCGATCACGTGACCACATACTCGCAGAAAATGGATCGACAAAAATCGCTTTCGTTTCTCAAAATCGCGGGGTGCGTTATATGGACAGGTCTTCTAGATTTATTCCATGTGCGATGTGTTTCCGGTTGACCAAAAGGGCCTGTGCTTAAAGATCCTTGGGCGAAACACGCTATGTCTTACCTGTGGGTCACTGTGTGGGTATCCGGAAACAGTTGACGAACCTTTGAGATAGACTGAACAATGCGCTCCTACCCATAAGATGGGATAAATGTGGTTTTTTCTCACATGATACCTACTCTATTCGAAAGTACAAGGAAGCCCCGGAAGGTGAGAGCGTGTTTTGGAGGCTTTCATTTCATCTGTATAGATAAATATATCTACTCAACTAAGCAAGTAATCAATCCTCTTTCCTCTATCTAGTAAGTAGATATACGACTTACAATCGTGCAGATCTGTCTACAGTCTCCGTTACATGTGTCTCATCCCACTTCTCAGCGACCTGTTGTCAAAGTTAGTCTCCATTTATCACCAATCACGCCAGGCAATATTGAGAACACTCACATCAGCAATATGATCATATCCCAGCAGCTTCGGCGCCAAACCCGGATCCCGCCACGCCAATGCCTCGCCTTCTGGTGTCGGCACCATCTGCATCTTTCGGTCCCGTTCCTCCTGTTCCGGGCCGTCATGGAGATGGTAGAGATACTGTTGCGTGTTTCCTCTCTCGACGACCATCTTTGTGCGCTGTTTGCGGCACTTCTCGAATACGGATAGCGCGTGGCGTTTTGCCGATAGAAATTCTGGTGAGGACTTGGATATTCCAGAGGCGTTAGGGAGTCGGGAAAGACATTCGCCGAGAACGGCGCCGTCTTCAAAGGCCATTCCGGCTCTGTTGTGGATCAATGTTAGTTTGGCGTTCTAATAGTATAACACATTAGGACAAAGGGAAGGTTGGTACCCAGATGCTAGATATGGTAGTGTAGCGTGAACGGAGTCTCCGAGCATTACCCATGCTCCGGATGGATGGGTCCAGTCGTAGTCGCCGTAGCGGATGCAGAGGCGCCATTTATGTACAGATTGGCACAGCTTGAGGAGTTTTTGGATCCTAGCATTTTATTAGCTGAACGCTGAAGAAAACAGTATCAAGTAGCGCTTACCGTGGATCCCACCCTTCGAATAACGCGCACATCTCCTCCACGTTCCCGGCAACTGTCGAGGCGAGTGACTCCTCAGGAATATCGTCTGGTACGAGAAGGACCATGTTGAAGAGGTCACCTCCACGGAGGACATAGTTGACTGTTCCAGTTAGTTTTCCTTTGCCAGATGGGAATGCAATGTACATACCAGCATGCGCATCTGGTCCGAGCCAATAATTCACCTGCGGATCTGTCACGAAGCCCTCCAGCTCTGGGTCCTTCAGCATTTCCCCCGTCGACAATAGAAGTCTATATGCAAGATCTCCTGTCTTGACCGGTGGATCTTCCCGTCCTAGCAAAATCTCTGTCAATCTGCCAAAGACTCCATCCGCACCGATCACCAAGTCGCCTGTCCATTCTCGCCCGTCCGCAGCGACAGCAGTGGCTGTTTCTCCCCCGGGCGACACTCTCACGTCTTCAATCCGCGCATTGCAAGTCATCTTGGCGCCGACTTCGAGCGCCCGCTCAACCAGACACCGATGAAGATCCGCACGATGAAAATCACCATACCATGTCCCCGGGTATTGACTCTCCGAAGCGTGGAAGTCTAATGCAGAAATGTGGTTCCCTTTCCATCCAACGAAATTGCACACGCGAGGAAAGGTCATGTATGGTTTCAAAGTCTCGCCGAGACCCCAGTGCTGAAGGACGCGAGAGGAGTTGGGAAGAACTTGGATGCCAGCGCCGATTTCCTTGATCTCCGGGGCCGCTTCGAGGATGTGAACATCGTGCCCGGCGAGGGAGCAACCAATTGCGGCGCCGAGACCGGCAAGGCCAGCTCCGACAATGATGATCTATGATTCTAGCTCAGCTGTTGTCGTGAGGGGAAAACGAGGGGCAGAGGGAGGGGATGGAAATCTACCTGCAACCGCGAAGACTCATCGCGGTGCTCTTTCTGCTTGACGTGGATGGGTGGTGCCATTGTGCCCTCTCTTGTGGTTGAACCGATTAAGATCTGAGATTGATTCTGCCCAAGCTTAGCATCGCTGCTGCCTCTCAATTTATCTTCGGTATGGTACCTTGTGCCTGTCCTACGTGCCAAAGATGGGGGTTAGTCACTTATCAGGATGGGGTGTACGGAGGCATCGTATATCTACCTCGAGAGGTCGGAGAGATGTCCAGAGTATCGTAAGATCAAGCTACACATTGCCTACCACCATGTCTCGAGTAAGTGGCCCCTTGCAGGTCTATGACGACAGTGGTTGCTGACCGAGCAGTTCTCTCTAACCGGTCGCACTGCACTCGTCACTGGCGGTGCTCGAGGCTGCGGCCTTGCCTTCGCGAGAGGACTCGCCGAAGCCGGCGCCAATGTAGCTGTGTTTGATATTATCGAGCCAAGCGACGGATTTCATTCTATGGAGAAGGACTATGGTATTCGCACGGCATTTTACAAGTCCGTCTTCTACCATATTTCCCTACAAGCCTACGTCGCCCACTAATAAACCTTCTGTATACGGCAGAGTCGATGTTTCCGCTCAAGAGTCTCTCGAAAACGCTTTCAAAGCATTCCAATCCGACTTCTCGAACGCCCTGGACATCTGTGTCCCCTGCGCCGGGATAAACCGCCACCTTCCATTCCTCGAGTTCACCTTCAAAGACCACCAAGACCTATTATCAATCAATGTGATGGGTCTGTTTTTCACCGCCCAATTAGCGGCGAAGCAGATGATCGCCAACGGGACCAAACATGGCAGTATTGTCTTAGTGGCGAGCATGGCGAGCCACGTTGCCGTCAGAGATCAGCTTTGTAGCGCATATTGTGGATCCAAAGGGGCTGTCAGAGCGATGTGTCCGGCTATTGCAAAGGAGATGGCGCCTTATGTGAGTTGGCACTTCCTTTGCGACTTTGTCCTTCTGGGACTGGGATATTGACAGAGCCTGGAATAGGGTATCCGAGTAAACTCCATCTCTCCAGGATATGTCCGCACCGAGATGACCGCCGCGGTGAGTTTCTCCTTTCGGATGGCCATCAGTCTATGTTCGGCTAACAGATTTAGTTCCCCCATCTTGTGGAAAAATGGAAAGCCGACGCGATGAACGGCCGGATTGCCGAACCCGACGATATCATGGGGGCGTGCGTGTTTCTGGCCAGCGACGCAAGCGCATACATGACCGGGGCGGACGTTGTCGTGGATGGGGGGGTGACGAAGTGGTAGGCTACTCTGACAGGGATGATATCGAGTGTTATCTATCGGGAGAGGATTATCAATCAACTCGATAGGGTCTATCTATGTGTGGGGTAGTTAGCGTGGGAGCTTGTGAGAGGGAAAGAGTCCATCCACTTATGCACGCAAGGGGGGCCAAGGGTGGGGGTGAGGGGAATCTCCCGGTCGATGTTCTCCAATTCTGGCCCAGTTAGCTGGTTAGCTGAAGCTACTTTACGCCAAATGCTGTTCGCTCGTATAGCTTCGTTGAAATAAAATCTTCCTCGCGACTTTCAATCTTCTATCGCTACGGTCAATTTATGCTGCAACGAAATACAGAGGAATAATGTCTCCCAGCTCAGAGAACGGCCTTCACGAGGAGTCCACGACGGTCGTGGTCGTCGGCGCAGGGCCTTCGGGGTTGATGCTAGCGTGAGTGTTCTTGCCGACCATTTGCTGTCTCCAGAAGCATTGCAGCCAATCTCAAAAACAACGAAAAGACAAAGAATTGTGAAGTTAACAAGGAAAAGATGCAACCTGGTCCGCTACGGCATCAACACCGTCCTCCTCGACGACCGCCCCGACAAAACCTCCACAGGAAAAGCAGACGGCATGCAGCCAAAGACCATCGAGACATTTCGTCAATTGCGACTAGCAGACCCACTGCTCAAGAACGCAGCGAGGGTGTATGACATTGCCTTTTGGGTATGTTCTTCCCATCTATCAAGTCCTGTCGTTCTTTAGGGTAAGGGCTAGACTGATGCGTGACATGGCAAATTCTAGGAATCAACTCCAGACTCCTCTCTCCATCGAACCGGTCGCAAAGCGCATTATCCAGATCACCTCGTCGGCGCTGCGGATCCTTATATTCTTCTAGCACACCAGGGGATGATTGAGGATATTTTGATCCTGGATATGGAGGATAGAGGGGTGGGTGTGCGACGGAGCAGTCCGTTTGTTGGATGCGAGCGCTTACCGGGCGGGAAGCTGCGCGTGGAATATGAAAATGCGACCAATGGAACGAAGAAGACAGTATTGGCTGATTATCTGGTTGGGTGTGACGGTGCGCGGTCGAAAGTGCGAGAGTTCATCCCCGACGCGCAGTTGGAGGGAGATATGACGAATGCCTCGTGGGGTGTTCTCGATGGTATGTCACGTCGATCGTCCACACACTCCAAAATTATACTGACCATCTATATGACTAAATAGGAGTAATTGAAACTGATTTTCCTGACCTCTGGAGCAAGGTCGCCGTCCGATCGCACACTGCTGGATCGATCTTGTGGATTCCGCGAGAGCGCAACATGACCCGACTGTATGTGCAATTATCTTCGACGGATGGGGAGCGCGTCGACAGAAAGATGGCGACGCCGGAGTATGTTATGAAGCGCGCAGCAGACGCCATGCACCCATTCTGTCTAAAGTGGAAGACGATCGAGTGGTTTGGAAACTACGTTGTTGGTCAGCGTGTCGCGAGACATTTTAGCGATGCAGATGGGAAGATCTTTATCGCTGGTGACGTGAGTATCTTCAGCGTATACGATCCCATGGGTTGTATGATCTAACAGGGAGATAGGCTGGACACGTCCATTCCGCCCTTGCGGCCCAAGGAGCGAACACAAGCATGCACGATGCCTTTAACCTGGCTTGGAAACTGAATCTGGTTGTTCGCGGCCTTGCATCCCCATCGCTACTCTCTACTTATGAGGAGGAAAGACGGAAGATCGCCTCTGATCTGATCAACTTCGACGCTGGGCACTGCGAGGCCTTCGCGCAGGGGGATGAAGCACTTG
The DNA here is from genome assembly GCA_023627535.1 of Aspergillus sp. S1802E. Lineage (NCBI taxonomy): Eukaryota > Fungi > Ascomycota > Eurotiomycetes > Eurotiales > Aspergillaceae > Aspergillus > Aspergillus sp. S1802E. Next base: position 59,165 of record JAMAHN010000040.1, read on the forward strand.
CCAAGAATTTCGACGACAACATCCGTTTCATTTCTGGCATTGGCGCGGAGTATAGTGATGGAATTCTGACGGCGCAAGGGATAGGGAAGGGTAAACTAAAGCCCGGTGCCTTGATGGTTCCCGCTAAGGTGACACGGTACATCGACGCCAATCCGGTGGATATCCAAATCGACATTCCGATGCTGGGACAGTTCAGACTATACTTTTTTGTTCCTGATGTGAAAGCTGGAATGGGGTTTCTGGAAACGGTTTGCCAAGGCGATACGACAGTGGGCAGTCTGGCATCAACAGCTGCACAATCTTATGCCGAGAAGCCCCGAGGATATGCGCCCTCTGATGAGTTCTTGCAACCGCAACGATATACCCCTGTCTCGGACCTCGTCACATATGCCCTTGTCACCAAAACAGAGAAGACCCAGTTTGAGATTGCTGATTTACCAGAGGCACTACAGAAGAGTCGCTGGACCCTGTATCTAGATAACGGCAATACGAGGTGCTGTACAGAGAGATGGATGGGAGAGCTAGATAGTGGGAAGGTTGGTGTCGTTATTGTAAGACCAGATGGGTATGCCGGTGCTCTTGAATCTTGGACTGTTGAGGAAGGAAATCAGGCCATACAGTGGGTCGATGAGTATTTTCAAGGATTTGTTTAACTAGCGTGTTGCTACAAATGAGATGTTATATATGAATATATCTCATGTCCCCATCAGTCACTTGTTGTCTTGCCGGAATATATTTTCACGTTATCCACGTTTAGAAATAGTCACATAATTAGCCAAGCAACATGCACCAGGCAAATATTAATCAATGATAAGTCTCTCAATATTGCTGTTTTCATGAGTGAGAAAGTCGTTGTCATATTAAGCCAAATATTGTCATTCGCATGTATTAAAAGATTGAGTCTTGGTAGGGTGGGCCTATTTCCACACGGGGTGTTATTGCCACCACGGAAAAACTAACCAAGAGCAATACTGTACTAACCTGCTTCGGAATAGTTGCTGCCTTAATGCCTTTTTCTCTTCCAAACACGCACCCCTGTTTCATCAACAAATTCATGCAGCGGAAGTGCTACATTCTGTCTACAAGAACTGGGACATTCAAGAGATGTTGTATGCATCTCACAATTTATATGCAATCAATAGGGAGCAATGTATTTCCATTATTATCCGGAAAAGACGGACTATTGAATATGTCTGATTAAAGCTTGTCTTCTAGAAGAGAGTTCACACCTCACCCTTTAGGCTGCATCTAAGTACCAGCTTCTGATCGTATCAACCAAACTGAGATGGATAGTAAGGTATACGGATGTTTGGCAACGAAGAACAAGCTCTGCACGGAGGTAGGTACCAATATCACCGTCAACGTCGAAGGCCCACCCGCCACGTAATCTTGAATTACTGGCCATTGCTGAAGATGTCGTGCTGCGCGCCTAGAAAATTTTAATACCAATTAGCAACCAAGCCCTTATAGGAGTGAGGAACAAGAATGATCACTACCTACCGGGCTGCCAGCCCCAGCTGTCACTATAGGTTGGGGTCACTCCATCAAGGGGGTTGACGTTATCGCCGGATTTTTCTGCAATGAAATCATGTTAGAGATGCGACGATCAGTATTCCATTCGAATACTCACGGTTCCACGCAATCATTTGCTTTGCACCCTCAACACACTCGGATTCGTCGTCGGCACAGTACTTTGGGGGTTGTGCGGAGCTGAGGGTTTTCGATGAGGTCGCGCCGGTAACATGGCATTTGAAGGCCTGCATGTACATGTTTGGTTGACCGCATCCGACAGGAACCTGTTTAGATTCATGTAGAATGTTAGGAGGGATTCCTTGAAGAGACCGGGAGTCTGATATATCAAATCTTACCCAGAGCCATGCACAGGTGCATCCGTCCGATGGGCACTCAGAGAGGTCAGGGACCTGGTAGGTTGCCAGGCGCTTCCAGGGGGTGCTTCAGAGAGGAGGAGCGGTTAATACAAATAATATCCGGTTTTAAAAAAGAAAAAGGCAACCTACTGTTCGAGAACAGAGAAAACAACCAGGTTCTCCATAGTGACCTGAGCCATGTCAGATTCGTAGCTGATGGCAAAGGCAGTGCCACCAGCCATAGTCTGGTTGTTCGTGTGCATGGCGCCGTCATTCTGAATACAGTCAGATGGGTTACCGGGACCACTCCAGTCCTCGGGATGATCCTTGCCATCAGGCCAATTAGTTACGAACTGGCCATCATACGACAGAGTCGTGAAGGCACGGTTGTGAGCCAGTTCAACCGTGAAGTTTCCGTTGGCTGGAAGCTCGAGGCTGTCACCATCCGCTGGAGGAGCTTGGTCGCAGCCACGATCATGCTGGAACCACCAGTCCGACTTCTCTAGCTGGAACAATGGAGCTACGGCGGTATTGGTGTTCTGGTCCTCCTCGCCGGAAGTGCCGTTCAGGCAGTACATGCCTTTCGCCCAAGCAGCCACATGGGCGTTGGCCACGGCAGCGAGGGCCAGGAGAGCAATAGGTCGAGACATTGGTTGGGAAACAATACCTAACAAATAAGACTTGAATAAATTCAATGAGCGACTAACGATTCCAGGCTGACCGGCAGCGAATGAGAGGATAGGAAAAGAAACAGATAAAAGAGAGAAAGGAGGGAAAAACGAAATGAGTTCAAAGAGTGAGCTGGCGAGCTGATATCTGTCGTGAGCTGACTCCTGTTTATATGACATTGTGTGGATGAGTATCTGCGCCAATACGACCCTGCAGTCACTCGGCAGCCGGTAGGCTGTTAGCTAAACTCAAAAAATGCCGCCCGACATGCCTATACGAGAAAGTGGTCTCGTTCGCCGAGAATTAGGGAAATTAGAGGACCCTTATTTCATCCTTCGTGTTCTCTGACAGCCAACCGATCATTTTCACCCCACAAGGTCGATCATCACAGGGCAATGTTGAGTAATCTCGGAATACCGTCCAAGCTTCCGATGTGTTCTACTGTTCTACGCAATGCAAATTATGTTGCATCGGATATGCAGATTGAGGCCTTGCTGGGCTCACGATAAATAGCTTGTTCTCCCGGCTCTGGAACAATTCGACATGAAAGATTGTTCCTACGTTTCTTGTCACTCTTCTCTTGCCTAATTTTTTTACTTCATCCATTCTATTCTCTCGTTTTTCAAGAATATTTCGTTTCCACAAAACCTCGAATCAAGCAGCCGGCTGCTTTGACATCAAACCCCCAAAGCCCTTGAAATGCGAGCTATATCGTTTCAAAGCGCCCCTCTGTGGCTTTCGGCTTTGCTGGCTGTCCCAGTGGAATCGTTCTTTCGCATGCCCTGTCCGAGTCGTCTGGTCCAAGAGCGTGCTGATCCCATCGTGAACCCGGGAGCTGTGGCTGCCCATGTGCACACCATTTCCGGAGGCAGTGGGTTCTCGTTTGATATGGACTATGAGGATGCGAGAGCATCAGAGTGCTCCTCGTGTCCGATCAAGCAGGATCTGTCCAACTACTGGACGCCTACGCTTTACTACCATGCCGAAAATGGGAGCTTCATCAGCGTTTCCCAAGCCGGTGATGGCGATGGGATGACTGGCGGGATGACGGTGTATTACCTGTTGGTTATCCGATTCCCTTCTGATTATGCTTCCTGCAGTATATTGAAAACATATTGACACGCTGGCGTTAGGCAGAGACCCGGACCGAACGATGACAAACTTCATGCCTTCCCCAAAGGCTTCCGAATGCTCGCAGGCGATCCCATGAAGCGGAACAACACCGACGACTTCGAATCTCAGGCGGTTAGCTATGTCTGTCTGGACTATAATGGCCCTGCAAAACCGGAGACAAACGCGTTCCCCAATTACAATTGTCCCGACGGCCTCCGTGTGCAACTGTTCTTCCCTTCCTGTTGGGACGGCAAGAATCTCGATTCTCCTGATCACCGCTCTCACATGGCCTATCCTGTCTCTGGCGCTTATAACAGTGGTGCTTGTCCCAAGAGCCACCCGGTTCATATGGTGTCGCTTTTCTATGAGGTTATTTGGCAAACAAATAAATTTGCCGATCAGTGGCATGGCGATAAGCAGCCATTCGTCTTTGCTCACGGTGATCCGACAGGGTATGGCATGCATGCCGACTTTGTATGTATCGCGGTCCCATCGCTACAGCATTTCCCTTCAAACTGACATATGGCCCTAGGTGAATGGGTGGGATGTGGATGTCTTGCAGAAGGCGGTAGATGTCTGTCTGAACGACAGTGGGCGCATTGAGGACTGTCTCACTCCCGACGGAGAATCAGTTTTCGAATTCTTCACCGGCGAAGAGTGCCGAGCCTGTAGCCTGCCTTCCTATGTCGACGAGCAGATTGACGGCGTCCTCGAGAAGCTCCCCGGTTGTAATCCGGTGACCTACGGACCGGAGCGGGCTGAGCATGTCTCCTGCGCCACGACTCCCATAGGCAAGGCGGCCCCATACTTCACTGACCTCACCAAGAAGGGATGGGAATACGTCGGCTGTGGAATCGACAAGTATGATAATCGCACCTTCGCAGGGGAATCAACTCGCGACGACAAAATGACCTTGGAGCACTGCGTGGAATTCTGCAGTAGTAAAGGCTACGATTACGCTGGCCTTGAATATTCATCTGAGTATGTTACTTCTGGCAGCGAAAAAAAGACCTTGAAGTCGCTAATGTTTTTCTAGGTGTTATTGTGATAAGTCGATCCCGGCGGATCGACGTCCGAAAAATGGTATTATGGGCAATTGCCAGATGCCATGCTCAGGCAATAAAACCCAGTTCTGTGGCGGTGGTGGCTCCATGTCCATCTACCATAAATGCAGTGCTGAGGGCAAATGCGAGAATAACGAGGTTGGCTCGCCTGGAAATGTGAAAAACAACACAGAGACAGTTACTGTCAAGCAGCACTTGCGCCGGCATGTCGAGAAGAATTCTCACCGGTTTTTACTTTAGATAAGCGAGGTATGATCTATCGAAGGATCAGTAGGCCCCTTATCGTCGGTTAGGAAAAATGAAAACTGAGCTTCGAAAATTCGTTTTTGAGCCTATTCATTTCGAATTCCAACTTCATACGTATACTACCTCACACTGATTTATTGTTGCTTGATAAACGAAAATTATAAAACTTCGTCCTAGCCGAGCCCAATGATGAGGTTCATAGAGGTGGTCAGTAATGGATCCCACTTAGTACCGGCAAATTTGAAATAGAGCTTGGTAAATCCTTTCCTGGAAATCGAAATTTGCCAGAAAAACAGTCCGCTCTCCTTGGCACCCTTATTCTACAGCTAGGCCACCAAAGCCCATCGTACATCAAAAGAAAGACATCAAGGTTCAAGTTATCCTTCTCCACAAGTAACCTACGCCCATTAGAGATTTAGGTGCAGGAGCGGATAGCTCCGGATATGTTGCTTCAGCAAGATAGAATGTACGGAAGATAGCGTTGTTCTCACAAGCATCGGGTCAGACGACAGGGGGGATTGGGGAAAGATGTTACGACTACTGGAAAAAGACAAGCCTATCTCTGCTGCGTGGAACAAGACACCCTCGCCGTTCTCGTTAGTTCAGTTCGGATTCGCTCCATCTTATATGAGAAGATAAGTAACGCCAATTCGACAGTTTGAAACAAACTCTAACAGCAGTCTATTCTTTTTATATCCCGAAACCTTCGACTCTGGTGATATTCCTTGATCTAGAAGAAATTTAACCACGCCGTAGTGACTGGCGCGAAATAATTTCAATTTATGATTATTAGTATAGACCTTATCTCCATAGTATAGTAGAAGTTCTATAATTGTCGTATGTCTATTCCAGATCGCGTCTTTCAATGGCAAAGCAATATTTGGATTGGCATTTATAGAGAGTAAGATTCGAACAATCTTCTCGTGGTCTTCCATTGCGGCAAAGCGTAACGGGATGTGGACTTTAAATGTATAATTATGCCGTTATCTTCTACTATGCTTTTCTATCCTGATCAATATGAGACAGCACCGTGTAGACCTAGTATTAGAGTCTATACCTCCTTCTAGCAAGCGCTTCATGACACCAGCATAGCCTGTTAAGGCTGCATTAAATAAAAGCCGCTTCCCATGTTCCACAGTCTGCTATTGATTTCGAATTCCTCTTTCAAACATAAGTAAAATAATTGCGTCTTGGTTGTTTTGCATTGCTTTGTAAAGACCTTTTTAACATACAGAAATATTAGCTTCTCTTTCCAGTAATTCCTAAACAATCGCGTAGTATCTATGTTCGGCTGTATCTGCAAACGGGCTAAGCATTATTAATACATAAATGACTGCAATATCCTGCCTAATTACAAACCTCTTCGGGAGATAATTGATGATAATATATAAGAGAATTGTTTTTCCTGCTCCAGGGATCCCCGGACAGAAGAGAACTCCTTTTTTCTGTGTCCACTCACGGAATTCTGCCGTGTCTAGCAACCACTCTCCAGTTCCTTCTTATCTTTGGTCATAAAGGTCAGCCTGAAACGTCGTATAGTCGGTTGGCGAAATCCAGTCGGCTATCTTCTGTCGTTCTTGATTGTCGCTCCTTACAATCATGCGTGATATTCCAGTGTCGTCTTCCGATGTCAGACTTTACTTTATTTATCGGTCATCGGCCATGGTTCTTATGCATGGGCTTTTCAAGAGGCTTTACTGTCGAGTGGCATATGAAAAAATAACTGTCTGGCATAGGCGGCCGCCACTGCTGCAGCGAAACCATGCCACTGGTCATTCTTATGCGGGTCGCAGTAGTCTAAGATTCCCGAATCACCAGACAGGGAAAGTCACCTAAGGCACCTGCGCCCTCCATCTCAAACCATAAAACTCCATATTCTTGTCCTGGAGGGTCTCGTTTCACTGCATCCTTGATCACAAGCTCTCCAGATGCAATAGTGCCTCAGTGAACGGTAATGCGCTGGTCCAGTCCTGTAAACTGTCTTCATCACGACTGGTGCGTTGTGCTAAGTCACACTGACCTTCCTTGCATGATCTACCAGGAACAATAAGCTCATAGCTGGCGGGGAATAGATTGTCCGTCTCCATGCCAGGGAAGCGATAGCACCGTAGACCTGGTAGACTCGTGTCAATCCGGCGGACGTTATTCATCACAGGATCCTCTCGAGAGCGGGCACGCTGGGCGTCTAGGGCTTGAGCTGCTAGGAGTAAGACTGGCGGCGGGGGGGCTAAGGCTCCCGTTCGCACAAACACGCCGGTTTCGGCTTTGCCACGGTCATACTGAATGGCACAGGAGTAAAGCCCAACGGGGCTTACTCACGACCACATGGCCGAGTTGTATCATGCCATGTTCGGTAACCACGGGGACGCCACCTCCTATGCCGACGAGTAGACTGAATCGGATCTTGGAAAACGTCATTCGCATCTGAGCCACAACAGTCGCTGCTGTGGGGTTACCCGCTTGCCACAACCCAGCGATGAGAACATTGCGATATCCAATTCCGCCAAGATAATACACATTGCGGTCGGTAGGTGACTGGGGGAGCTTGGAATGCTCCTTGTCCAGCATCTCGAGAGCAGCAATCAGCTCGACTTGTAGAGGACAGATCCACCCAACAGTGTAGTCTCCGTGGCCTAAGGTCGTTGGCGTCTATGGTGGCGCGCAATTCTGGTCCTCCTCATATTTTGGTCTTTTGGCTTTGCTTGCCTGAATGCCGTCTTCGAAGTAACTCATTCTGTCCGCACGGTCGGGTTGGGCAGACATATAGACTGAGTGGCACAACAGAGATGAAATATATTAGGCAGGCCAGAAGGATGATGAGTTTGATATTAGCACGTTTATTAATCCCGAAGAAGTGATTTTTTGGGGGGGATTCTCTCTGTGGGTCCCAAGATTGGAGGGAGAGAATAAATCGAAGACGTGATTTGGGAGAGTATGAGGCTTTGTTGAGGTTCAGCTTCAGCTTCAGCTACACGTGACGCGCCAACAAATACAGCCTCGTCGACCCTTGCGTCACCTAGAGCTTACATTGCAACCCCTTGATCCCGGGGCTGAGTGCACATACGAAGCAAGTGTGTATTTTCAAGCTGAGGCTCTGCAGGAAACACTTTCATCGTAGTGTTCAAGGATGATGGAAGAGATAGATGCTCCGATCAACACTGATCTGATTGATTGATTGACGTAGGAACAATTGAGATCTTCCACGTTGTTGCCTATCTAAAAAGTGCCTGTGACAAAAAGCGGGATGCTTGGCAGATTATAGTCCAATGCAAGGAAGGCTTTGTTATCAACAATGGTCTCTGCAGACTGACCTGCGCAGCGGAACACTGCAAGTGAAAGCGCGGAAAATTAGGTCGTTTATACGGGTACCATTAAGAATTATATATTGTCTCAACAAGTATGTAACAACCAAAAAAAAAACAACCGAAAGAAGGGCTCATGCCCATCTACCCCTTCACAGTCTCCCAATACCTCTCCGGGATCTCCGGCCACTCATCCACCCCGTCCAACATCGCCAATCCCATACCCCCACTCAAATGCACCTGAATATGGCAGTGCAGCAAAAACGCGCCCGGATTAACAACATGGTACCGAATCGCAAGCCACGTCGGCCCCGTCGACGCCGGCGGCGTCACAAACGTGTCTCGGATCTGCGGGTCCACGAAATTGAAGCTCTCGGGCATGTGCTGCGCCGCTTCGGCGACGGTCGAATAGTTCCATACCCCGTTGCCCTGACCGAGCACGAAGAACTTGTTCGAGTGTTTGTGGAACGGGTGGGGCGGTTGGATAGGCCCTGTGACGGCGAAGACGATGTCCACCCAGGTGTTGTTTTGGGTGGAGATGGTCAGATCCTTTTGCTCGCTTGCGGTGAGCGGGTAGTAGAGGAGTGGCGAGGCGTCCTCGAGGGAGAGAGGGTAGCTGGAGTTTGAGCCGCCTTGGATCCAGCGGTAGGAGGCGTTGTAGCGCGCGATGTTAAGGATGTGGGTCGCGGCGACGTCTTCGGACGGCATGATGGCCGGGAAGGGAATTATGGTGGATTCATCGAGAACGGTGGCGTCCTTGGATAGTGGCGCACCGGTCATGTCGATTTGGGGGATGGATGGGCCCTTCTTGGTCTGGAGAGGTGTTGTGTAGGACATAGTGGCGGTGGTGTTGAGAAGCTGGTTCACGCCTGTGTTGGCGACGCGCACGGTGTAGTCGCCCGCGGGTTTGTTTAATTTCACGAGGACCGAGTAGCGGGCGCCGTTGGAGATGGTGATGGCGCTAACCTGGGTGGGAACAACATAGCGGCCGTCAATCGCGTAGACGTACATGGGGTGCTCGTCGATCGAGAAGGTGATTGTCGACACGCCGGCTGAGCTGAGCAGGTCGAAGCTGGCGTACTTCTCGGTGGGGTTGACCAGAAGGCATTCGTGTTGACCTTTGGAAGGGGTGCAGCCCGAGAAGACGGATGGCGGGATGGCGCTGAGATTGTGCGGGAAGTTGCCTTGCAAGCTCGTCAGGGTAGGAGGCATGCATCTGTCACGGTCAGGTCCTCCTGGTTACCAGAATATATGAGTCCGGTCTTACCCAATGTCCGTCACCTTGCTGCTGTTACCCAGCACCTGTTTCATGGCGGCCGTGGCATGCGCATTCAAGAAATCCACACCGGGACAGCCAATGTTGCCCTTGCCGTTCACGAGAAGAGCATTGGCACAGAACGAATCACGTCCCGTGGCCTCCTCGGCATGCCACAGCTCCTCCGAGGTAAGCTGACGCCAGTCAGACAGTAGGACCGGGCGGGTCTTCTCTTCTGCCGCTTTAATTGCCTGCAACTCGTTGGTGTTGTTGGTGATGAATTTAAAGGGCTTTTCCACCGTATCTTGGGGTTGGATATAGATTGCGCCGTACAGCCCATCCTCAATCTGTCCACGGCGGTGGGCGTGATAGAAGTAGCTGCCGTACTGCGTCGCCGTCCATTTGTAGAGGAATTGATCGCCAGGCTGTATGGGCGTTTGCGAAAGACCGGGGACACCATCCGACCAGGGCGTGCCAGATTGCTCAATTCCTAGATAGGTATTAGCGAAGCATTTCGAAGTCAAGGAGGATGGGTCTACCGTGGAAGTGAACAGTTGTTGCGGTGGGAAGTTTGTTGATGACCAAAAACTCCACGTCGTCTCCTTGTCGCAATTCCAGTGTTGGTGCCGGGAATTGGCCGTTCGTGAGGATTGTCTTCCTAGAGATACCAGCGGGCGCCCAATCCTCCCATGTCAAAACAACCTCGAAGCGCACTGTGTTACCGGTACGCTTGACCAGCTGGTCATGTCCACGCGCCTGAGACACGAGGCATACCAAGGACGCCAGCAGAGCCAGCAGAAAGTGCAAACGCGCCATGCTGGACGTTCAGAATTTGATGCAAAGAAACTTGCGACCGGGGAGGAAGGGAAGGGGGTCTTTTGAACTGTTTACAATGCAAACCCTAATTCGGGCGCCGAGACGATGGGTCGGCCACATCTTGAGTTTTCGACCAGTGGCATTCGTAGAAAACAGACTATCAGGTCCATTTAATGACTCGCAAGTGCCCGATATAGACGATCTTCGGCACTAGCGCCATGATAGCCTTGCGAGGCTGTGGGCCCGGAAATCCAGCTGAAAAATGGTAGACGCTGGTAGGTGAACAACGGGAAGGCTACCGATCAGATCAAAATTTGGGCTGGAAAGCAAGGTATCCGTACTGTTGGACCATGTATCTGTCATACAGCAGTAGTCAAAGGCTTTGCGCATCGCCACAAGCTGCTGGAACTGTTGTTGAGGTGAGAAAGGGGCAAGAATGATTACCGAACTATGAGTGCCGAGAGGGTATCCCGCCCCACAACAAATCGCGATCGATCAGTCGCCCTAGTCGACAAGTCTGATCCACGTCCTTACTTCGGAAGGACCCTCTCAGGAATAAGATACACAAATAGCGAAAAGGTGCAGAGGAGCAAACCATCTCCCGGATGTGCACGGCATGTGGAGTGTGGAATTGTCTCAATTTTCTCGCTTATATGCAGTTTTCGGCCAACAACCGACCATCTGCATGCCAGTAGTCGGTGGAGCATTCCCGGTGTCGACCATCGATCAAAGCCCGAGCAAAGTCCCGCGGTCATGGAATACTTTTAGACTCGCAGATCGGGTATTGGTTTGACTTTGGTGGGTCGAGACGCCGCTAACTGGTGGGCTTGGTCCGAGATGTGCAGTCCGAGGGATAATTCAGACCCTCTCCATCACTTTCCAGCGTTCTTCGTGCCCTATTTGGAGAGGAGAGCCTCCTGCTCGTTATATTTGATATCTTGGCCGTTCAAAGAAAGATTATCTGCAGTCTGCGCCTGCCCATATCTTATTAATTGATGTTATGAACCCTCGTTGTAGCTGTGCGACATGTGCGGACCTGGCTCCTTTGTTTTGCGTCTTTTCTACTATCCTCGTCCCAATATATACGCTACACACATTCACCACCTGAGCGGGCCATAGAGATAATAACATTGCTAAGATAAGCGAGCCACTGGCAGACGAGGCTTCTTATGCCCTCCATACCCCTCCAAAAGGACAAAGTCCTCGGCCCGCTTCTCCAACTTATAATGTATACCTGAAAGACGGGATTTGCCTGTCGGTACGGTTCAAGAAGTCCTCCGTCACGTAATTGTCTGTGGTTTCCTGATTAGGGGGGCCGTATGTCCTGTCGCGTCGTCGATTCTCGTGCTCGTAGTAGATATATAAAAGAGCGAGGAAGAAGATCGCCAGTGCGAATCCAGCCAGGACTCCTCGCAGTCCGGTCTGTTATATCCGTTGTTAGCTCATTTAGTCATTGCAGGGGAGAAAGCAAAAGGGGATGGAGATATGGGGAGGAGTTCATGGACAAGTATCCAGACAAACAACTTACAGGATATTGTGGAGCCTCATCAGCAAAGAACAACTGAGGCCCGATAATATTTCCCGTACAGTACGCGAGAAACAGCATTGCCGAGACGGTCGCCTTCTTCGTAAAACCCCCGACATTCGACGTGATCAGACTCAAAGAGATGGGGATACTGGTGGCAAAGGGTCCTAGCAGGAAGATCCCCACCCAGCGCCCCCAGCGGTTGGAATCGGGCAAAGTGTTCATCATGATCACGCCCACTAGCGCGAACAAAATCACTACGATCATCGTGAAGATCCGGCTTTTTGGGATGTAGGTGGCCGCGAGGCAGATGCCGCCGATGGCGAGGATCTGGAGAAGGCCGCTGGGGGCGGAGAGGAGGAGGGAGTTGAGTTCGCTGAAGCCGAAGCCGTTGATGATTATGCTGCTGAACTTTGGTTTGGATTGGGGTCAGCGGTGTCAGTTCTGCAAAAGAGGTCTTGTATGTATGTTGTGCTGTGCATACCGAACTGAACCCTCCATTCGGGATATTCTGGGTGAGACTATAACCAACCAGCAACCAGGCCTGAGGATCCGTCAGTGCATCCAGCATCTGGGAGACCTTGAAGTCCCCCTCATCCATCACGCCCGTCCGGTTCTCCAAGGTTCGGTGCAGCGCGATCTTCTTCTCAGCGGCAGTCAAGAACCAGGCTTTCGAGGGCGAGTCAGGGAGAATGAAGCCCAGAAAAATGCCATAGGCGACGGTAATCACGCCGAGAATTAGAAAGAGTAACTTCCACGCGGCAATACGGGAGTCAATCCGGCCGATCCCGTACGCGATGAGGCCGGACACGACATTGGCGACGGCGTTGCCGAGGAACCACAGTGTCATTCGTGACGGCTGCTCTGAGGACTTGTAGAACATCCCTGTGATGAGTGAAAAGCCCGGGGCCACCGCCGCCTCGGTGACGCCTAGGAAGAAACGGGCCGTTAACAAGCCCCCGAAGTTGGTGCAAGCTGCGTGGGTGGCCAGCACCACGCCCCAGAGGGCCACGGAGGCCCCCAGGTACTTGCCCAGCGGGAAGCGAACGGAGAAATAACTGCTCGGCCAGCTCCAGAAGAGATACCCAAAGTAGAAGACGGACGAGCACCAGCTGTATTCGCTACCTCGGAGTTTCTGAAGGATAAAAACTCATTAGGGACAGGGCGTTTTGGTAAATTTCCAATGGAATCGTTCTTGCACTTACAAGATCTGCTCTTATATTTAACTGGGTGGCGTAACCCAAAGTAACCTTGTCCATATACTGAAGCATGTAGCATACAGCCATAACTGGTATGATGCTAGCATGTACTGTGAGTTATCATCCCAACGCTGCACGAAAAATCATGATAAAAAGGCCGACATACTGCATGTCAATTTTCCGAAGAATTGCCTTTTCTTCTTTTGGAGTGGCCTCTGCGTGGAGGACTTCGACGACTTGAGTTTCTAATTGGGTGACGGACGAATCATTGGTAGAGAGGGTGGCTGCTTTTTCCATAATCGCGGTACCGGTGTGATTGATGTTTGAGCGTTGAGTTATTGAAGCAAACCATTCTATGTCGCTCTCGGGACCTGATAACTGGTTAATATATTCTTGAGAAAACCGATGTCGCAAGGGCGAAATTGCCTACAAACTAGTGATGGGTAGCAATATCGATCCTGAATCACAACATCGTATAGCCCTAACGCAGGAATGGCGCAATAGCTACTCCATATAGATCAACTGGCTATAACATCCTTCCCCGCACGGCACGCCGTTGTATGATTTTTGCTCTCCTTTTGGTCGCTGAATGAATGTCCTAATGGCAATTCGATTTTGACTTATGATCCTAAAGTCCCGAACGTACATTTCTAGCTACACCCTTTTAATTAATTTAGTTTGTTAATCCCGATCTGCCATTCACTCGAGACCTTCGCCCTGTGTTGTGCTCGGCCCGAAGTGTTATTCACAGCACGGCGAATAGCGGTAGTATATTATACTTAGTATCAAGCTTATTTAGTAGAAGACCTTGCTTATTAAAATTGCTTTAGCGTGCTGGGATAGAAGCAAAGGATCGGTGGAAAGCATGCAATAACTGGTACGAGCCCATATGTTTTCTCTTTGCCTTGTTTCTTCGTTGCTCTCCCATAACTAGGCGAGGTGAATGCAGAATTCTCGTAACATGGTACTAGAAAGCAAATGCATATAAGTCCATCATGTTTATTAATGAACCCTCTCACCTAATATGACCGTTTTAGTATACGTTATTAGGTATTTCTCCAGTACAAACTTTATAGGTGGTATTAGCATAGTTGAGTACCTTTGCCTTTACATTGAGTAGGACACTTACGACCCCATGTTCTCACTAAGGTTCAGTGTTTCTATCCTAAGTTACTAATACTACTATATATTATTAAGATAATGCTATATCTTAATAGTATACTAGTAATCTATTATTTTATTGATGAAAATATAAAGTCGCCAGCTCTCTCTTCTATTAAGCTACTAAACAAAATAAACTATAGTATTGCTATTCTTACGGTATGTTTTATCAATATAGAAGATGATATAAGAATTCTAATCCAATCTCTACTAAGCTCTAATCGCCCGTATAATTATAAGCTATATTATACTTTAAAACATCGATATTTATATATTCCGCGGTTCGAGCTATTTGTATAAGTGGAGTATACTTCTTTTTAGATTATAGATTTGAATTATCTTGATTTTGTAGGTAATTACTTCGGTTATTATAGACTTCATTTCTCGTTCTAATAATTTGTTGAGTTTGAGTAGAAGATAACTTTTATATTTCTAATCATAATCTGTTATTAATAAGATCTTGCAGAGTTCACTATTTAGTAGTATACTTAGTTATAAGACTCCTTTCTATAAACTAATTATTTACTTTAACTGATTCTTTCTTATAGATGTTCTTCCCGCTATATTCTGGCTATAAATTGATAAGGGCCACTATTTCTCTACAACTTGAAAAAGTGTGCTGATAATTGTCAACTTTGGGATCCTGGCGCTTGGCTTCGCTATTATAAGATTTCCTTCTGTTTTGCTCTTAGTCTATCCTGCTCTCTTCCAAACTAGCACCTGCTTCTAGCATAAATTGGGATTATACGTCTCTGGACGATCCCTCAACGAAAGCACGACAAATATGAGTTGGTCATGCGCGGATAATATCTGATGTATTCGACTGATAGTGAAGAGGGGGGTAGACAGTATGGGAGTATCACTCAAATTTGATCACCCAGTTCCTGTTGTATCCTATTTTATTCTTCATGATGTGTGTATGCGATGTCTTGGCGATTTATGAGAGGATTATAAGTTGAATGAACTGTTGCATTATCATCATAGCCTAGGACCTAAATGGCATCTTCAAGTAATATATTCTTATGCCAGCTCGAGTTAGCTGGCAAAGAGACATATTTTTATTTTTTTCTAAAAAAAGAGAAAGTGTCGGGATTTATCCTTCTGTCTGAACAAGCCAGCCGTGACTTACTGCTGGCGACTGGCGGATATCATCGTAATTGGTGAATAGATTCTTGCGCCAGGCTGCGGTTCCGTTGTTGTGACCGCCAAGGACCGACGTGTAGGATCAAGGGGGTGTTTCCAACTAGACCGAATATCAACATCTATTTACAAAAATCAATTGATTTCTGCTTTGGAAGCATAACACGGTTCATATTAATGTGTACATGGTATCTAGCTGGTGATACCAACAGAAAGAAAGAAAGACATTACTCAGAGGAATAGATAGTAGAGAGAGAACCAATAGATATATATTTGAACAAAGTAATATAAGAGTAACCGTTGGAGGAATCTGGACATGTCTACCCATAATCCTTGGCGGTGAACTACGTTACAAATTTCAGAAATCCATCTCGTTTACATCACCCAATCGATTAACGTTTCAATCATGAACAAGGAAGCAGTTATTCTCTACAATCACCGCGAATCCCTCCGGTCAAACGCTAGTGGAACATCGCGAGCGATCCTCAAACTCATCGTGAACTCCACACCCTCCGACATCGCCAGCTCGGCGCGTTCTTTTGCCATGGACCAAGTATCCGGCTCCCTAACAGACCGACCACTGTTCCCATCACCCCCCTCCCCGTCCTCCTTCTCACGAGTCAAAAGACGAACAGAATGTTGCTTAAAGAGCACAGCGACGACAGCGCAGAGCTCAGCCAACCCAAACTGCTGCCCCAGACAGCCACGACTGCCATCCGAAAAAGGAAGAAAGGAACCGGCCAGCGGAGTGAGAAATCTCGATTCGGGCTTTGGTTCCTCGCTCTTCTCCCCGCTGACGTCCGCGTGGAGCCATCGATAAGGGTCAAAGTCGCGGTCCTCCGCGCGCCGGGGCCAGTAGCGCGGATGTTGGTGCGTGGCACTCGTGTTCACAAAGGCGACTGTCCCCGGCGGTATTATATGCGACTCGCCAGCGACACGAATGGGAATGCCTGGCGAATGAAGTGGGACGCACTTGGGCAGGACGGGCAGGAGCGGGAAGAGACGCAGGGCTTCGTGGATCACGGCGCCGACGAGACTGTTGACGAGGGCGCGGTGGTGGGTGTCATAGGACCAGCGATCAGGAGGAGTGTCTCCGAGAATGCGATCTAGGTCCGCCTGCATGGCAAGCTGGATTTTGGGGTGGCAGGCTAGCAGGAGGATGATGAAGGTGAGGGTGTTGGCGTTGGCTTCGTGGCCGGCGAACATGAACATGAAGATATTCCCGTTTACTTGAGCGGGGGA
This sequence comes from Aspergillus sp. S1802E, assembly GCA_023627535.1. Taxonomy (NCBI): domain Eukaryota; kingdom Fungi; phylum Ascomycota; class Eurotiomycetes; order Eurotiales; family Aspergillaceae; genus Aspergillus; species Aspergillus sp. S1802E. Next base: position 75,765 of record JAMAHN010000040.1, read on the forward strand.
CAATTTGGCCTTGACGAAGCGGTCTGTGAGATGCGTCCAAAGGCATCATGGACGCCGGCGAGGTTAGGTTAATGGGTCCTTTGTTGGGAATTTTATGGGGATGAGGAACATCTCACCAAGAAGATTGTCCGCTTGGTTGGAGTCCTTGAGGTCGGTCTCGTGCAGCTCGGCCTCTTTGGTTATGCGCAGATCTTGCATGTACCGGTCAAGCTCCTCATAGGCCGTGGCAGCTAAGCGATGGTTCCGAGATGGCGACCATCCTGTTGCGCCTATCGGTCAGAATAGGGTAGAAAGTGAAACAATGCAGGGATCAGGGAAGTGTTGCATACGAAGGAGCCACCCAGGGCATATAAACACAGTCGTATAATGGTCCAGCAGGGCGTGCATGGCCTCATTATAGCCAAGGCGATGTCGATCCGGTCGATCCTCTTGGAACCGCAACGCGTCGACCAGGTCGGTCTGGCCTTGATTCTCGAAGCATATCTGACTGAGCAAGTTCAGTGACAGTCGCGCCGTCAATGATCGCAGCCGAAGATAGGCTGACTGCTGGGTCAAAGCCAACCCCAGTTCCTTACCACCTGCAACTGAGAGGGTGAACACATTGCGAATCGTTGAGTGAGTGAAGAACGGAGCGGAGATGCGACGGTAGAGACGCCACTCCGGTCCGTCGGTACCAGAGATGGTCGGGCCGAAGAGATTCAGAACGCTTAGCAAATGGGCGGGCTTGCCAAAACGCTGATCATGGAGGAGTTGCGAGGAGACATCTGCGTCACAGGTGTAGAGAATGATACCCCCTGGGGAGACTGCTAGGAAGGTGTCGGCCCCGACTCGAGCGAAGGGCTCGTAGCCATTGTGCCAGGCCCTATTAAACTGGAGCAAAGGAAGCCAATGCTGCGTCCAGGATAAGGGGAGAAGCTGGAGGACGGGCAGCAAGACGGGCTGGGACAGAAGCCACGCCCCCCCGAGAAAGGAACAGGGAACAAGCACGTATGGAAGCCCTGTGGACCGGGCCAAAGCGACGTGAGAGACCAAGCTTAGCAAAGACCATATCCCGAAAGCGATCGTTGGAACCACCAGGCCCAGGAGCAAGGACAACATGGGGGGCCAATTGTGTAGGGTTGCACTGTAGCAGACGGCAGGTAAAATGTGGCCATCGCAAGTATTATCTATTTTCGCCTAGATCAGGCGCTCGCGCCTTTGCATGCATGTCAGACCCACAGTGCCCGTGCAGTTCACGCTACTCTGTATGTGTCCTCTTGAAGACCGTCGCAGATGCGACTCAATACGGGGGCCAAAGTAAGAGCCATATGCATCTTCACGGAGTAATCACTGAATGAGGAAAGGATTTGCTCGCTTAGGACAGATAGGTATGGACTCTTCAGTACTACCCTGCCGAATGTCAACCACGCTCGCCGCATCTTACTTGCTGTAGACCTTTACTGCTTAGAGGGGGCTGAAAAGGACACTGGAATTGACCCTGCGTCTCAATGCATATAGACGGTACAAGGTCTCCCTTTCATGACGACGATCTCTGACACCAGAACCCAGCATGAGCACCGTGCAGGAGTCTTCTGGGCCTTCACTGGTGACATCGTCGCTACTGGCCGTCGCCATAGTCTTTCCAATTATAGGCACGATTGCGGTGGCAGTCCGACTCTACGGCAACCTTGCCAAGCATCGAAAGTTGTTTGCCGATGACTACATCGCCGTGCTTGCCCAGCTGGCGGCATGGGGCATTTCCATCGACATGTACGTTGCCGCTGCGCTGGGAGGCGTCGACAATGCCAGCACCGACGTCCTCTCTGCGACCACAATCTTCTTAAGGGCACTCTGGATTGAGGGATTACCCCTCATCACCAGCTTGGTACTGGTCAAGACGTCCTTGTTGCTGTTTTACCGCCGAATATTCGTCACTCCGGCTTTCAGACTGGCCGTCTGGATCTACATCGGCATCCTAATCGCATGGGGTATCGCAATCTTCGTGGTATATCATCATTCTTGCCAGTATTCAGAGAGATGGAATTAGGACTTACTTGAACTTGTTAACCTAGGCCCAAGTACTGACCGCTGACCCGATCACTGCGGCGTGGAATCCCATGGCAACGAATCCCCTACGGTATGACTACAACACGTACTCTATTGCCTTCGCGGCTATGAGTATGACCTTTGACGTTATCGTGCTGTGTTTTCCGATTCCCGTAATCTACAAACTGCAAATGTCCACAGTGCAGAAGTTCCAAGTCCTCGGCATTTTCTGGCTTGGCATCTTGTGTGTCCCTCTTGAGCCCCATTCGAGAAACAGATGCTAATGATGATCCCTTTCATTTCAGTTGCTGCATTTCCTCCGCCGTCCGATTCTACTACATCTATAGCGATATCCGGAAATCGGTCGCTAATATGGGGGCCGACCGCTATACCTCCAGCGCAACGGCCACGACCTGGGCCATTGTCGAGCCTAACATGAGCATCCTGGCCGCATGTCTCCCGACGTACGGTAATCTTCTTGGTGTAGCCCCGGCCGTGCGCTCTGCCTTCCGCAGCCTCCGTACTTTTATGTCTTCGCGCGGTGGCGGCAGCGGCAGCGGGGGCAAGTACAGCAGCGGTGGTGGCTCGTCTTTAGGCTCTCCGTGGTTGCCGGGGAAGGGAAACTCAGTGGTCATACGGAGCTCGGCCACGGGGGAGTCATATTCTCCTAGGCGGCCCTCTAGCCGAAATAACTGGCGGCTGTTGGGGAAGGGTGACGACGCGGACGTAGAGCTGGCGGAGCGTGTCAGTTCGGATCATATCCCTTTGGCTTCGGATCCGCAACGCATGAATATCTCGGTTACTCGGAGTCTTTCGCAGTGGGAGTCTCCTGTCCAGGGGGAACCACGGCGGGGTGGATGAGCTCGATTGGCCGGTCAGTTAACTGGGTGCTATTCTGTATTGTGCATTAGCACATGGGCCTCGGACTTGGGAAATCTACATAATTCGCGGGTATACATAATGATAGTTGCTGTATGTACAGACAGACTTCATCTATGTGCATAAGATGATTTCGTTGATAAAGCATATCGACCAATCTATTGTTCAAAAGACGTGGATCCGCTAGAGTAGTATCCTGCACCCCTCCCCTAAGCACTAAACATCCACGAACCACTATTCAAGAAACAACCAACAAAAAGAAAAAAAAAAAAGGTCAGAACCCTTACAATCAAACAAACCTACAAACTCTTCACCTCCTTATCCTGCAACACAGCCACGGTCCTCTTCACCGAATCCCTGGCCATCATGGCGTCCTGCCAGCGCGAGAAATGCGGAAACTCCGCCGGATTCCAGGCATGTTCACCCGTGCGGCCGGCCATGAAAAACGGGACCTGTAGGTTCCACATAACAAACGCGAGATCGGCATAGGTGCACTTATCGCCGACGAGCCAATCTCGGTGGGCGAGGACCCCGTCCAGCACGCCTGCAATGCGCTTGACTTCGTTGCCGTAGCGGATCTTGGGGCTCTCAAGGTCGTCGCCGTGGAACTTCTCGTGAAAGAGATTGAACCTACATTTGGTGATCGATGCGATTAACTCTGGACAAGGAGGGATAGGATAGTACGGAGTGGATCGGCGTGTGGGGGTGTTGGGTTGCTTAGTTGGGGACGAGCAGAAGGACGAGACTTAGGTATAGCTTACCAAGCAGACTGCCCGAAGTAGGGACCTTGGCCCGAGGCTTGGAAGAAGGACCATTGGAGGAGGTGGAGCCTCTCCGGCGCTGTGGCGTAGGAAATCTTGTGGTCTCGGTCGTATGTCTCGACGAGATACTTGTTTGGGCGTTAGCTTAGGTTGCGGAAGGGCGGCAGGCGACGATGCATGAATGTAGATGTATAATGCACTGTACAAGACACGGAGTAGACACGTACCTGGACTATCGCGCCAGATTCCCACAAAGTTACATCCTGGTTAGGGTCGTAGATTGCTAATCCCATGCATGTCAGCGAGAAGCCAAGACGGGGCTAGGAGACGGAGGCCGACCAGGAACTTTGCCATTAGGATTAATATCCGTGAAAGGCTTATGTTTGAGACCTTCCAGCTCGACAAACTCCGTTTTGTAAGGGAGGCCGAGCTCCTCTAGGATGACCAGAACCTTTGAGGGATTGGGGACCTGGTCTAGTAGGAGACTGAATGAGTTTTTTGGCCCGAATGCGAGAACGAAGGAAGGCGACTCACTTCTCCAGTAGAGTTTAATTGGCTTCAGAGACATGGTGTTCGGTTAGGGGCTGTTGATTGCGTGGGATACTGGGCAGTAGAGTCGGTTCTGACGGAATTGGACCTGTCGACTTAATATAGCGGCTTGACGTGGGGGTAAATCAACCCTGGTTCCTGGCTGCCCCCTCAACCAGGGTGTCTGTATCGTTGCAAAACAGCGGCTGGCTATTCTGGCTAACAGGCCTTAGGGCTTACGACCAACAGTCGAGGTCTTTGTGCCCGTGAGGCTAGCAGGTCAAGGAGGATCAGAATCCATGCCCTCAATATAGATCCAGATTCCAGCGTTACATCGTCCCAATGCGTGGGTCACATGGATCGCGTGCCGCAGCTTGTTGATCCTTGTCGATAGCGGGAAGAACCGCACTAATTGAATTAGTAGAGAGGAGGAGGTTGGCTCGATGGATCACATCCGAATATACGAAAGCCCGAAAGCCCGTCCATACAGGAGGCTTGTATTGCGGGAAAGATCCAATACAGTAATGATACCCTTGATAACATGTTGTATTTACTGTAATGTAACGTATGTACTATGGTATGTACCCATTGTATTTTGTACATCTCCCGCTTCTTCCAAGAACACAGTAATGATCATATCATATCGCAGGAAGACCCTTGACTACCACCCTAAACCTGCTTACTGGCAATATCTCGCGCTACATAGATCTGACCGAACAAATCCGTCACGTCAATGAACGCCTTGATGCGCCGGGCCGTCGGCCCGTCAACCTCGGTAGAAAGGCGACCGAAGTACAGTTGCATGCATTCCTGCTCGCTAGCCGCAATGTCCAGGAGAGTCTGCCTGCGAGAGTCTCCGTCGCCTGAGACGTCTTCTTTGAACTCATCGAAATCTAAACTATTCAGGTTTCCCTCATCGGCATCGCGCCGACTGGACCCGTAGTCGTTGTACTGCCGACAGAGCGTAGCAAGATGCAAGGCCATGGCTCGGGAAAGGTAGCGCGCCTTCGCGGTTCCAAAGCAGTACGGCCGATTACGGCTAGCCAGGCAGGAGAAAAAAGCAAAAGAGTAGGGGCAGCTGGTATCGTTGGCGCCCGTCATGCGAACCCAGTCAAAGTACGCCGGACGCGAGGCGATCCCGTTTCTCAAGTCCCGGTTGTCGTGGTTATGTGCGATATGTGCCAGCAGGAATTTATGCAGCTCGCTGGCAACTTCTTGTTGTGCGAAGTTCGGAGTCCGTGTCACACAGGGGTGTTGTCGCACATGTTGGATATACTTGCGAATGACGTCCGCAGGTTCTTTTGGAGATGGAGTCGGGGACTCGTTTCCAGAATCTGATGGCACTGGCGTTGGTTGCAAAGCATTATTTTCGCCCTGAATGAATTCGCCATCTGCTTTCATTGGCAGGTCAAAGCACTCGGACTTGAGCGTCGCGGTGAGGTGGGATAATTGGGCTTCCGTCAACCGCGCGACATCTGTCTCCATGTATTCGTCGGCTTGATAGTTCAGCATAGAGATGACCATCATATCCCACATTGTCTTGCCCGAAAGGGGGAACTCCGTGGCGGCATTGACGCAGCACCAAGCGGCTGGGATATACTCGATGTACTTGTCCTCGGTCATGCGCATTTCGTCCCGTGGGAAGATGTCCAGACGAACGGTCTTCAGCAGTTGCGAGTACAGCGTCGCTTCCATGACGGCGAGCAGCAACGTTTTTGCCGGTGTCTGTTGAAAGAGCGGTAGCCGCCCGAAGAATTTGGCCATGACTTGTAGCTTTTTGCCGTCTGCAGAGAACATGGCGACGACTTCAGCCGGCCACGGTCTTTTATCAGCGGAGGCACTCATGGCCGCTAGGCAGTACGTCTCGCAGAGGATGGGCAGTCTGTAGGTCACTTTCTCCACCCAAATGTAGTCCCCCTCTATCCACTCGCTGGGATGCGACAGGAGGTAGTCTCGGCCGCGGTGAAATGCTGTCTGAGCCACCTCACGAATGCTGTCGGACCATGGCAGATTCAAAAGGTGGGAAAGAAGAAGTACGCAATATGCAGTTCTCTCCGGAGAGCTCGCCCAGGATCCGTTGACTGATTGACGACTCAAAGTTCGCGAGAGTAACTGGAATAACGCAATAGGTAGGCGCAACGCGACAAGCTCGTGGGACATATCGGACAGCTGGCCCTTACTCCAGAGGTCAAGCAGGTGGGTCAACGCGGTTGTCAAGAGCATTTCACTGTACTCTGAGGCCAGGTTCCATTTATCGACAAGCTCGCCATCCTCCCAACCCGACAGAATAAAGCGAACGGCCTTTTCAATCTGCGTGATATAAATACCGGGGTCTGGCGTTTGAAGTAGAGCAATCAGAATGTTAGCGTTGGCGCTGAAACTCGGGTTGCGCTCTAGCTTGTATGTCTGAAAATGGGTTGACGCCTCGAAGTGCTTGACGAGGGCAGAAGGGCTAACTTTGCTGCCCAGAAGGGTTATGGCGAGAAAGGCTCTTGCCGTGTCATCTGCGTCCGCCACGAAACCCGGCGCAAAGCCCAGCAGACCTTGCTGCGTCTCGAACAGATGCATGAGATATCGATCGATGGTCTCCAACATGGTACCGTTGAAGTCCCCCACCGTGAATCCATTCGAGAGGAGCGTGGAAATTATCCACGATGTTTCGAAGACAGGGGCGGGGAAAGCGCTGGGCACGCCGCCAGACGAGCCATAACTCCGGATTACGTTGCGGAGGTACTGCTCAGCAGCATTGTCCCAGTGTGTGCTGTGAATCAGATATGCTGCCGTTGAGGCCGGCGAGCCCAGCATACCGCCGTATGATGTGCAATGATGTGCCAGCTGGTCGAAATCTATTTTCCCGATCAACCCCTCTAGAGAGTGAAGCAGCGTCGTCTGGTGCTTCCCAGTTACCATCTCAGGCACAAATCGGGCCATCTTGTGTGCATGCAGCTCCATTAGCATGGATTTGCCTGGAAAGTCGATGTCGATGCCTTGTTGTTCCAATTGGGATAGTAGGCTAGGCACAAGAATCTCGAATCCAACATGCACGGTGGTGCCAACATCCCATTGCTTCAGTGCTTTTGATAGGAACGTAATTGCACGGGAGATTCGCCCATCATACACGATAGCCTCTTCATTCCAAGAACCGAAATGTCTAATTGAAGCCTTGTGAGCTAGCAAAGATAAAAGACAAGCAAGCGTATTGAGGATTTCATCAACAGGAGACGAGCATGCGCCCCAGGACCCGTCCTCAAGTTGATGGTGCAGAACGAACGTGAATGATTCTGGAAATGTCCATTGATCAGAGCCAGTGGTATCAGGCTTCGTGATCATGGACAGCCACGCCGTGTCATAAAACGTAATGCTGAAATCCCCAAAACCGGATTCGTCTCCACAGCCCTTAGCAACCTTCTCTACCACCTCACAGGCTCTCTCAATGAGGTCAGGGGCTGCGAAATCTAACTTTCTCCGCTTTTCAGGACTCATAGTATCGAGGGTTTGGTCCACTTTGTTGAATGTTAGGATAACGGGTCTGGCTGTGATCTTACTGGAATTTGGACAGATTATCGATTAATATTTGTAGTCCCTTTGACACCCATGGTGGCTTATTCATGAAAGCCTCCTCAATAGTTGTCTCCACTATGTTCACTCCGGACGGAAACCTCGCGACAGGGTTCGCCATATCCCGGCGGTGTATTCCGCGTTACAAGCCCATACGAAGTATATCCAACATCTTCATAACGTGTTAAACTATTAGCGAGGCTCTATTCTGCATCTAGATGAAAGGTCCGTTATTGCACTAAACAATTACCTGGTGTGTGCGTTAGCGGGGATATGGACCAAAATACCGGCCTATTCCCACCTATTGCACGGGTTATGCCGCTATGGTAGGTGCATATTACACTACCTCGCCTAACTGAGTCGTGTCGCAAACCACCTTCCAGCCACCAGAAAAGTGATAAGGTCCACAAATTACATACGTGGGAGGGGTGACATTGTTGGTATGCAAAGTAATCTACCGTCAATGCACTCCGGACTAGTGCTCACATTCCAATTGTCCGACGCACTCGGGACCGTGCTGCATCTGGCGGGGTTTGGCCTCGACCTGTCCCGCAACAGACCAACATGCATACATGATCCCTGGTAGCATGTTCATTTATGTTGTGTAAAAAAATGATAAGACCACCCGCATGCAATTCCCTCCTCCATCGGTGGTCATCTACCTCCACGCAAAAGCCCACAAACATCGTCGACCATGGCCAATGCAACAAACCCGTTTTTGCTCTCTCAAGAGTCCTATACATGGATCCAAGAAAGTTCAATTCCATGGTTTTACAGTGCCCCGGTCCTCCTTCTTGGTTGGTATTTGTTATCCTGCGCATGGAGCGGAATCTTCGGCTACCGAGTGCCAGTTTTTGGCATCAAAACATCATGGGAGCCGACCATGGTATCGAACTTCCGGTTCTTCATGCGGGCTGGAGACGTCTTGGGCGAGGGGTATCGCGCAGTATGTTCCGTTGCCCAGTTGATGAATTCATGAGCTGACCTCTCCGTGGCGACAAGTGTAAGGACAAGATCTTCCAATTCCGACGAGCCGATACAGACATGCTGGTCTTGCCTCCAAAGTATGTCGACGATATCAGGAAGCTTCCAAACCATGTGGCCAGTCCGACAGTGGCTCATGTGCACAATCTTATGGGCTCTTCCACAAACATGCATATCATCCTTCAGAGCAATCTGCATTTCCGCACCCTCCAGCTGAAACTGACCCCGAACCTGAATTCCTTGACGGCACCCATGCAGGACGAGGTCAACTATGCAGTAGAGAAGGAACTAACCACGTCTGAAGGTCTGCTATCTTCACCTTCCATGCGGTTCTCCTGGCGATTACTGACAAGAGAACAGACGAATGGGTCACCATCAAACCCTATCACACGGTCCTTGACTTTGTGGCCCGCGTCAGTGCTCGCATATTTCTTGGTCTGCCCCTGTGTCGGAACCCGAAATGGCTCGAGGTGTCTACCCAATTCACCGAAAACGGTATTTCCTTCCGACTTCTCCTGAGCCCATTGGATTTAATGCTGATTGTAGAGCAGTTTTTGTCTCCCTTGTCTTCCTGCGGCTGTTCCCTATCTGGACCCACAAGCTCCTCAGCTGGTTCATGCCCTCGTCCTATCGAGGAAATGCATACGTCCGGAGAGCCAAGAAGCTCCTTGTCCCCGAGATCCTTCGGCGAAGGGAGCAAGAGCTTAATGAAGCCCAGCCACCAGACGAGAGCAAGAATAACCTTCTGTCCTGGATGATGGAGATCGCTACACCCGAAGAAAGCAAGCCTGCGTCTCTAGCGCACCTGGAGGTCGTCCTCTCACTCGCCTCCATCCACACCTCCCAGATGAACGCGGTCCACGTCCTCTACGATCTCCTCGCCCACCCAGAATACCTCGATCCCATCCGCCAGGAAATCAAAAACGTGGTCCTAGAAGAAGGTCCCTGGATGCAGTGGCAGAAGTCAGCATTCTCGAAACTCCGCAAGCTCGACTCCTTCATGCGCGAGTCCCAACGCTTCAACCCACCAACCCTTCTATCCATGCACCGCGTGCTTCTCCAAGACGCCCAGCTCTCCGACGGAGTCCGCCTCCCAAAGGGTGCGCACATCAGCATGGCCGTCAACGACATCCAAAACGACCCGGCCGTGACTCCGGAGCCCGAGAAATTCGACGGCTTTCGCTACTACCGGCTCCGCGAACGCGAAGGAGAGGGTCATCTTCATCAATTCTCGACAACGCAGGAGCGGGTTCTGAATTTCGGTCATGGTCAAAACGCGTGCCCGGGTCGCTTCTTCGCTAGCTTGGAAATCAAAATTATCCTGGTTCGTCTGCTGATGGACTACGAGTTTAAATTCAAGCATGGGAACAAACGCCCCGAGAACCTGCACGCCCATGAGTTTATCTTCCCCAATCCTGACGCGGAGATCCTGATGCGGCGTCGGCCTGCGTCGGAGCGTTTGCAGCTTTGAACAGGAGTTGAACTGCAACAGGAAGTGGATATTGACTGGGGAAATAATTAAGAGAGGTGGCAGTGTGAATACGAAAACGTTCACTTTTTTGGTGGCCTAATTCTGTAGTTATCTTGCAGTTGACAGTGTGAGCCGTCCAATTTCCGGTTACTCTCTATTGCCCGCGATGAAGACCACTGTACAGTATATGCCATGACAAAACTACCAATGAAATGCCACAATGAAATGAAATGCTGACACGTTTATGCGCTATTATTTCGTCGGGTTTGATCTCCAATTCAATGTAGCCATGCTATAACACCCGGCCCGGCCAGACCTATGTCCAACACCCGCCCCCCTGGCGAAGGCAAATTGAAGTGTATGGCGATTTAAAAACTCAGACTTGATTGGAGGAAGTATTCATCGCCTCCTCAAAGTCTTCACATTGATTAAATAGAAAACCTCGCTTAGAATATAAAGGCTGCATGGATTGTATGCATTTACTACATACAGTAAGGTTTTCGGCGATTCCGAAAGGGCCTGTAACCTACTAGATGACAAACCAAAGTACACATATTGCTCCGTTGCATTGCACTAGTCTCCTGCAAGTCGCAACAAAAATATCGAAGTGAACAAGCTAAGTGTATTAGTTACGGCCCCAGACTCGAGTGTATGTACGTGCATCGGTATTGTCCACCACCTCCCAAATTTCGCCCCCAAAAAGCCTATTACCGAACTTGTAAGATGAAAGCGTACCGTACTTCTGCATACGGGCCAAGACGAGTGAGCCCTAAGTTCCTTGCCCATCAGACCACGTAGAATCGGGCTTGGCCAACTCGCGCGTGTCTAGGGCATTAATAAACATTGGTTGGTGTCGCGCTGCTCTAGGTCTGATTACCTTTCCTCTCAATCGTAGGGATCAACAAACACCCCTTGTTGAGACCCCGACTTTTTTCAAATGGCGCAGCTCTTGCGGGTGGTCGCGCTGGCGATCACGGCCAGCGCGGCGGCTCTGTCGCGGGACTGGGAGAACGGTGTGTGCTTTGCTGGTGATTCATTGGCTCCTTCTTGATCTTTACTCTAACAGTTGACCATAAGGGATAGGAGGTTTGTTTGGAGGTGATGCGTTGTCGTCCATGAACTTGCCCCTTTTCCTATCCGACGTTGTAGGTGCCTCCCACTCACCCAGCAAGTTATAGGCCATGTCTAATGAGGAATGAGTATATTGTAGCTAGGAGAAGCGAGGGATCCATGGCATGGTGTCGACCCAGCAGGAGATCCTCCGTACACTGGCGTGACGCGCCGATACGAGTTCGACGTCTCGCGGGCGTTTGCATCTCCGGACGGGTTCAACAAAAGCGTGATCCTGATCAATGGGCAATTCCCAGGACCTATGATCGAAGCAAATTGGGGTGACATGATCGAGGTGACGGTTACAAATAGCATCGACAGTCCGGACGAGGGCATCACGCTCCACTGGCATGGGCTCACGCAAAAGAAGACACCTTGGTACGACGGCGTCCCTGGGGTCTCGCAGTGTCCGATCGCCCCTCGTGGAGGAAAGTTTACCTATATCTTCCAAGCAGATCGGTATGGTTCCAGCTGGTATCACTCGCATTACAGTGCACAATACGATGATGGTCTTTTTGGTCCACTCATTATCCACGGCCCTTTGCAGCCGGAGGTCAAGTATGACTTCGACCTGGGCCCCGTTATCATCTCCGATTACTACCACGTTGGTTACTATGAGATCATGGAACGGAGCATTCACAAGCCCCCGGGAATCATACCACTGGATAACAACCTAATCAACGGGAAGGGTCCGTACAATTGCAATCATACCAGCACGGACACAAAATGTCTGCCAGGCGCTGGTTTTGAGAAGTTCAGATTTCGCTCCGGGAAACGGCATCGTCTGCGATTAATCAACAGCGGTGCTCTCGCCAACCAGAAGATCAGCATTGACAACCACGAGATGACGGTCATCGCCAACGACTTTGTCCCTGTCAAACCCTACAAGACCAAGGTGGTCACATTGAGCCCCGGTCAGCGAACGGACGTGATCGTGCACGCAACCGGCTGCGCTACCGATGCCGTCTGGTTACGGTCCGACATGGACATGGTCTGTCTCCAGAACACGGCGACTTTCCAGACCGCGCGTGCCGCCATATACTACGAGCTGGCGAACCCTGGGCGATTGCCTCGGACAAAAGGAACGAGCTGGGAGAGCAACGATTGTCGCAACGACGCGCTGGATCGCACCGTCCCTTACTACCCTCTCAAACCCCCAGTCCCCAGCACCACGCAGACTGTGACCATCACGGCGGGCCTGAACGAGACCGGCTTTATGGTAATGTTCATGGACGGGTCTTCTTTCATGGCCAACTACAACCAGGCCGCTCTGCTCTCAGCCCAGGAAGGTAATGTCAGTTTTCCGCGCCAGCGGAATATATACGACTTCGGGTCCAACTCCAGCGTCCGGCTGGTGTTTGAGAACGCCTTCGACACATTGCACCCCATGCATCTGCATGGGCATGACTTCTGGGTTCTGTCCGAGGGACCCGGCCGATGGAACGGGACCATCATCAACCCGGAGAATCCGCTGCGTCGAGACACCCACCTCATGATGCCGGGATCGCCGGAGAACCCGTCACATCTAGTGTTGCAATGGAATCAGGATAATCCGGGGGTCTGGCCACTGCACTGCCATATATCTATCCACTCGAGTGCAGGCATGGTGATTCTGGCATTGGTAAGTGCTCTGATCGATAACGCCTTCTGTCATTCGATTTGTTCGTCCTTACTTATGTTTTTTAGGAACGACCCGACGATATCGCCAATCTTCCTATCCCGGGGGCCATTGCCAAAAACTGTGAGATCTGGGATCATATTGACAAGTCGGACTATGCTGAGCAGATTGACTCGGGGGTATAAGGGTGTCACAGGGGTAGGGTTGTTGTATTCGTAATGTCTTAATATCCGTATCCGCTCGCTTACTGTGTAATATTGTTACAAAACGACCCTTGCCTTCATAACATACTATATTCGTATTGGAAATACCTACAAGGTACCGTACGATACTCACTGCAACAGAGTACATACGGTACTAGCCAGGAGACCACGTAACTACGAGGCTACGAGACCAGAAGCCTTTCGGCCCAAGAGGGTCTTCGATCTGCCACGTAAATTCCCCCAATTGTCTCAATCCTGACTCTCTCTCCAGACTTTACACGTCTCTCTCCCTCCCGCCTCGTGTCTAATCATGGGTGTCGTCAGTCTCCTGTTGCTGTCCGCTCTAATCTCGAGTCTGGTCAGTGCCCATTCCTCCACCCGCGTAGACAAAATGCCCTTACTTACTCTTCCAGGCCTCAATCGGCTATGTGATCCGAAATATATGGTTTCACCCGCTAGCCCAATATCCAGGACCGCTTCTATGGCGGGCTTTCCGACTCCCCTTCCTGCTGGCGATGATGCAGGGGGAACTGCCACATCGGATTCGGCGCTTGCACGAGCAATACGGGGACGTGGTCCGCGTGGCGCCCGATGAACTGTCCTTCATCGATGCCGCAGCCTGGCGCGACATCTACACCCGAGGCCGGGACTTCGTGCGCCCCGATGAGTACAAAGACCAGCCGCCGGGCAAGACGGCAGCGAACTTGATCGCCTGTTCAGAGACCAAACACGCGCAGTTCCGCCGGATCCTGGCGCCCGGGTTCTCGGAGCGATACGCCGCGGAGCAGGAGCCGTTCGTCCAGTCGTACATCGATCGGTTGTTCGCGAAGCTGGATGAGCGCTCCGATGTCGACGTCGTGGAGTGGATTAACTACCTCGCCTTTGATATCATCGGTGACCTCACCTGGGGCTCCTCGTTTGGATGTCTGGACGGACTCACGTACCACCCGTGGATTCAGACGGTCAGTCAGTTTAAGGCGGCGATTATTGTCGGCGGGCTGAAATTCTACCCAGCGGTGTATTCGTTCCTCATGGCCATTACTCCTGCCTCGGCGCTGAATGAGGTCATGGAGATGTGGAAAGTCACGGAGCAACAAGTTCGCAAGCGAGCCGCGAGCGGAGTGACGCGACCTGATCTGGTCGGCACGATGCTTCAGAGTAGTAAAATGACCGGGGGCGAGACTATGAGCCCGGAAGAGATGGAGGTCAATGCAATGATGATCGTGGCGGCCGGTAGCGAGTCTATCACCACTGTTATAACAGGTGTAATTAACCATCTGCTCCGGGACCCAAAAACCCATCAGGTTCTCGTGAACATCCTTCGGAGTACGTTTACCACTGAGAAGGAAATCACTGCCTCATCGCTGAAGAATATCCCTTATCTCAACGGGGTCCTCAACGAGGGAATGAGGCTCTGCCCGACCATCCCGGACTCCATGCGCCGAAGAGTCCCCGCCGCCGGAGCCAACATCGCAGGCCGGTTCGTTTCTGGAGGCATGGTTGTTTCTGTTCCACCCTGGGCGACATATCGCTCATCTCGCAATTTCACTCGCCCTAATGAGTTTGCCCCGGAACGGTGGCTGGATGGTGCCACTCGGAGTGACGAGTTCAAGGGTGACGTGAAAGCGGCCTTCAATCCTTTCTCGCTGGGTCCGCATAACTGTCCTGGACAGAACCTGGCATGGTTGGAGCTACGCCTGATTCTTGCACGGTTGCTCTGGAGGTATGATCTCTCCACGCCACCGGCGACGGAACTTCCTGAGTGGGAGTCTCAGGGGATCTGGTGGTTCTGGGATAAGAAGCCGGCCATGGTGCGCTTCCAGCGGATCAATTAGTATTTCTTGTTGCCATGGCCGTGATGAAAAGGCTTATAGCTTAGTGACTGCTGAATTTATTCCTTGTGGTCATCGAGAATTAAGAGCACGTGCTCTCCCCTTGCCCTAGGCTCCTCGGCCCATTTCAACTACCTTGAAACATGCTCTGATACAGCCTCTTGTTTACCTACAATTCATTAGAATAAAAGAGTACAAGCTCTAATTCAAACGTGTGATCGAGAAACATGCAATGCAAGGAGTTCAAATCCCAAACGCAGGATGCAGGAAGGTATCAATTTTATATATTAATTTCGTACCATACAGACTTTACATAATCCGGATAAGAGGATAGCAAAACTTCGAGTATCAAACATCAGCCAAAAGATATATATTTGACTCGTTTCCTCTGGTAGTCTACATACCATAGCTGATCCACGTCAAGCAGCAGAACTACCACCGGTTAGGGCCGTGCAGGTTCTCCGGAAAGTTTAGGAACCTTCGGACCTTTTGAAAGAGGTAGATCAAAACCCACCATCTTGTGCCTTATTCATCTGACCACGGTGCTTGCTATACAATTCCAATACCCGCCTGTCCGCACAGCTATCAAGAATATCATCCTTGACTTCAAGAGACTTCCTCATCGTTTTTATACAACCGGTGATTGAGATGCTCTGGACCGAATTTTCGACTTGGCCGTTTTCGGTCAGAAGTACATTAATCAGGCTTTCAAGTAGAATCGCTTCGAGTGGATAGAGAAGGTTCCTGGGTACGTCATAGTCCCGAGAATCAACCTACTTGTTCCACACAATTTCAGTAAAGTCACGACTATCCATTGCGGTACTTGTTGCGCGCTCGAACGTCGTCAGACACAGATCTGACCAGCTCAAATCCTCAGCTTTTGAGCATCTGGAATCCCTCCTCGTGATACTCGTCTTCGACAACAAATATGCAAGCGTTTGTCGACATCGGGGACACCTAGATTGCCCCCACGATACAACCGGTAGGGGAAGGAGTTGACTGATAAGCAGAGATAGTAAAGCGGCCATACCTACCCGCTAGCTCACCCGGGCGGCATCCACCTGGCTTCTGGCCGCGTTCAAGCCACACACCGGCCGGTTAGTAGTTAGGTGGGTGACCATCAGCAAATCCCGGCTGTTGTATGTTTTTGTCTTCTTGTTGCATTGTCCAGTGGCGAAAGAAGGGTTGAATGAGTGGCCAAGAATGGCCCAGCCTATGTGTACAGCCAAGAAAATGAGCGATTTATGTACTCCACGAAACTGACATATAGCCCGAAGTGCTATAATAACAGATAGTATTAGACTATTCTTGTTGGTATAGTCGCCAAAAAGCCCCTCTAACTCTTTTGTGCAATATTTGCATCGAAGCTTTATGTTTCCCATGATCCCAAATGAGGGATAGTTGCAGCTATCGACTGGTGTATGGATACTTGTATACAGAGTGTCTTATACCGAAACGCGAACAGTTAGCAGGAAGAAGTATCCTAGATTGAAGTTGACAATTCACTAACGGACCCGGTCGGCGCTGAGAGCTCCAAATTCCATGAACGGAGAACTTTTTGTTAGGATACCAGGAGCCACAAGTCATTCAATAGGGCCCACTAGCATACCTTACCCATTTGAGAATGGTAACTATTAAGCCCCCTTTACCTTGGAGAGCAGACGGTCCAAAATCTCACATTGTTCGCGTAGAATTCTAGCTATCCCAGCCTACAATCCACCACGACTATACCCAAACTTGCAAAAAAAAAGGGGGGATGGGCCCTGTTTTATACTTCGAAACCAAAGAAACTTACTCCCTTGAAAAAGAGTAGAAGAGAATCGTGAAATTATTAAAACTTTTTTCAAGTTGGAACACGTCGAAAAGATATATATTGATGGTATCCTGCGAAAGGTTACACTCCACTTTAGCTTTCGTTGCGTGGATGTTAAGCAGGGACCGAATACACTACGGTATTGATATAAAGAGTAAAAGGAGCGAACGAATAATTTGATTATCACTGAATTGATTGATTGACGGTCGATGTAGGAAAAATCGGTCTTTCAGGGTGTTGCGGAAAAGGTGCCTTAGGCAAACAGTGCATTGCTTGGTAGCTAGCCTTAGGCATCCAATGCCAACACGTTGCAGCTACTATATGTACGTTCCTGCGGAGTCACTGATAGTATCATATGTGAGAGAGTATCCTGCAAGTTCAATATGTAATAGATGTATATTTCGATAGTGAGGAGCGTGCACGTTTGGATTCATATTCATGGCGCCGGTCCAGAAGACAAACAAATAAGCATACAAATCATCATTGCATCTGACATCTCCTCCGGTGCTGGATGTGAACCACCAGTAGCCCGATCATAGAAGGTCCGGCGGGTCAACGTGTTAGGTTCGCCATCACCACCGTAAAGAAGAAGAGCTGGACGTTCTGCGGAGAAGACCAGATCGTCTGCGGCACCCGTAACAAATCGAAGCTGCTTATGTTCCTCGGAATTCTTTTGAGCCTGGTTGATCTCGATGGAGAGTTGAATTAGAGATCCATTCTCCTTTTGGACGGCTGATGCCACGTCCGTCTGGGTAGGATCAAAGACTAGAGCCAACGCTTTGGATTCCTCTAGAATAGCGAGTACTTGGTCTGCTTCCGGTGTGTGTCCTTTCGTTATGGTTAGTAAAGAACACCAAGGAGTAGAAAGGAAACTCACCCATTGGGACAATAACACCGCCCATTGAGAGAATCGCCAAGCTCGCCACAAAAAATGGGTACTGGATTTCGGCTAGTACACCGACGTAGCCAACACCGTCTTTGAACGTGCCATTTGCATCAAGTTGACTGGAGGGAATGGCACTTTGAATTTTCAGACGCAGCACCTGCACATCGTGCAGGAACTGGGAGTAGGTGAGTTGTACCCCATGTGTGCTGTCGTTGATGATGATTCCATCTTTGTTTTGGTGGGCGGCGTTGATCAGACGTGTGAAGAAGGGATCGGAGGGGAATGTCACTTCTTGGAAAGAAACTGTCTCATCTTGATCGGCTATAGGGGTCTGTTCATGTTTTTGTTCCTGTGTATGTTCATGTTCGTGGTCATGTTGATGCTCATGATGCTGCTTATGGTCATGGGGACAGGCGCACTCGTCATCAGAATGGAAATCTAAATCCGAGTCGCAGTCATAACCATCAACTGCAAGACCTGGAACACACTCTTGACACATGTCTTTGGTTGTTCTCTTGTTTATTGTTGATAATAATATCTATGGATTGGTGGGGTTATCACCAGCGCTTCGGAGGATAAAAAGTTCTTCAATTTTCTTGGCGGTGGCATCATGCAGGGCCGTTTTTATTGGCCTGAATAATCAGGAAACCCACTACTGTCAGATCCTAGCAAACCTACACCCGACCAATAAGAGCCTTTCCGTAACTTGGTACAATACCTATATTGGGAGTGTGTTATGATGTTGCACCCCTCGGATGGGACATTTTCTTTTTCCGTAACCAGTGTCAGGCACAGAAGTTGGGTGAGTAACAACGATTCGATTTTGGCTGTTGTCGGTATAGGTATCCAGACCAGGTGTTCCGTTCATTCGTATTTCTCATATATTTTTCTCTCTAATTTTCGGCAGAAAGTTGCATCTGAACAGGGGCTATTTTGAGCTGGCTTGGCTCAATCACCTCGCCATGGATCTTATTCTGTTTTTCTATTGTTCTTATCTTTTATACCCGGTGAGATGAAGGAGTTTAAACACGGATATGCTGAGAGCCGCGGCGTCGATCGGGGGTGGATTAATGCCCCATTTATTGATGCAGAAAGTATGCATACTTGTCTCCCGTTGTTTTGCTCTCTAATGACCCCCCTACAGGGATCTCAGACATGTGAGTATAAGCACTGCCTTCGCCGCGCGCCAGCGTGGCATTCAACCAAGATCAACCTAGACGGAAAGCATACCGTGGCTGAGGTATGGGCAGAGGTCGACATAGCCGCCAATCAATGCGACAGCCTAGACCAACAGCCGGGCTTCTGGGGATGGGTTCGCCTGGCATTTTGGAGTCTGGGCCAACATGAAAAAGCAGTTGAAGAGTGGCTAGGCTTGGTTCCATCCGACCCAGAATATCTGTCCTCTCTGTGTGGTGGAATAAAGTTCATTATTCGTGTAATGTGCAGACGTCCAAATACCGACTATGCATATTAACAAACGTAGGGGCCTACGAGATTGAAGGATCTGTATGATGGAGTCCGACCTGGTTACATGACATTTTGGTCCTTTATGAGCGGTTAATAAAGGGTTTTCGGAGCATACAGCTGGTCGGAGAAACGTCGGAGCTTCCGTGACGACCTATATATCGCAATAATAGCGGGCATGGGCCACATCAAAAAACCCCGAGATGACTTTAACGAGGAGGCCACATGGTGTCTCCCGGAAACGCAGAGATGGATTTTGGACAAGGTTACAATTTTAATATACGGCATTGTCAGCCATATACAGGACCTCAAATCGTCAAGGGTCACTTGGATTTGTTGCTCTTCCGCTAGGCTCCTGACTCTACCTGGACATAGCAGAGATTGCAGCAGATTGCCGGCGACGTAACTGCGTACAAAGCACATACAACTGCACCAGCAGGGAGGAGATACCAAAGAAAGTCGATAGCGAAGTAATTCCACGAATCGTAAGGACTGTTCAAAACCGTGCGGCCGGAGACAGTAAATACCAGTTTCAGGAGGGTATCGCCCAACTGAAAGATCATTAGGAGCCATAGCGTTGTGCGCGCGACCTGAGAATGACCAGGCTTGTTAGGTATTGGGCGCTGAATGATGGAAGGCTTTTGGGGGTGGGTGAAAACGAGCTTACCCTGTTTCGCAAATGTTGTCTCCGTACGAGCCCCTGGACTATGACAAAACAAGCCACGAGAGTGGAAAAAACAGTGATAGCCTCTCTTGTAAGAAGAAGTGCGGTTCCGGCCTCGGCAAACTGGTGTCGTTTGTCGAGAGCGACACTGGTACTAAAGCTGAGTGTACAGAGCCACAGTATTGAAAGTAACCCGACCAGAAACCATTGACCGATTTCAATATCTTCTTTCCCCTTCACTATGCGCCAAATGGGAACAATCAAGGTCGCCATAAGGCTGAGGTTGGCAAGACCGTCCACCCAGGCAGCAAATAAGTTAAGGCCACCGTAATCAGACTCCCGAAGCCTTGACACAAACACAGTCAGTCTTACCAATGTGTCCCTGGATGGTATGTCAAAATCAGCTTTCAGTTCCCCAAAGGTTTCTTGCGTTTTAGAATATCCCGCAAGGTATAGGAGCCATACATCAAGGAGGAAGCGATGGTCGTTGCCAACAATACCCATCCTCCTGTTCTACGCGCCGCCTTACCACGCCAAAAAGCAAGGAGGGCAACTAGCACATAGACAGCAAGAAAAACGGCATTGAAAGTTAAATTTACGGTGTCTGACAAGTCGCCAGATGGCATTTCGTCTTTGCAATTAATAACGACAAAACCTTCCTGAGAAGGTAGTCAGCGAAACAATGTCCATACACAAACATCGTTGAGGAGACTGATGACATACTTATGCAATTTTTTTCTTCGGTGAGTAATGACGCGGCTGTGAAGCACACGAAACACCCGGGCAAGAGGCTCGGCTCGTCCCAAGTTTTGATTGGCGACAGAGTGCTCAATCCATGCTCTTGGCTGCATTTCCTGGCGCCCAGACGAGGCTGAACGAGGGTCAGGGCATATCTGCCGTGCCGACGAGGCTGGGGGTGAGCTGGGTAGATATAGAAAGGCAAGGTCACGGTTTCCTAGACATGTAGAATAGTCAGGCGCTGGAATCGAATTGCCATGAACAGAATCAAGCGAGCTTTATTGACGGCCAAGCAATTTTGGTCTTTCCCTCCGCGTCGGGACGCATCAACGCTCCTTTTAGACAATAGCGTCATCTTGCGGGGTATCCGAGTGCCGAGCGTTGACAGGAACCCCTTGTTGACTTCTCAAGGCTCGACCTCTGGCCGCCACTGGATCAAGGGTGTTCAGCTTTGCGCCTGGGTCTCGTCTGGTGTTCTTTGCGTGAATATCATCCTGACCATTATCGCTGCCATCCTTGCCTACGCCCGAAATGATGCCCAGGGATTCGTCTCGGCTCCAGTTTATCAGGGGAAATGCTCAGTTTCAAGGCGCTGGGCTACTGGTCTGCACTTTCTGATCAACATCCTTAGTACGGCAATGCTCACTGCAAGTAATTACTGCATGCAATGCCTGGCCTCACCCTCGCGGGCTGAGGTAGACGATGCACATCGCCGACGGGTCTGGCTTAGTATCGGTGTCCCCAAAATTGCTGACCTGACTCTATATGGCAAGGGAAGTCGGAGATGGCTGGGGATCGTTTTGCTTTTTACTTCGTTACCTATTCATCTCATGTTCGTTTCTCGTGTTGTGGATTTGCTTACGAGCGCGACTAACTATACATATTGTAGTTACAATTCTGCCACGTATTACGCCTTAGGCCCATCGGAATACGGAATTGCAATTGTCACTGAAAATAGCACAGTAATCACCGATCGAGCGCCTTCCCGAATTGCTGATGATGAGATCTGCTCAAACAGGCTCCTGAACATGGATATATCCAGTATCAGCACTGCCAGCTCAGAGAATAACCTACAAAGACTGTCCAAAGCAGACTGTGTCGACGCATTTGCCCAGGATTATGTTTATGGCCACAAAATACTTTACCTAGTGACTAGTACTTCTTTACCTGATGATCAGCGTATTCTCTACGTGGGTCGGGGCAACTACCAGCCTGAATACGCGACTAAGAGTAGGAGCACTTTTCAGTGGATGTGTGCGGACACCAATTGCTCCAAGAAGGGGCTTGAAGATAAACTTGAGACCTGGGCTCTACGGGGGGCTTCCTGGTCAACTCCAATGCTCAACCTAGTGATCCCAGGCTACATCGCCGGTGAGAACATCACCGTACATAATTTAACCGGGCATACGGAGCAGCCAGACTATGACCAACTATACGACATCTTGATACAGCGCCGACCTGGGAAGGAGGATTTGAGGGCTCTTCTCGATGATTCAGATCTTTGGGACAACAGTTCGTGGGCAAACAATGTGGATATAGCGGGCGGCCAGACGCAATTCTGTGGAGGGCCTGATTCCGAGAAACATTATCGGATAGAATCCTGTATGACCCTACCAGCCGAGGAAAGGTGTCTGTTAGCCTTCAGTCCCCCAATATGCCTGATTGTTATTCTCTGTAACATGATCAAGATTTCTTGCATGTTGCTAGCCGCTCGCGATGACAGGGATGACCCTCTCCTCACCGTTGGAGATGCCATATCGTCGTTCCTCACACGTCCTGACCCAGCCACCAAAGACGATGCTTTGCTATCCATGGCTCACGTCAAGAGAGGAGCATTACGCTGGCATGAGAGTTATGCCGAAATCTGTTCCTGCGATCTATGTGACGCCAGGAAACAAAAAGGATTGCAGGGTCAACTCTGTCGTCGTCTGAACAACTCAAGCAGATGGATGGAAGCTGCTGGTGGAAGCCTTTGGCTGGGTGTGCTTGTGATGTAAATTCATATCATCGATCTGTTGCGTTTCTCAACTAACAAAGCACTTTTACAGGAGCGCCAGTCTACTTTGCGTGGCCGGTTTCCTGTTGAGCCTCGCGGTGGCTGATATCGACAATTACAATAGCGGGTCGAGCATCTGGGACTATGGCTTGGGAGACGTCAGTATGGCCACACTAATTACCGGCGTAATTCTACCAGACCACGGCATCAATCTCATCTGGATAATCCTGCTAGCAAACACGCCCCAGCTTCTTGTCTCACTATCATACTTCATGTACAACGCGCTATTATCATGCATGCTTCTCGCGGCTGAGTACGATGACTATGCAATAGAGCGAAAGCCCTTGCGTGTATCATGGCCCAGTGGCGCTCAGCGCTCGACATACTATCTCAGTCTTCCTTATCGATATAGTATTCCGCTACAGATCGCATCGGCCTTTCTTCACTGGCTGGTCTCGCAAAGTCTATTCTTCGTTCAAATTATTCCACGCGGTATGGATGGAGCTCCATGGGACAAAGGCCGGGTCATCACCTGCGGATACTCCGCGCAGGCTACTATTTATGCCATGATCCTCGGCGGCGTTATGATTACAGCGGCGCTCATCCTTGGCTCGCGTCGCTTTAAGTCGTCCATGCCGCTGGCTCTTTACTGCAGTGCTGCTATTAGTGCGGCGTGCCATCCTTGCACTGACAATGAGCATGCCTTGCTGCCTGTTAAGTGGGGCGAGATTGTGGTTAAATCCTCTCCTTCATCGTCCATCCACTCGGATCAGGAAAGGTCTCGCTATGGTGCTGCACGGGAACGCAGCAGCAGTCTGAGTGATCATGGATCTTCAGATGCTGGCGAAGAAGATAGATTAGGAGGTGGTACGAATGTGGAGCCGTCGGCGACTCGAAGCTTCCATTGCAGCTTTACCTCTGGGGAGGTTGTGAAGCCAGATATCACTCGAGATTATATCTAAACTGTAGCGTTGATTGTTTTACGTCCTTGGGCTGACATAAAAGAATACGTGCCCAAACTCGATGGGGCTGCGGGAGAAAGGAGTTGATCCGTACACGATACTGCCTCATAGGTTCCTCATCTACATAGTAAACTTGAGGGGTTTTAGATAAAGTGATTCGATTGCACTCACAGCCCGAGGGACGCGAGGGCAGAAAGCTTATACAACATTTATATGAAATAAACCAGACTCGGCTATCCCGCTCTGTCAGAACCACGTGGTATTAGCCTCTTAAATCAGTTATACAAAAAGCGAGGTATGCAATACATTCCGCCGTGGTCCTCACCCTTCAACTCATCTTGAAAATAATTATCTGTAAATATCGAGTAAGGAAGTTGTCTTTGCCACCCATTCCTGCACAAGCAGTACCACTCAGGTTTCACCGAGCAGCAATTCCCATCTACTCATCATCGCGGATATCGATGACCGTCTGCTTCCATTTGCGAGCCGGGACACGACGCCGGAACAGAATGTCGATCTCACGGAAGGATCTCTCTTTCATCTCCGGAACCCAGAGCCAAGCCATGGAGGTGCAGATAAAGGCGGTACCAGCCCAGATGTAGCCGCTCTTGCCGCCCAGGTTCCACTTATCAGTGTTGAGCATGTAGCTGGAAAGGAAGATGCAAGGGATATTGACCACGTAGTAAGCACCTCGTCCAATACCAGTGGTCAGTGGCCTGAGACGAACGGAAGATGTCTCGCCGATGATGACCCATGAGGCAGGGGCGGGTCCCAAGCAGAACAGGACGGAGACGATCAAGCCAAGTGATGCTTGCGCATTGCTAGCCGCCTTACTAGCTCCAACTGAAGCCGCAATACCGAGCAGGATCAAGAATGCACAGTTGATGAATTGACCATAGACATAGATGGTGCGTCGGCCGAGATATGTTGTGAGAATCCAAGAGAGCATGACCATTACCGCCTGGAGGGCAGAAGTGATGAGACCAAGTGCAAATGCGGTGTTGTCTGCCATACCGGCCTCTGAGCTGGTGTTAGTGTGGTATGAGATTGCAGGAAATGGCTGAGCTCACGTTTGAAAAAGTAAACCGCTTGGTTAGCAATCAGATTGCCCGTCAGATTTTGAGATGCGTACACACCGCACACAATCAGTGTGCGGTAGAGATCGGTGCCTCTCCACAGTTCAACGAGATTGGGCTTCTTCTCAGTCTTCTCGAGTTCAATCGTGCGACGCATCATTGCGACTGCGTCGGCGGGATTATCAGTTGCACTCGCGCGTCCAAGGCGTTTGACAGCCTTCTCTGCCTCAGCCAGACGGCCCTGCCGTACGAGCCACCAGGGCGATTCCGGGGCAATGAAGAGTAGGATAGCTAGGGGAGTAGGAAACATCCACTGCAGTGCAATAGGAACTCTGGGATGACGGTTAGTACAATGCCCGTCGATGGCATCTCTGGGAGCGGACGAACCTGTACGATGACGAGTCAGGCATGGATTGGTAGTGGTAAGTGATACCGCCGACTATGATCGCCCCAATCGCCCAGAACATCTGTAACATCTGTGTCGCTGGAGCTCTCAATCTCATTGGCACGATTTCAGCACAGTAGGCGGGTGCATTGGCGATAAAAATGCCCCACGGGATGCCTTCCAGGATCTGGGACGCCAAAAACATCCCTTGGCTGTTGCCGAAATAGAAGATCAAGATGAAAGCGTTCAAGAACATGAGGCCGCCAATGGTCGCCCATCGATATCCAATCCAACTGGTGATGGGACCAGCGATAAATACACCGATGAAGGCACCGACTGGCCCGCTACACTGGAATGCTGACTGCCATGGAGCTTCGATAATCCACTCTTGTGTTTTTTCGGTGTATACACCAAAGTCCTTGGCAAATTGAGCAGTGGCTATGAACTGTCCCATTAAGAAAACACAGTATGATTCCATGATCTATCGCAACGTTAGAGAAATGGTCTGTCTATCATGGGCGAGAGCTAACAATAGTGCATGACATCACGAATGCCCACCAGCTGGCAGCAGGATAGGCCTTGACAGCCTGAAGCACAGTCATATTATGTTCGACCTCCTCGGCCTCGATGGCGCCCGCCCTGTCGTAGTCGACCTTCTCGCCGACATCGTAACCAGGTCCACCCATGGAGGTGGGCTGCGCCTCGACCTCCGACGCTGAGGTCTGCTTCTCTGTGCTGTCGCTATTCATGTTGACGATTTGTGAGAGAAACGGGTGAATGAAAAAGTCGCAGGCACGACTGGGGGTTTCGGACCTTTATACCGGCGATAATACGCTCGTGGTGGTGATCCTGATCTTAGCTTAATTAATCCAAGCTTGCTCCGGACCTTGACCTCTTTAACCCAACACCTCCATTCACGAGTGTCATTTTTCCGGCCATTACGGCGGCAGCAACGCCACTTGATTATGGTTGGCTCTTTTCGAGCGAAGTAAGCTGATTGGTACTAGTCGGGAAGAAATGCACCGGGTTGTTTGCGGGGTCTGCTGACATGGTAATTTGGCGTCTATATGTGGCGTTTTATTCTCCCGGAGAATTTCCTGCTTTGGATAGAGTTCAAAATCCTCCCTCCTTCTGTTGGTCCAAGTCATGTCTGTGCCCCATTGGAAGGTTTTTCTTGTTGTACACTATGAAGCCCGACCCTCCTGATTCCCTGTCAGGGTGGTTCAATTCTATTGAGCCTATCATAATGAGCAAGCAATTTTACCGGAGGAGCTGGGAGAGGATAAGCGCTAATTATGAGACCACATGGTTAGCACGGCTCGGCCAGCTTTACCCCGGATACCCCGGACGGATCCTAAATCCCCTTCATTGGGGAAAAAGGAGATATACCGAAATTGGTTAGTACCAAGGCGTACGGATCATGAAACCGCATGAAAAGGAGCATTTCATTTCCCTGACACCGGTCCCCTTGTCGAAGTTAGGATTTTGGTTTGAGGTACAAAATGTGAGAATTTCTCTCTAACTATGCGAGTAGGCATAGCTATATGTAGCCACAGTAGCTGCCTTCTGCCCATGGTAGTCCAGAGTGGCAGCCTGAATAGATCAGCCCATCCACTCATCTTCCCCAAGATCCATCAATCTTCCAAGGTTTGAGCTAAGTAGGTTTTCAGTTTTCATCATATGTCTCAAATAATCTCCGATCCATTACTCACTAACACCTGATCAATGCCCAGGTAAAGCGAATTGCATGTCTCTTCTTTTGACACTTAGATTTGCCGAACCGGTTGTGCTCTGGATTGGTAGTTTTCGAGTTGGCCTACGTAGCAGTGATATGATATTTACTAGAACAAGTCCCTGTAGGACTGGCTGACATAGTAGCCACGTGATCGTGTTTTTCAAAAACAAGCTCTTGCATTCTTGAGGGCATCTGGCCTATTTTGACGGGGAAGAAGCGTCTTATAAATCTGCGACCGGGCCACGCGAAGAGTGGTAAGCTTGCTGCAAAGTGGAATCATTCTTGGCCTCTTTGTGGAGTGGAAAAGAGGAGAACCTATTGAGATTCAGCATGAGGATCAAGGCAGGATGATTACTAACAGGGCTTAGCGGGTGCAGAATAGTCATGAGCAAGCCTGCTGGTGGAAGTTAACGCTGGAAAGGCGGCCGTTTCTGGCGCCAGGGCCTGTCATTTTCGGCAGCGATTTCACAGGTCCTTATATTCTATGTGTAATCGCAAGAAGAACGCCGCATGAGGAATTTGCCAATGATTCCGCGATCTACCACCCTAGGCTTGATTTTGTTTTATCTAAAGGCATGCGATATTCCATGCTTCATCCAAGAGTCACAGCAACGCGTTCAGGCAGCGCCGCACTAGCGCAACCAGCCATCCCTTCGTCCATAATAGTTGCCATCGGCCCGCTACAAATCATGTTAGGGTAGTCGGCTAAACCCGCCCCATCATCGAAGATAAGATACAACGATCTTTTTCCGGTCTGATCGAAGGCCAGGGGAAGGACCTTAAGCTTTTTAGAACCCAGGAGACTGCCCACGGTGAACATCTCGGACTCCGTGGACTTGGAGAAGAGGCACCTTGCTTGGAATGCATAGATTATCCAGATGTCATCCCTGAAGAAAAGTCCTAAATAAAGCCTTTTTTTGAGCCACTTGAAATTTACCGGACCTTTCTAAGGCACGGGTACCATTCATAAGTTCTTAGATGCTCGTGGTATCGAATTATCTAAAGGCATCTAATCCCAATACAGTTCTTCCTTCTCGAAAGACACATTTATAGATGGAGGGTAACTGAATATATCCGATTTTAAATGTCTGGTCGTGGTTGAATTCAATTGGGCCAACCATCCGGTCATTGACACTCCAAATATTGTAAAGCGAATCGGACTCTGCCCTGATTTGCATGTCTGGCTATGGGGCAATGATATCCCAATCCCTTCCGCAGCCACTTCATGTACTTAGTCCTAGCTAGGCCGTCGCATATTGCTGTCGATCAAGTCATTCTTTTGCTCCGTTCTTTGCATTACATTGGCCGTAGGATGGTTGGTGATTCTTCCACATAACATTCTGTTGTGTTTTGTGTTGACATGGTCTTAGCCTTACATTACATCCCTTGCTCCGCTTCGTTGCAGTGAGCACCTGCTCTCCTTTACAATATTACTACAGTCGTTGATTTTGAACGGATTATTTTGCTATTGTATACGCTGGAACGTACTTCAACTCGATTTGCTTGGGATAATGACACCTTGAGAAATAGTATAGTTAATGACGCGTTGAAATATTGAAGCATATGTATTAGGAAGAGGCGGGGAAAGTGGACGGCTCAACTTCGTCAACTTACCCACGGGGTATTCTGTCATGCTAAGACCCATGACGGAATGGATGGAAATGATGATTTAATTGGCTGATCTCAACGATGAAACTGCAGCTAGCTGGCATATGAAAGGAGCACAAATCGGGAGGGGTTCCAAGCGGGGGGGAAGGTGGGTTGTCGATCACGGGCCGTAGTCAAGGCTAAGTTATAAGTGCTCGATCAGTCCCTTTCGCTGATCATTTCTTGATCATCCATATCGAGTTTCTTACAGGCCTGATTTAGCCACAACTAGTGGCCTATATATTCATTCTTCATCCCCAACTCCACGATCTACTCTTCTATCCTGCCTGCCATGGCCGTTCCGCAAAGCTGCACTGTGCTGGTCATTGGAGGAGGTCCCGCTGGTTCATATGCATCAGCAGCTTTGGCTCGTGAGGGGATCGAGACGGTATTACTGGAGGCAGATAAATTCCCCAGGTTGGTGACCACGATAAGATTTCTACAATCTCGATCATACACTAGGTTACCGTCTGTTGGGCTCATTTCACCTGCGACAGGTATCATATCGGCGAAAGCACTCTTCCCTCCCTGCGCCATTTCTTCAAGTTCATAGACTTTTACGATACCTTCAATGCTCATGGATTCTACCACAAGGTACTCGTTTGATCTTTTGTTTTTTTTTTGAATATGAATTATTAAGCTAACACAACCCATAGAACGGTGCAGTTTTCAGACTCGCCCAAGCTCAGCCCGAAGCCTGCAAGTCTATTCCGGCTCCACTTTCCCAATTATTCACACCTCTTCTGTTTGTGTATTTTCGTAAATAAGCTAATATATCTTAAGACACCGACTTCCTTGAGGCAGGCGGTCCTGGTGCATATGCCTAGAACTTGATCCGACCCGAATCCGACGACTTGCTCTTCAGACACGCCGGGACGTGTGGCGCTCACATCTTTGATGAAACGAAGGTTGACGCAATCCAATTTGAGCCAGACACCAACGAAACGATCCCACAATCAAATGGAAATAGTAACGGGGTATTGAATCCCGGCCGACCGGTGTCTGCCACGTGGATCCGCAAAGACGGCACTTCTGAAATCAATCCCCTTCAAGTACCTTGTGGATGCTAGCGGAAGGCATGGAATACTGAGCACGAAATACCTGAAGAACCGGAAGTTCAATGATAATTTCAAGAATGTTGCTCACTGGGCTTACTGGAAGACTGACAAAGTATATGCTCCTGGGACGCACATGGAAGGTTCGCCGCACTTTGAGGCGTTGGACGGTGAGTTCGTGAAAGAATGATTTTCACTTCTATACTTGATTATCTGCTGTTTTTGCTAAGGAACAATCCAGACGCCAGCGGCTGGGCTTGGTTCATGCCACTACACGATGGCACTCGCTCCGTGGGGATTGTGCAAGACCAGAAACTCGCGACTGAAAAGAAGCGAGAACTGGGACGTCCCTCAACCGTAGACTTCTATAAGCAATGCATTGACATGGCGCCCAGGACTAAAGAGCTCCTCTCGGAAGCAGAGTTAGTCACGCATGTCAAATCGGCCTCGGACTGGTCCTATACCGCGTCAGCTTATCACTTACCAAATGCACGCATCTGCGGAGATGCCGGCAGTTTCATTGACCCCTTGTTCTCCTCGGGTGTCCATCTCGCCGTGACAGGCGGTCTCTCAGCGGCAGCTACTATTGCAGCCTCGATCAGGGGCGACTGTGATGAGCAGACTGCGGGCTCGTGGCACTTTAAGAAGATGGTCGAGAGCTACACTCGATTCTTCTTGGCGGTTAGCAGTGCCACAAAGCAGATTCGCGAACAGCATGAGCCTGTTATCCAGGACATGGATGAGGAAGGTTTTCAAAGAGCCTTTGATCTTATTAGACTTAGTAAGAACTTGTCGAGCCACTACACCCCAGTTGCAATTCTTGATTTAACCAGACTGTCGTTGTTTTAGTCATTCAAGGTACTGTCGATGCCGACACCACAGGCAAAACTTCCCAATCCGAAATCTCTAAGGCACTCGAATTCTGCTTCAGGGCCTTCACATATGTCCCGCCGGAAAAGAAAGACGCACTTTTCGAAAGACTCAAGAAACTTGGCGCCCAATCCGGACACAACGACGCGGCAGCGGCGGAGGCACTCGATGATATACAAAAACATCTTACAATGGATGAGATGCAGGTGCTAGAGACACTACGAAGTAGACGTATGATCCGTGAAGATCCCTTCGAGATGGATAGCTTCACGCTCGACACTATCGACGGACTGGCGCCGGACTTAGTACGCAGTAAACTGGGGCTTGTTAAATCTGAGCAGGCCAAGATTGATAGGGGTCACTTCTATTCGCCGCGATTTTTGGATGGTAAGGGTCCGGATATTAGGGAGGTAAGCGTTTATCTGCCAACGTCGAAGGTTCAACTTGATTGATTAATCCGTCAGATAATTGGAATGGGAAGCACCTCACTGGCTACATAGGGCTGTAGGGGGTGTTTAGTCAGAAATGTTATGAAAAGGTCAAGGTGGCTTGAAGGCCAGTGTGACCAGGATCTGTGACCACGCTGAGTCTTTCCGTGACCACGCCGAGCTATAAGCCCAAGTGGTGTGGATGTAGCAACTCCATTTCTCAGGAGTAGGAACGTGAGGAGCATTCCAGCGGTGTCAACTTTGCTATGGCAGGTCCCTATTAGATTACATCGCTGCCCCGGTTAAAAGCGGTCCCCTCACGAGTACGGATGTGTTCGACAGGTGGGCAGAATCTCGTTAGGTTACACTGAAGTGGCTTTGGCTACGCCGTAATGGGACCATGTTTGATGAAAGGAAGAGATGCGGTTTTTAGCCTGTTCCATATGAATGTTGTGAAGATTGGGAGACCGCAACTACACATTTATTGAATCCGGTTGAAGGTGAGAGGTTGACTAAGATTGTACGCTTATCGCTCACTGTCGGCTACCGGATTGAGTGTGAGATAGCTCGCCTGGGTCAGGTCAACCCCTTTGACGTTGGGTTTCCCCAGAACTCGATCTCCAGGTCTAAGCCACCGGAGGGGCCTGCTGATAGCCTCTTTACTCATATTCAGGGCACCTTTGGCTTTGTGGAGGAACCCAAGGTGATCGTTCCAAAGGAGACAGGTAAAGTATAATCTCACAGTGTCAAGCCATCTCCAATCACCTCCTTCAGTATTCAGGGAGCAATATGCATTCAGGGCGAAGCACGCGATCTTTCACGGGGACAATGTTAGCTGGGTGGAATTGGCTTATTATCTGTCGATGGACAAAACCCAATCTATGATTTCGTGTGTCGATTCCGTCGCTGTAGCTGACAAATTACTTATATAGCCTCAGCAGCGCCTGAATGCCACCTATTGTATGTTTCTTTCCCTTCCCTCCTGTCATATGCGCTCAAGGATGCCAGGACTTTCTTTTTAATACTTAGTTGCTCCCGCCAAGACGGCTATATATATCGTCCTCAGATATAACTAGTCCGAGTAGGAGTCGAAAAAAGTGAGAAATAAGATTAAGTCTAGGTAATAGTTTGATAATATTTTTTGTAGCGCCTGCACTCGAGCAATGGCTTGGTCGCTAAGGACAATCATGCCGACAGACAGCCCAACCCATATCTGCCCATTGAGAATGACGCTGAATACTCCGTAGGAAAGCACCAAAGGCCGGTCAGCCAAACTTTACTGTATAGTGCACTGTTTGCCCTCTTCAAGCACATACGACCACAGGGTGTGGAGAACAGGGCTTCCCGTCCGCTCAGCCGTACTTAAGCCACACGCCGGCCGGTTAGTAGTTGGGTGGGTGACCACCAGCGAATCCCGGCTGTTGTATGTTTTTCTTTTTTTCTATCAGTTCAGCTGATTGACAATGAATGGGACGGACGATGTGTGTGGATCCTTGTGAGCATTTGTAGCCTATTAGCCTACATTAGGAGCTTCGACTGGACTCACTCGCTACCAGAATGGGGGATGTAGTTACTGCCCTCTTCTGTCAAAAGGAGTTGAATAGCATCTACGCGGCTGTGAAAGCCAGGGACCAGCAGGCATAGAACGAATAGCGGCTCTTGAACCCCAACTCAGATGACGCCTATCGGACAGATGACATGGGAGGAGTGATTATCTTGGAATCGAACATACCTTATCCTTGGAAGAAGATTACGAACATGGAGTATCTTAGTCACCTATGACGCAGTTCGTCAATTACAGTGGGAGGTTTGGAGAAATGCAAGGAGAACGGGCCGCGAGTCACTGCGATGTGTATATGATCCACGGTGTTCATGTTGATACTCACTATTATATCGACGTCGCAAGCAAATCATTTTCAACACATGCTCACAGCCCTAAGCAACAGTTACAAAAAAACCCTTCTCTCCCTCCTTCCTCACCACCTTCCCTCTCTCCAACAAATCATCTCCCACGGCTAATCTCAACCTCTCCGCCGTCGCCGGACTATCCAACACCAACGACTCGACAACCCCATTCGCTCCCCTCGCCGCCTTCAACGCATCCCTCAACGCGAACAGCACCGTCGAACCCAAAAAAAGCGGCGGCTCGCCAATGCCTTTGCTTGACTGAATCGACCGCAGATTCTTCCACTCCACGTCCCTCAAAAAGCTCACGTGGAACTCTTGCGGGATGTCGCTGAATCCGGGGATCTTGTAGTTCCCCGGTCCTCGGGTTGCTAGTTGGCCCGAGGAACTGGTCCAGAGGGATTCTTCCATAGTGAATAGGCCTTGGCCTTGCACGAATGCTCCTTCGACCTGCCCGTAGTCGATGGCTGGGTTGATGGATCGTCCGACGTCCATTTTTATCGACGTGTAGAGGACAGTGTGGTCGCCTGTTAGGAGGTCGAGTTCGACTTCGGTGCATGCGGCTCCCTTAATCATTTATGTTTAGTGGAATGAACAACGGAGGGCGGTACCTAGGTGAGATGGGGGACAATGGGACATACCTGGGTGAAATAGAAATACATCGGCTTCACAGTCTTCGGATCATAATCTCCCCATTGATATCCGATCGTCGGCATTTTCCAGAACCCCGTGGCAGAGAGGTTGACGCGATCAATGTATGCCGCGTGCGCGATCGTATGCATATCTGCATCTTTGCCAAATTTTGCCCGATACGGAGCAAGACGTTCGTTCAGCTGGTCGCAGGCGTGCTGCACAGCCATGCCGTTCAGGTCGCTACCCGACGAGGCGGCAGTGGGTGAAGCGTTGGCCGATTGATGCGAAGAGGTGTCGGAGGTGTAGATACTGTCGAGCGGGACATTCAGGGCCTGCGCAGCTACCTGCGCCATTTTGGTATACAGGCCCTGGCCCATTTCCGTGCCTCCGTGGTGTAGCAGGACTGAGCCGTCGGTGTAGATCCTCACTGCGGCAGTGGCTTGGTTGAGATGCAGGGCTGTGGCGAAGGAGATGCCGAATTTCGTTGGGATTAAGCTGATTCCACGTTTGCGGTACTTGTGCGTGGCGTTGAACTTGGCGATCGAGGCTTTTCGGTTCGCGTAGTCGGATTCTTCACGGAGCTGGTCGAGCAGGATGGGGACGTGCCAGTCGCTGTCGATGGTTTGGAGGAAGGGCGTCCTCTGTCCGGGCTTGTAGAGGTTGATCTTCCGTAAGTCGTCGATATCGATGGACAGGCCCTCTGCGATGGCGGACATGTAGCTCTCTGCGATGAACATTGCCTGTGGACCACCGAATCCGCGGAATGCGGTGTTACTGTGCGTGTTGGTCTTGCAGACCCACGCCCGGATGTGCACGTTGGGGATGTGATAGCAGTTGTCGAGATGTGTGCAGCATCGATCCATGACTGCGCCGCTCATGTCGAGGGAGTAGCCGGCGTTGTTGTAGCAGTCTGCAGACAGTGCCATAAGGTGCCCGTCGTTCATCACACCTATCTTCCATCGGCACTGGATGGGATGTCGCTGGCCAGACGTCATCATGTCTTCGTCCCGGTTGAGCATAGCGCGCATAGGCCGACGGGCCTTCTTGGCTGCGATGGCAAGCAGACAGGCGAGCTGTACACTGCGGGATTCTTTGCCGCCGAATGCACCTCCCATTCGCTTCACGCGAGCGTTGATGCGATGCGAGGGTGTGCCGGTGACGTGGGATACGAACTCCTGGGTTTCCATTCTAGTTGAGTTAGCGACACCAGCTCAACCGTAGGTCTTTGGGGCAAATAAACATACGTGTTCTGTGTAGAGGACCACACTTCCATCGACCCATCCTCAACGTGAGGAATCACCATCGCAGCGTTCGTCTCCAGATAGAAATGCTCTTGTCCACCCACTCGCGTCGTGCCAGTAAAAACCCGATCGCATTTCGCAAACTCATCATCCATTTTCTCCGGAAGTGCGCCCTTCCGCAACTCCTTTCCGTGCTTAAAGAAGCTCTTCGCCTCGATAGCCTCGTCAATCGTCAGCATAGCAGGAAGATCCTCATACACCACCTTGACTGCCCGCGCAGCAGCCTGCGCCTGCAACGCTGTCTCTGCATAAACCATACCGATCGGCTGACCGTGAGAGAACACTTCATCTTCGGCGAAGAACGGCTCGTCTCGGACTACAGATCCCCAGCGGTTCTTGTTCGCGGGGATGCTATGTCTATCGATGTATCCGGCGGCCAGGCCGGGCCCCAGAGCAGGAGCCCAGTCGACGGAGATGAGCTTGGCATGTGCGCGTTGCGACAGGACCATGGCCCCGTACATCTCTCGATTCTGGGGCGGCATGTCGTCGATGTATTCTGCTTCGCCGGTTGTGTGTTTCAATCCCGACAGATGCGGTAATTGCTTTCCGACAATGCGTTGCTCGTAGGGATTGAAGTCGTCGCGTGTCCCGGATGAGATCTTGCGGTGAATTTCATCCATGTTTTCTGTCGTTCCGAGCTGGAATTCCGAAATTACCTCGTTCCAGAACCGGAAGAACAGACTGAGAGTTAGGGTTCTTCGGTAGGTTGCCATACCGCCGGGAACGCTGTACGGGAGGTTGAAATCGGCAGAAAGCGCGTCGAGCGCTTTGTCGAGGACTTGCTCATCGCCCCATTTCTTCCCGACTAGATATTGCGTGGCTTCTTTGGCAAGAACTGTGGTTGGCGCCATTCCGCCGTATGCCAGTGCCACGTCGGTGACCTTGAAGCTGTCGTCAAGCCGCACCCGGAACGCGGCTGTGACGATGGCTATGTCGTCGTCCTTGCGCTTTGCTTGTTTGTAGGACTTTGTCACCTCCTTCGTTCCTGGAGGAGGTATCGGAATTCGGATTTCTGTGATGACGCTGCTTGGAGGGAGAGATGTCTTGCGGTAGCCCAAGAACATGGTCTTCATCGGCAAAGATTGCTCCCCGTCGACTGTCCGTGCGACCACCGTGGCGTTAGTGGCCAGCAACAAAGGGTTCATATCCGAGATCGGGGACGCAGTAGCTATATTTCCTGCCAGGCTCGCTGCATTGCGGATCTGCCGTCCGGCGAAATATCGAAGCACTTTGGCGATAGCCTCCAGGACAGATCCGCGTTGACCGAGAGACGGGATGAGTCGATGGCATTCAGCTTCAACATTGCTGAGACTTGCATTTCCGCCGACCACGAGCTCTGTAATCACCGAGTCCTTCTCGGCGGCTGAGATCTGTGCCAGCTCCTCGATATCTCCGACGAAGATCGACAGCGGAAACTCCGTTCCCTTGAATCGAATGTCCACTTGCACCTCGCTTGCTCCGCCAACCAACCGGGCAGATGGATACTGCGACAGGATCTGCAGCGTTTGCTGGATTGTGACTGGCCTTGCCCATACCTTATCGTCCGTTCCGTAGGCCAGTGTTTCCGGCGTGAACTTCGAGAGACCAGGCGGATAAATCAACTCAGTCTTGGGGGTATACGGGATGAACTCGAACTGCTGGATTGACGGTTTCCGTGACCCAGGCCCGAATTCCACGCTCGATAGCTCCGTCTCCTCGCTCCGACCGACACTTTCACCTTCCGTCATACTTGCTTCTGAACTGGAGGAACATGGAGTACCTGGCGAGTCACGACAGCAACCGCCTGCTCGCCCGCATGACCCGGAAGATCCAGCCCCCTTATCTCCCTGCAGACTTGCGGCTTCCAGTCCAGCCGTTATTTCTTTCTCCAGGTCGGACGACGAATCCTTCGTTTTGAAATCCACCTTCCCGCCTAGATCCTCCTGCACGAACGTCTTCGCGGCCTGCAGGATCGGCTTGTATCCGGTACATCGACACAGGTTGCCATCGAGATGGCCTTTCATTTCGATCTCATCTTCGGAGAGCACAAATTGCTCGGTGGTTGGGTCGTAGGCGTTCCGGATCACGGCATATAGGGACATCACGATGCCGGGGGTGCAGAACCCACATCTGAAATATCAATCAGTGCGATTACTCTTTGGTTTGCGGCCCAGTATGGAACAGTGGAGAAGATGAACATACTGTGAGCCATGCAACTTGCCCAATCTCTCCTGCAACGGGTGCGGGTTGTCCACGTTTCCGAGTCCTTCGATGGTGATGACATGTTTTCCGACCACTGTTCCCTTTGTTAGCACCTCTTTCGTAATAATACTGCCTCTAAAACTATCATCATGGAAATTCCAAAAGCAGTTAAATACCCCGTACCTCCAACTAACGGATACAAACACGCATTCACTGCGCTATGTCTAATCCTTCTCGTTCGCGGATCCCTCGTTTGCAAAACCACCGTACACGCACCACACCCTCCCTCGCCACAGCCTAGCTTCGTGCCTTTTAGACCGTGTTGCGAGCGAATGAAGTCGAGGAGAGTCCAGTGCGGGTTCGGATTCGACAGGGATATCGGAGTACCGTTGAGATAGAAGGACAGGGTTGAGGAGTGTTGTGTTAGAAGGAAATTCATCTTGATCGACGCATTTCACCAAAGCCACAATGTCTTGAAACTATTCAAATTCACATTCAGAGAAAAGCGAAAAGGATGTTAATCTCGCAAAATACATCTCTGAGGCGACTCCTCGTGGCAAAATACCAACGTCCTTTTCCCTCATCTGCAGGTCTGGCAAAAGTGGGGTTGGCCTTGCATTTGAGGCATTCCATCCCACTTTTCACGTTGCAGATGATGCGTCACAGAGCGAGAAGATTTGTCTTCGGGTTGCCGGTTGGGATTGCATTCAGGAAGTGTCTGATAGGTCCAGCGAAGCAGACGTGCACATGCAACGAGACTGTTCGGGTCTTTTATGGCTCTTGGGGGCGGGTTCTACGGATGCGCATTGAGGGCCTTGGGATCATTGTCTTGCGAGCTCGTGTTACTCTTCATCTGTGTTAGGTAATCATAATCGTAAATAAATTTGTAGAGTGCTCAAGATATACAATAGACGGAACTGGGTACATGTGGATGTAATTTTGATTGTAACAGTTAACGTAGTAAATACAGTCATACTATCTACTCCCCAAGTTCACCAACACCTTCATAGCATCATGAACAACTCCCCATCGCACCCCCGCCAACTGCTGCGCCATTGCCATCACTAATCCCCTCGTCTCGTATTTCCCTTCCAGACTCGCTAGCTCGTCGCCCTCGCAACTCGTCATCGCCACAATCAGAGACGAAATGTCAGTAGTGATCCTACCCTGTCCCGCGTGTCCCGGGCCCTGTCCGTCTTCGGGATGCGCGTGGAAATGGAACGCCCAGCAGGTCAACGTTGCCAGGTATAGACACCATGGAAAGTGGAACGCGTCGGTCTGTTCCCAGTCCTGTAGGGTGAGGATTGCGTCTTGGAGTAAATGCGCTGCGTGTCGCGCCGCAGTGATCGATGAGTCCGTTTGTAGCCATCGAGGTAGGATGTGTAGAGATCTAGCACGGTCGGAGTCCGTAACTCCGCGGCTGAGGATCTGGGTTGTGCCTGCAGCAATCTGGAGATCGAGCACTTCGACGTTCAGCGTGATGTGTGCGGCGCGATAAAGGGCGTGGGCGGAGGATTTGAGGGATGTAAGACGGCCGATGTCTGGGTCTGTTAGGGTGGATGGTTGGGTAGGGGATTGGGAAAGACACAGCTTGCTGGATAGACAGTCCGCGTCGAAATCAATCTTCCAGAGATCGTACGATCGACCCATTCGCCGTGTCCAGACGCCGACTCGCTCCGGGGTGTCGCGGATGGTGGTTTGATCGCGGCGTTTGAGGTCGGCGGATATGGACATCAGACCGTGCAGAACGAGCAGTCTCGCGAGGGGGTTCAGGTCGCGAGGTCGTGTCACTGATCCCGGGGTGATATAGCCCTTTAACACGGACAGGAAGGAATGTGAATCCGGTTCTCGTGAAGCACTCCGCATCCATTCTTCCGCAGTAGACGCTTCCCACACCGCACTGCTGCATGGAAGGGCGCTGCGGATCTCGAACGCCGACATGCACAACGACTGCGAGAAGAGAACGGCATGCTGCGTATCCCACATGAAACACTGCATTGCGAGACGTTTGCGCTGCTCGGCCTCCATGGCCTTTCGCCAGCTCTCGTTCACGTCCCCGGTTTCTTGCTCGATTCCCGACGCGGAGAGGTCGGGTGGACTGGCACGGACTGCACAGCAACCGCTGCGACGAATGAGTTTGATCAAGACGCAGTGGAACAGCTGGGCTGTTTCGCGCTGCTTAGGGCCCGCGCGCATTTTGCCGAAACAGTCGATTAGCAGCATTGTTTGGAGGACCCAAAGTTCGGGTGAGGGTGAGAATGCCTCGTTGCAGAAGAGCTGCGTGCGGAGGTTGCCATGTAGACTGACGGCTAGCTGGTGGGCCTCGCGTGTGCTGTAGGTCGCACCCATGCAGAGGATTGAGTTCATGAAGACGGGCTGGACGGTGGTTGGGTCGAAGGTTGGTTGGTGAATGAGTGGGTAGACGGTGTTAAAGCGGGTAAAGAAGAGATCGCTGTAGTTTTGTAGGGAGGTCAAACTGAGCAGCGTGTCGACTTGTGCGAGTATGACAGGATCGTGGGTAGCAAGGGAGAGTATTCCCTGTCTGACCTCCTCCGTTAGACGAGGCAAATGTGGCGCTGGAATCGGATCGAGCATGTTCGGGCCCATCCAGTCCATGTCCAGGGGATTGAGCGTCAGGTTGATGTCGCGGTTGCGCTCAACGAAAGAAGCTGCCTGCAACAGGACCGACGATCCGTCTTGATCAAGCAACTGGTCGGCGTCTGGGATGTCCAGACTAGCTGGGGGCGTGTCCAGTGCGTCCGCGAAGGTCATCATGTCAGGGCCCAGAGGGAGGTCGAGTTGGTGGAAGGCGTCGTCCAGAGAGGCAACGTCGAACAGCCAGTTGTAGTTGTGCGTGGCGGCGAAGGGCATATTGAAATCGGTTGCTATTAATGACATAGGTTAGTGCTGTTATTCTCTCACTAATTCACCATTGA
The DNA here is from genome assembly GCA_023627535.1 of Aspergillus sp. S1802E. Classification (NCBI taxonomy): domain Eukaryota; kingdom Fungi; phylum Ascomycota; class Eurotiomycetes; order Eurotiales; family Aspergillaceae; genus Aspergillus; species Aspergillus sp. S1802E. The sequence goes on from JAMAHN010000040.1 coordinate 115,409, forward strand.
GAACAAACACACCTGTATCTAACCCAAACCCATCTGCCAGGCCCTGCGTCTCCAGCCCCAAATTCCACGAACCGTCCGCCGCGTCAAACTGGCCCGGTATAGGCTCGACAAACGGTTCGAACGGACCTCCCGGCATCATCGGTGCCAGCAAGGGATCGGTCTCGTCGAGAGACAACGACGGATGATCGCTAGCCGACCCAGGAGGCGACACGGGCGCTCCATGCGGCGGATGGTCGGTGTCGTCGGACAACGAAGCCGTCGCGTGCGATGGCTGTCGACCCTGTCGCTTCGCCGGTCTCGTTACGATAGATCCATCACCTGCTCGACGAGTTCTTTTCCGGGTTTCGAGCACCCCGAGACCAGGACCGCCGGCTTCTTCGTCGCGTTTTGCGTGGCGCAGCATGTGTCGGGCTGGAGGATCACCGATCAGAGTCAATACAGGGTAGTGAACAAGCAAGGGACCTACATAGAAGATCTGGACGATTGAAATGCACGGAACATCGCTCGCATGTATAGCCATTCCTCGCCTGTTCGTGATTCAAAGCATGCCGACGCAGATGCTCCGCCCGAGTGAAGGTTTTCAGGCAATTAGGCCACTGACACGCGTGGGTTTTCATTATGAAGACATTATCAGACTCAATACACACTATGGACAACAAGATCCTAAACCCCAGACCAAGATCCCAGGGAAACACCCTCTTATAACCCAACTCCAACTACGAACAGCCACGATAAGCCGTGCAACGCATCCACGAATTGGAGTGTCCGGCCGATGCGGAGAAGCACGACTTTAGTGGCTTTAGTGTCTCTCTGATAGCGTCCAGATGACGATCGACCGGACTAATCAGCGCCCCTGATTGGCGCTCTCTATCAATTCGGCATTCCTGCCAGTGTCTGGTTGCTGCAGCCTGGCCTATAGAAAGTATCTCCAATCGGCACTGGCCTCCCCCGCTGATAATTGCCGGGTATCGACGTCTTCTCCGCGCCGTCGCATTCCCTGCGTCTGGTCTCGTCGTCGGTTTTCTAGTCGCATCCAGATTGCCAGACCTGTGGCGAAGATAATGCAGACTCCGTTGCAGCAGCAGGTTGCTAGGAGTGTGGGGATGTATCTATTCTGTTAGATTTGAGCACATTTGTACGAGTCCCGGGAAGACTAACTTGGGCGCATATTCCGTGCGAAACGTCGCCGCGCTTAACACCCCCGCTAGATTGCCCAGTCCTACGAAGAATCCGGTATTCGCCGCTCGGGAGTTCTCGTGCACGTTGTTGTTGTTGTGCCAGGCGTGCACCAGACACGACGGGATGTATGCGCCCGCCGCCATCAGGAAGCAGGCAAAGTACGCGACGCCTTTGTTGGCGAGGACGTCGATCGTCGCGAGGATAACCATGCCGATGAGCGATAATATGAGCGAAAAGACGATGTGGAATCCTCGCTCCCGGAAATAATCGGACGATTTGGCTACGCAGAGAAGGATCACCGCGCCTACGAGGTTCGGCGCAACGGTCCACAGATTCGTCTTTACCGTGGAGAACCCCAGTCGTTGGACGATCAGCGGGAAGAAGTTCATCGCCGTCGCGTAGGCCACGGGATATGTGAAGGTGATGATACACCAGATGGGAAACTTCCAGTCTTTCCATGTCTGGAACGCGGCTTTGAGATCCAGTCCGGTCTCGACTTCGGACGATGTATCGCGCAGCAGACGCGTCGTGGCGGCCTTGCGTTCTCGCTCGTTCAAGAACCACGCTGTCTGGGGTCGGTCGGGGAGCCACCAGAATCCAGTGATCCCGGTCAAAAGCGTCATGGACCCTTCGATGATGAAGAGCCATTGCCAACCGTGCACGGCCGGGTCGTTGATTTGGAAGACCCCGAACGAGATAAGACCGCTGAAAGCAGAGGCCAGCACGGCGAAGGATTGCATGATAGCCAGTCGGAAGCCCATTTCACCACGAGTGTAAAACAGAGTGAAGTAGAATGTTGCGCCGGCGAAGAAGCCGGCCTCGAAGACGCTGTTGCGGTCAGTTATCCCCTGGAATAACATGGTCTGCTCCCATACTCACCCCAGGATAATCCGGATAGCTAGCATTCCCGCAAAGTTCTTGGCGGCACACTGACATAGGGCGAGGATACCCCAGACTACGGTCACTGAACAGTTAGTATGCCTACGGCTAAAGAGGCATGAAGACATACTAAACGACAGCATGATCCGTCCAGAATACCGCTTTAACAATAAGTTCCATGGCAGGTCGCAGAGCCCAAAGGGAATGTAAAAGAGCAGAACGATCAGCGAGTACTCATTACCCTTGAGATTGAGATCATTCTCCAGTCCGTCCGTCTTTGCGTTGGCCAGGTTGCTCTATTGGGGTCAGCTTAGATTCATCCCCTACGCAATACACGTACCCGGTCCATGCAGTCGAAGAAGTACATCTATATTGTCAGCATCGTAACTACAAATAGGACAGACAGGAGCGTACCAAGCACAGTAGTGGCAACAGGAAGAGGTCCACCTTGCGCACTGCAGCTGTCAGCGCGATCCACATCGTGGCAGAACTGCATCCTACCGTAGCTCTTCTCGGCATTTAGGTCAATCTCCTGAATCACCTCTCCCATCTTGGCCTTGGGGTCGTATGTCTGGTTTGGTTGTTTCTCGGTCATTTTGTCGCTACGTGATGCAGGGTTGCCGGGCGGAAAGTCGGTCTGGTGGCAATCTCTATATACTATCCCTTGCATATCCCTGCCTATTCCCTTTCAGCTAAGTTTATCTGCTCTACCATATGGGACTCTATAGTTTTGTGCACTACTGTGTACTCTTTATGGCCAATTACCAATCATGGCCGGACTATCTTATCAGAATGAATTCAGATATCGATATCAGACGCTATCAACCGACGCCCTAACCTCAAATAATCCCCCATTCTTGACCTCCCCACTCTTGCTCTTCTCCTGATCCCCATTTCGGTTCCTTTAATATAGTCTCGTGCCTCCTCGAAGCTACCCCATCGGACTTCTGTCCGAGACATGCTTACCCCAGATAGTAGATACCGTGGATAAAGATCCCGCATCGCCTAGGTAGACTGTGCCACCCAAGAACAACAGTAATCCAAATCAATTGCATTGTTCTGATCAAACAACTGTACTGCTTACAATTGTATCATCACGACAAAATGTCCAAGTCCTTTGCTCCACCCATCCTCGATTTCTCGCCCTTCTACGGCGACGACTCCGCGGCTAAAGCCAAGCTCGTCGACCAGATCCGCGAATGCTGCCTCTACAACGGTTTCTTCCAGATCACGAACCATCGCGTTCCATTGGATCTACAGAAACGAGTCATGAAATGCGCGCAGCGATTCTTCGAGTTGCCGTTGGATGAGAAGTTGAGTATCGACAAGAGTACGTACTCTAACCATCCCCAGCGAGCACACTCCTAAGCCAAGGAAAATTAATAGATAAAAACACCTTCAACCGCGGCTACGAACTCCTCCGCTCCCAAATGCTCGAAGTCGGCACCGGCCCCGAACTCAAAGAAGGCCTGTACATCGGCGAAGAAATCCCCCTCGACCACCCCTACTACCTACAGCAGAAACTCAACTCCGGTCCTAACCAATGGCCCGCCAGCGTATCCGACGCGGAAGAGTTCCGTAAAACCTCTATGGAATACTACCATGCGGTGATGGAGCTGGCGAAAGATATCCTCGGCATCCTGGCGCTGACGTTGCATGTGGAGAGCGATTATTTTCAACCGCTTACTGAGGGCGCGGTCGCTACGATGCGCTATCTGCATTATCCGGCTCAGCCGAAGGACCAGGATGAGAAGTTGAATCGGGGGATTGGGGCGCATACGGACTTTGGGTGTGTGACGCTGTTGTTGCAGGATGAGGTCGATGGGTTGCAGGTTTTGGATGTCCCGAGTGGGGAGTGGTTGGATGTTTGTCTCCTCCCTTGCCCTTACTTTCTATGGGTCGATGCGTTGTGGTATGCTGATGATGAAATAGGTGCAACCAGTCCCCGGTGCCTACGTGATCAACCTCGGTGATCTGTTCATGCGCATGGCAAACGATAAGTACAAGTCCAACATCCATCGCGTTATCAACAAGTCCGGCCGAGAGCGATACTCTATTCCCTTCTTCTTCAGCGGCAACCCCGACTATCTGTGCGAGTGTCTGCCTAACTGTCGGGAGGACAGTGAGCCGGCAAAGTATCCGCCCATCACGGTAGAGAATATGGTTAAGGGAGCGTATAAAGAGAGTTACGGTCGCGCGGAGAAATACAAGTTGGAGATGAAGATGAAGAAGGATGGGAAGTTGGAAATGGGACCTGCGAGCACCGCTGTGGGGGCTTAGATTTGACTGCTTTTGTTGGGCAGGATAGTTTCATGATACGTGATATTGTAATGTGTTGTGTTTGTTATTGCTATTATGTATCTGCTACACCTATGTTCCATCCTTGATCGTAGACAATATAGACTTACTTCTCGAGAACCATCACTCGATGATTTCAACTCCCTCGCCAAGGAGCAATTGAACATAAAAGGTATCATCACTTTTACTGCACACGTGCAAGCCACCGTATTGCATATCCCCAGAATCGGAAACATGCTACCTTATCTCCATGATGTAACGATCAACACTCAGAAGTGGAGGATAATGAATCCAAGCCCAGCAGGCTATTATCAACTCCATCCCCCACTCTTGGCTCGCCATGACACTTGGCCCTTGCACTCCTCCGGTCCAAACACGGCTAGCCCTAGCTCTAGGGTTTGGGAATGGTATTTGAGCATCGCCAGTCCATTAAGGGATTGTATATACCAACCAGACAAGAACCAAACACCAGGCAAGACAGACAAGACAAGATGGATAACATTTACCGCGACGAGAAGCGAAATGCCCCCGACACCTCCAGCCAGGACGCTCTCCCTGAAGAACTGGGAAAGGTGATCCCCGTCGATGCGGAGGTTGAGCAGTTTTACGGACAGTCGACCAGCGATGCCTATCGCTTGAAGTCAGAGTTGGTGGGTAGGTGCATGGAGGAGATTGGAATGGGATGGTATCTATATTTGCTTTTCGTCTCGCAGACTCATGATGCTGACGGGTTAGGTTTCAATGGAAGTTGTTTGTCGTTACGGGTTTTGGGTGGATTGTTGATAATGTTCCTCCCCCTTTTCCTTCTCATCAGTCTTTTGGTTGATATGGTATGATTCTGACTTAATTGTTGGATAGTTCGCAACTCAAGGCATCGGCAGTGTGCAACCCCCTATTCAGCAGGAGCTCAGTGATATCTCCCGTGTCAGCTACAGCTCCGTAGCCTACTATGTCGGTATGATCATCGGTGCTTCGTTCTGGGGCATATCAAGCGATTTGATCGGCCGACGACCTGCTTTTATGACCACCCTGTTGATTGCAGGGACCTTTCTCTGTGGTGCTGCCGGGACCATGAACTTCGTGGCTTTCAGCGCGATGTGGGCTGTCATAGGAACGGCGGCAGGTGGGAATGTGCCCGTCGATTCGATGATCTTCTTGGAATATGTCCCGGGCAGGTGTGTCTTCTTGGTTTTATAACTCTGGGATACGATGTAGGCATGCGTGGCTAATAGTGTCTAGCCATCAATGGCTCTTAACTGCCCTCTCAGCATGGTGGAATCTTGGACAGCTCATCGTCTCGCTGATAGCTTGGGTCTTTCTGGCGAACTATAGCTGTCCGACGGACGCTACGCCGGAGACTTGTCAAAGGAGTGAGAATATGGGATGGTATGTCTTCCCTGCCTACACTTCCTTCCTATCAGTTTTTCTAACCAGAGTTCTGACATAGGAGATATACACTCATCACACTCGGCGCCGTTGCCCTCTTCTTCACCTGCATTCGTATCTTCGTTTTCAAACTCCCCGAAACACCACGATACCTTCTCTCCCAAGGGAAAGACCAAGCGGCCGTCGATTCAGTGAACTACGTTGCCAGACAGAACGGGAAAGAGGAGCCTCTGACGATTGGCATGTTGAGGGAAATCGACGCCAGAGTGGGTGGTGGCAGCGATGTCAACGATTCATCCGGTGCAGGACTATCGACGCGCGAGATCCTCCGCGAGAACATGAAAGATTTCAAGTTCGAGCATTACCGTGCCCTCTTCGCTACGAAGAGACTGGCCCTTCATACGATGATTATTTGGGCTGTTTGGCTGACTATCGGTTTGTCTACCTCTCCCTCTCCTTCTCCTTCACTCATCACCCTCTCCTTTACTTTCTCCACCCCCCCAAAGCATCAGTCACCACAACCTAACATGAACATAAATGTGAATAGGAATCGCATACCCCCTCTACTTCAACTTTCTCCCCTCCTACCTCGCCACAAAATTCACCACCGACTCCTCCCTCTCCCTCACCTACCGAAACTACTGTATCCAGTCCGCCGTCGGCATCGTCGGTCCCCTCTCCGCCGCTTTCCTCGTTAACACCTTCCTCGGTCGCCGCTGGATGATGGGTATCTCGTCGATCGTGACCGGTGTGTTTCTGTTCGCTTATGTCGGGGTAAACACTCCGACGGCTAGTTTGGCGTTTACGTGTGTTACGGGGGCGTTGGGGAATTTTGGTACGTTTACTCCCTTTTTCTTATCCTTCGTCCTGTTGCTTGGGTTGGGTTCCATTGAGTGAGGATAGGAGAAAGCTAACAGAGAGCAGAATACGCAGTAATGTACGCCTTCACGCCTGAATCCTTCCCGGCACCACATCGAGGCACAGGCACTGGTACTGCGGCATCGTTGTTACGGCTAGGCGGCCTGGCGGCGAGTTTGGTGTCTTCGCATACGGGATTCACCCCGGCGCCGATTTATGCGAGTGCGGCGCTGTGGGTCGCTGTTGGGGTACTGTGCTTTGGGTTGCCGTTTGAGGCGCATGGGCATGCTGCTATTTAGTTCCGTTCTGGTGTTTTGTTTGGATTGAGGGGATGGGCTTGGGGGAGGTGAATTCTGGTGTTTGGTCCTGTGTCTGGGGAGAAGATTCATTGGGAGGTAAGAGTGGCTAGGTATAGCTGGGTGACTTCTGTTGTTCAGGCAAGGAAGGGTAGCTAGCTGGGATGTTCTGGACTATCTTGGTATAGGTGTTATGAATTTGTTCGTCTTATTGGTCTTCCTCTCATTCAGTATCTCGTAAACCTAACTCATGCTCATCATGTAATTTTTTTCTACTTCACCGCTTATCATGCAAGAGCTATCGCTCACTCGTCAATATTATTGTTCTTTGTATGGGTTCCTCCCTTAATTGCCAGCTTTGCCGGTATCCTGCTTCAATGACACAATGCGGTTAAGCACCACCTTGTCGTCGGTCGAATCCGAGTCCACGGCCTGAACACGTCAGTACAACATTAATCTGGAGTATCGCTGGAAAGCAAAGGGAAAAAGAAAGAAGACTTACAAAGTAAGCAACACGCATGGCCTGGAAACGAACGCTCTCCGGTCCACTTTTGCCCTTCTCTCCCGCCGCAGCGGGCCAAGGAGCCCGGCGGCGCACTTCGTCGAATCCGGCCTCAACCAGAGCCTCGGGGTAAATGGTCTCGCTCTTCTCGTTGATGTCGTTCAGGAAACCGCCCTCCACAGCGGTCGGGTCATCCGACTTGAAGAGAGCGTCATGCACGCGAGCCTCCACCTTGCGCGATCCCTCCGGCACCCAGTGGATGTAGGTCTTAGGCTTCTTGCCGTCGCGGTTGAGCACCGCGCGCACCTCGGTGACCTTGCCGTTGGCGTCCGTGGAGAAGCTGGTCGCCGTGATGGGCAGCGGCGCCTTGAAGAGACCGACCGTCTTGCCGGGTGCCAGACGGAAGTAGTCCTTGCTGTCGGTTTCACGGAAGTCGCTCCGTTCAATGTAGACGGTCTTGGTCCAGCTGAGCTTGTGGGATCCCATGGCGGGATCCTTGGGGGCAAACGGAATATCCAGCTCCGTCTCCGCGGCGTCTACCGTGTCGAAATCTTCAATGACAACGGGGAGCGGGTCGATGACGAGCATCAGACGGGGTACCCGCGTCTCGAGGTAGGAGCGCACCGACTGCTCGAAGCGGGAGATCTGGATGACGGTCTTGGCGGTCGTGACGCCGAGCTCGTTGATGAACGACAGAATGGCCTCCGGGGGAATACCTCGGCGACGCAGGGCGATGACGGTGTATAATCGGGGGTCGTCCCACCCGCGCACGTAGCCGCCATCCACCAATTTCTTCAGGGCTCTCTTGCTCATCACCGTTCCGCTGACGTTCATGCGGCCTAACCAGTTAACAACCTTCCTGCACCCTGGAGCGTTCGGACTCACCATATTCACGTTGCATTGGCTCATACACGCCCAGCGACGTGTTCAACCACTCGTAACTCTCCCGCGACAGAATGAATTCAGTGGTGCACAGACTGTGCGTGATGCCCTCGAAACTATCGCAGAGACAGTGGGCGAAATCGTACGTGGGATAGATCTGCCACCGGTCTCCCGTCTTGTGGTGAGGCTTCTTCAGCACGCGATACGCGGCCAGATCCCACATTTGAGGGTTGCCTGCCCGGTCAGCTGCGTTCATCTCCAAGTTCTCAACAATACTCACCGCTTTCAATATCCTGCTTCATGCGCAGGAAAGCCGTCTGAGGTTCGTATTTCCCGTCGCGCATGTCTCGGAACTTCTGCATGTTGGTCGCAACGTCCTGCTCGGCATGCGTACAGCGGAACCGAGGTCCGTTCTTCTCTCCACCGCGCTGCTCCTTGATCTCGACGTCGCTGCAGTGGCACACGTAGGCCTTTTCGAGGTTGATCAGCTTCTCGGCCAGCTCGTACAGCTTGTCGAAGTTGTCGCTAGAGTGCGTGATCGCGTGAGGCTTGAATCCTAGGCTCTGTCAGTATTACCCTACTCCCTGACCTCGCAGATCCCATACCCAGCCACTGAATGATATCCTCAATCGCCAAGAAGTATTTCTCCTCCTCCGCCTCGGGGTTTGTGTCGTCGAATCTAACAATTAGCTCGCGTTTGACTCTCGGCAGTGCGAGAAATACCTCAGGATCTAAACAAAGTCAGGTCAGTTCCGATCGCATTCCGGTCCCACTCAACGTACAGTTTGGCCCCCATGATACCGCGCAAAGCCAAAGTTAATCGCAATGGCCTTGCAGTGTCCCAGATGCAGATATCCGTTCGGTTCGGGGGGGAATCGCGTGACGACGGGCTTGACGGGACGTTCACGGTGCACACCGGCCAGCCAGCCCTGCTTGAACATGGCATCGGGGTCGAGCTGCTCCTCCGGCGCTTTGGCGGGTTTCGGAGCCGTGGTCTTGGGCGCAGCGGCGGGCTTCTCGGCGGCAGCTTTGGCGGAGGCGGCTTTTTTGGCACGCTTCTGCAATCGCTTCTTCAGCTCGCCCTTGGAGACCATCTCCCCGGTCTCCTCGTCGAGCTGAAGCTTAGCGGTGTTCTCAACCAGCGCGTCGGCCATGGTGGGCGAAATATGGGGTGGTGGGGGAATAGAGAGAATGCGACTGAGGGAGAGAAAGTGGGATGTTTCTATCTTTGCCCTCTTTTTGTCCTCATCGAGGGGGAAGGCGGTGACTCATCCGTTGGCCAATCAGCCGGCGAGAGATAAGGCCGTCCGCAGATAGTCCCGTGACCGATGGCAGCCACAATCATCAGGCATCCAGGATTCTCATCAGTGGCATTCTTTGACTATGCCCTGGACAGAGTCGTCCCAGTCTGTCCCTATTATCCGTGGCTCTCTCTGACTACGCTCCCGAGCCACAGTCTGTAGCACGATTTGATTTCGACGAATTGCCCAATCCGGCAACCCGATGGCGGGGTCGAAGGCGGTAGAAAATGAATGGCAGAAATATGCAGCCTGAGGCATCCATGGTACATCGTGCTGGAAGTCGGGCTCCATAACAAACTTGCTCTTAGCCCTATTAAAAGGAAATCACTTATCTTGTTCCTCATTTGCAAGTTTTCTAGGGTACAATGGTAGTTTTCCCAGTCATTCAACTATTTGTGAGTTGATAGTGCCCTAATCGTGAACTTCGTTGTAGATCTCCCCAAGACGCGAACAAATATATATACTGTCCATCAATATCACCATCTTTCTTCACAAGTTCACAAGTTGTTGGGACATTTAAGGGGTTGGATCACACATATCATATAGTTTTAGACAGAGAAAAAGAGAAGGAAAAAAAATGAAAAAGAAAAAGTGAACTTGACAAGGGGACAAGAAAAAAAAAAAAAAATACTGCACATACATGGTAGACAGCGCAATGCTTGGCATTCTGAAACGTCATCCGAAATTGTAGGCAATTGAATGCCTGAGGCACAATGCCAAGCATTCTCTGCAAGCAATGTCAACATCAGAATTGCATTACCATGACATCCAAACATCTATACACCCCTACACTACCACAAGGTCACATCATTTCGGCTCGGCCTCAATAATTCCCTGTCCATCACCCGGGGGAGACCAGAACTTCACCACCTTGAATCCAGCCTTATCCAACAACTGCGCCCACCGATCCGCCGTGCGCTCCATGCTGTTGCAGAATATCATCATCTCCCAGTCCCACATGGCCTGGAGCATCGCGCAGTCCTTGTCTGCCAGCACGAACTCTTCGATGATGAGCTTGGAGTATCCCTTCCCCATGGCGGCGTGGAGCTGCCTGAGGATTTGCTCGCTCTCTTCGTCGGACCAGTCGTGTAGGATGAATTTCATGTAGTATGTTCGGGCGCCTGTTGGACCAAATTAGCTGGTTGACTTGTGCAGAGGGGATTCTAAGGTATACCTTGAACAGGCTGCGGCTTGAAGAGATCAAACGGCTGGCGTTCAATCTGGGGATCTTCGATCGTGCTCTCATCCAGAACGTGAGCAAGGTCCTCCAGGACCAGTCGCCCAGGGGCGTCGGGGAACTTGGCCTTCAACGCCGCCAGATCGTGGCCGCGTCCGCCCGCGACATCCACGAAGAGCACGCCCTTCTCGTCGCCCTGGAATCCGTCGATGATGCGCTCTTGCACAGGGAACCATTCCAGCCAGCTGGGCCGACTCCCGCGATCGCCCTCCATAAATGTGTTGCAGCTGTTAAGGTAGTCCGGGTTCTTTGGCAGCCAGTCCCAGATCACTTCGTCCATCTTCTCGGCGTATTGTAGCGGGCCGTTCGTTGCGCCTTCGGGGTTTCGGAACTCGGTGTTGCGGAGGAATTCGGGGATCTTGGCCAGCGTGGGCATACCGACGTCGAAGCTGAACTGGTTAGCCAATAATCACGATTGCCTCGAGGGCGCACATACATGAATTTGAGCAATCCAATGCTCAACCGGTCGGTCATCTGCTTGGTCATGATGGTGGGCGCATATACTCGGGTCTCGTGCTCTGCCACGTATCCAATGCCGGCGAGAATGCGCAAAACCCGCTCTGACGTCGGTCAGCGTGAATTCCAACTTAATCGCGGGGCGATTGTTACCTGTGAGAATCGGACTGGCGTTTTCGACCGCCGCCAGCTCTTCAAGGCGGGTTGGTGCGTTTCGGTCCGTGAGCGTCTGGAAGACGCCCAAATCCACTCCAATTCGCACACATAGCGCATGGGTGGGCTATGACCAGGAAGTCAGATAAAACAGTTTCTCAGGAGTCTAGCTCGAGTGGGAGATACCGAATATGCAAGGTTGTAAACGTGATCCTGAGGCTTCTGGAATGCTCTCACGAGCCCCTGAGCGGCCTTGAGAGCAGCCAAGCGGTCCTCTTCTCGGCTGTTGCTCTTGAAGGCATCTGCAGCTTGCGTGACCTGGCCGAGAAGGTCGCCGACCTGTTCAGTTCCAGCAATCGTGTTCGTCGACATTTCGAGGCACAAGCGTCAATACAGGGGCAATTGGAAACAACACCAAACGAGGACGATGGGATTCTCAAAAGTACCCGACCCCAGTGGAAGACCTAGACTGGCATCTCGCGACTCGCATGGCACTTACCCCTGGCGTCGTTCTATGGCGGGGGAACAATAGCAGACTGCGAACTTCCCACATGGTCCAACGCCCGAGCCAATGGTTTGAGGGGAAATCTGGAAAATAGGAGCTGCCCTGAGGCCAACTTTGCTGTGACTCAGGTCCACATACCATTCCTGGCAAGGGACATGGACGGTCTGACGAGTGGGTCTCGCATGGAATGGATCAGACAAGCCGGCCATTTGAATTGTGTCATTCATGGCAAGGTTCCCGGGTGACGATCCCGCCGTTGGCTGCGGCCCGGCTGCTCCGCGCCGACTAAAGGCGACTAATTGTCGAGCTACCGGGTTTAGTGCAAGACCTGAGCAATGTAATGATGCTCCACAAGGAAGATGACGGCGTGTGGTGGTGTGATGGCGGCTGGCTTTGCAAATTTTGAATGCAGGCTTGACGAATCCCGGTTCCTTGATATGACATGTCAATGAGATAGGGGGATCGCATTTCACTGCCACAGCCGCATGGAATTCCTTTTTCGATTCTTTCCGTTCCACGGCAGAAGCACCCGACCTATGGGAAGCACTTGCTATGGACTAGCATCAACAGCCATGTGTTCCACGTTGTGACGGTGTCGATACTCCATACAGAAGAGAAATTCGAGATTCTTCATGATGGCAGAGGGCAATACCCCTTAGGAGGTCACCTGAATAACGGTCTACCATAATGTCACTCCATTGACCACGGCGATTCTCCACATAGACGACTCCGACCACATCGAGCCAGGACTCCGTGTTTTTGGCCCCAGATGTGGATCACGAAGGTCCGTTGACATGGACCAGGGTCAAGATCCTTCCTCGTAAATTTTCCTCGACTTCCCTGTTGGCTCTTGAGGGTCGAGCCTGGAATTATAGATCCACTGCCAAGATTCAGCACCCATTAGGCCGTTAGAAAGACGTTCCTCATCCTTCATTCCTCCTGCATTTTCTGCACCTGAAGATGTTCGCTGCGAAGATGGATGCCCACCGATGGATCCAGCACTTATATTAATTTTTCGATGCTCTGGGTCGTCTGTTTTCGGTTTCCCTAGGCTTGTGTCGGTACCTACATATCGTCAGTTGGGTATAGCTAGGCAAGCCTCGGTCCTTTGGGGTTGAAGCCACGATGGCGGACCAGCGAAAGAGTCTGACCGGTGTCTCTTGGGGGTTTGCGAGCGTTTCGATCATTGTCGTTTCCATTCGAGTGTATACACGGGCGCTCTACACGCGTCGTGCTGGATGGGATGATTTCTTCATTGCGCTCTCGTTGGTAAGATGTTTGTTGACTTTACCTTCTGCGATTCTAACAGGTAGGGTGTCTAGGTTAGTGCACTTGTTTGCTCTGCCCTGGTGCAGGCCGGCGTCTCTTATGGATTGGGCTTGCATGCGACCGACATCACAGACCCGGAAGCGAAAATACAAGCCTTCAAGTATACCGTCATTGCGCCGAACTTCTCAATGGTCAGCACCACGACGGGGAAAATCTCGGTCGTGATTTTCTTACTGCGGCTGATGGGTCCGACGGCTTCGGCGTGGCGTCGATGGTTCCTGTATATCTTGACGGTCGTCTCCATCGGTATGAACATTCTGGCTGTCATTGTTGTTATGGGGTTCTGTAGACCGGCGGAGAAGATTTGGCGGCCGGAAACACCTGGTTCTTGCTTCAGTTTGCAATTGCAGTTGGTGGCTGGAACGGCTCAAGCTTGTCAGTGGAAGGTATTGAGTTGGAATAGCTATGGATTGCTGATGACGTACAGCATATAATGCGTTCTCTGACCTCGCCCTGGCTATATTTCCGGTGTTCGTCTTTTGGAAGGTGCAGCTGGCTCTGCGCCTCAAGATGGCTGTGATTGCAGTCATGGGGGCTGGCGTTTTGTAAGTCAGGATGAGATTGCTGATTTGAGATATACTGACAGGGAACAAGTGCTGCTGCCGCGACATTAACAAAGGCCATTTTACTGAAAAACCTACCCGCTCATGCAGATATAACCTGTAAGTTTACTCATGCCGTTATCTAGCCAGGCACTGACTCCTTCCACAGGGTCCTGGGCCCCGATAACACTCTGGTACACGTAAGTAACCTCTTCCATCAACCTTGCGCAGCCTAACACATCTTCTCAATCGACAGGATAGAAATGTACGTTATTATAATCTGCGCCACCCTTCCCACCCTTCGACAATCCTACTTCGCCGTCCTCAACCGCTCCACGCACCAATCCTCATCCTACAATAAATTCACCCATTCTGCCAAATCCGACCACAAGCAACGACCTCTACCACAGCCTCGTCGACCAGTCGACGCGTCGCTCTTCGAAACCCATATGACCAATTTCCAGGAGGAGCCGGGCCATCAGCATAGTTCGAGTCAGGAAAATATTTTGCCTGGCGAGGCGATTGATTTGAGTGCGATTAAGAAGACGACCGAGGTGCATGTGTATCAAGAAAGTAGGTCGGACAGTAGCCATGCTAATCCGTACTTTCCGAGGGAGAATCCGTTTCGGTCGTCGGGTTGAGTGTGCTATGGTTGAGTTGTACAGCTGGGAGGTTGACACTGGGCTGGTCTTCTTACGGATTCGTGGACATACGGATTGTTATGGCATGATTATGCAGTTGACCACGGACTTTGGTCAAAGTAGCTGGGTGGACATTCTGCTCATGGTATCTTCACCGGGGTCTGAAATGCTTTTGAAACGAGGGTACATCTTGAAGTACTTGATTAGTTTGAAAATGGAATGAGATAGATACTAAAGAATAACACTTTAATACGCAACTCGAATATTTTCTTATGGCTCTAACATGAACATAGATCTGTTTATACGATCAAGCTATTTCAAATGCCCCCGGTGACCCTGGAGTTTACATGCTGGGTGAAATGCACCATCTGGTCCTCTGGAACATCTTGTGTAATACAGAATAGACAAAGAAATCTCTCTTCTGGGACAATAGCGATCACATGCGGCATCAAGTCTAAATTGAGACCTACTAGGTGAGCTGTGTCTGTGGGACTAGCCGCGTGAGATTCTCCCCATAATTCCCAGGTCTATCTTATGGGTTACGGCCAGGAGAACCGAGAAACTCTTGATCCTATTTCTTATAACGAGATCAGCAGCTATTCTTGTTCTCCAACTTGTACAACCACGGGCGGGAGGCGGGACCCACAATCTCCCGCCGATCAGATAAAAGCAGAATCCGACGGCTTCCGGCCCTTTCCGCACGTCTCTTCCCTTGCGGCTTGGCAGGGGGCGCTATCGCGGTGGTGTTAGGGCTCGGCGGAAATTATCCGAGAGCTGAGATGCTCATTTGCTCAGTTGGTCATGTACTTTACGAAGTACGGAGTAGTTATGAACGTGTTTTGGGGAGCTGGTGCTTGTTAAGATATATCAATTGACTCTGGATTAAAATTCTACTGTGGATCAACTATTACGATGGTAGAATGTACAGTGCCTTTTTGTTCGTTCTGCATGGATGGTTCGAATAAAAAAAAACATATGATGTATCCGGCAGGGAAGGTTATTTCAGTCAGTAAGTGTCAAGCCCGGAAGGTTCGCTTCTGGCCTGCAAATTCCATAATGATCCAGCATGACTGCGCCGTAATTGAGGTACGCCTGCCATAGAATAACCCTTCCGTTGTTCTACCGGACCATAGCCGACCAGATTGATGCCTCAGGCCACAAAGCCAGGCCACCCTGTGGCTGGGTGTGGCTGCTGTCGCTCAGATGTTTTGTTGACCTGCCCACTTGGTTCTTCCAACCATATGCCCCAGCAACCATGGACTTGTCAGATGATATACACAAATTTATTCCCTTTAGCGAAGAGGCTGCCAAGTATGACAGCCGACGAGTACAATGATGTCCTCAACGAGATTAATTGGGATGACCCCTCATCTTGTTTCGAAAAGATCAACGTGCCCAACTTATTCGCGTTTCCAAGTGCAGACGAGGTGCGCATAGAGAGCCGCGAGAGAGCAACTAGAGTCTTATCGTCTTGGTAATCGCTGCGCAAGATTGTCGAACGACATGAGGACTGAATACACAAGCGATGGAGCCAGAGGTCTCAGCCCAAACGCCGCCAGGTCCTTCTCTCCGTCTGACCAGACATGCCCAAGATGCATTGCCCGGATTTTCAGTGTGCGGAAAGCTTCAGAGGACACCGGAGTGGGTCGAGCTTACCAAGAAGCCTGCTCAGAAGAAACAATCAGATCAGAACGTTGCAGATCGTCAATTTGAACTGGAGTATCGAAGCGAGAAAATGACCGATTCATCGGTCCCCGCACCGCCTAAGAAGAAGCAGAAAGCTCGCGGACAGGCAACGGCTCCTGAAACCCCAGTGGAGGAACCGGCACCCACTCCACAGGTCGATACCCAGCCCACCTTCAAACTTAATAAGCGTTCTTTGAAGGTCTTCTCGACCCTTTTCTTTCAACCCTCGCAAACAGCTCATCCGGGAGAGGTTGCCTGGAATGACTTTCTGCATGCTATGAGTGGCACGGCATTCTCGGTGCAGAAGCTGTACGGTTCCGTGTGGCAGTTTACCCCGAGGAACTTGGATGTCGAGCGCAGTATCCAGTTCCATGAACCGCATCCGATAGCGAAGATGTCTTTCCAGTATGCTAGACGTATTGTTAGGCGGTTGAATCGGACTTATGGTTGGCACGGTGGGATGTTCTATCCCGCTTAGTGGAACTATGTTGGAGGTGTACAGACCATACAGTTTGGATATTCAATTGTAAAGTGACAAGATCTTCTATCGATATCATCAGATATTTCTAGAATGGAAAAGAAACTTTGAACACAAAGGCATTTTGCCCTTAACTGTGCTATCTCCATTGGTTCACCAGATAGCATCTTAGCATGAAATGACGTGATACGCTAAAACCAGCCAATTCAATTAATCAGCCCCTCCCTATAAATACAGCGTTTTTTGGACATCCTTGCAGGAAAGGTGAAAACTGCAAATCAACATGGTCAATTGGGGAATTATTTGTGAGTTTCTAAGGAACAAGCAGCGATCACAACACCTGACCATTGCTAACCCTAACTCCATCAGCTACCGGCGACAACGCCACAAGTTGGTCTCTCCAATCTCCTTTCGTCAAAGCAAAATGAAAAGAAGACCATTAACCAACCCGTTTTAGAATTCGCCAAAGATCTTCTCATCGACCCATCCACCCGAGGCGTCCACAACGTCACCCACACCCTCACAGCCGTCGCATCCTCTTCCTCCATTGAGAAAGCCCGTAAGTTTCTAACCGCAGTCAATGCGCCCTCTACTACAACCGCCTACGGTTCCCACGATGCTCTCTTCGCCGACTCGTGCGTCGAAATAGTATACATAACCACGCCCCACTCGCTGCATTACCAGAACGCTCGCGCGGCCTTGTTAGCAGGGAAGCATGTCCTGCTTGAGAAGGCCTTCACGGTGAACGCCGCACAGGCAAAAGCTCTTGTGCAGCTTGCGAGAGAGAAGGGACTGTTCCTAATGGAGGCAATGTGGACGCGTTTTTTCCCGCTCGTGCAGTACGTTAGACAGCTCGTTCGAGATGGGAGAATTGGGCCTGTGCAAAGGATAGTGGCGGAGAGGAATTTGGGGAGGGATGTTGAGAGGTTTTATGGGACTGAGCATCGGTTGGTAAATCCTGCGCTTGCGGGGGGTGCTTTGTTGGATTGTAAGCTTCTCTATTATCATATAGGTGTTTGTGAGTGTGGCTGATGTTAACGTGACGGGTGCTGAAGTGGCCATTTATCCTCTTACGTGGATCTTTCAGATTCTGTATCGTGATGTGTTGTCTGATGATGGCGTGAAGGCGCCACCGCTGGTATCGAGCTCTGTGGTGAAATATGCGGCAACTGGAGTCGACGAGACATCTACTGTGATCCTTACATTTCCTGGGACCCAGACACAGGGTGTAGCAACCGCTAGCTTAAGGGTTGCGTCTGACCCGACCGATCCAGGAGTTCGCATCCTCAGTGAAAGGGGCCAAATCCAGATATTTGGGCCAGCTGCGCGGCCGTTGGGTATTGCGGTTGTTCAGTATGAGGATGGCGGCAGTCGGATGGTTGAGAAGAAGGATTTCGAAATTCCGGCCGGTCATGGATTATTTTGGGAGGCGGATGGTTGTGCTCGGGCTTTGGCTGAAGGGAAGGTCGAGTCTGAACTAATGCCATTGGATGAGACGATCCTGATCATGGAAGTTTTGGATCAGGTGAGAGAGCAACATGGGCTGAGGTATTCTGATGATATTGAGGCTTGTTAGATTGACCGTCATTCTTACACAGACTACCGTGCATTGATGTGATACAGTTATGCCATTTATTACCTCGAGAACTCTCAGCTATCACAAACTCGCGGAAGCTTCAATCCCTATCTACTCAATACCAAATCCCGTACGCAGTTTTATCCACCCATCTGTGATGAAGATCATAGCTTCACTAGTCTGATGGCAGCACTTTTACTGGCACCGAAGTTGTTACAGTCTGGGACTCGCCCCCAACATCAAAAGAAAGTTCACACCTCAGCTCATGGTTGTGTCGAATAATATACGAAGTAAAGTCTGGGTATATGGAGCCCGAAAAGTGTCTGCTTGGCTCAGACCTTTGAGTAACACTTCGAAGCCCATCGGAAGCCAGATATATCCGAAGGATTCTACCAAAATTGAAAGGGGAGCTGTCCTGTCCGACGTGAAACTCAATGGGTGTCGGGAATATCCGCGAGGGAATAGCGATTGAATGTGTCTTGCGCCAGAAGTCCGTTTTTGACTTGGTATACCCGAGGCCGCGGACATAGGTACAGGTCATGGATGTTATGCTGATGCGGATAGACTGAACGACGAGTGTCACGGTGGTGTCTTGAAGCGCTGGGCTCGTCTCGTCGGGAACGCCCACGATGTTGACAGTGATGGGGATAGGAAGGGGATGGTCCAACTGTATGGCCTTGGGTGCACTTATGTCCACTCGATAGGCTAATTCGGGAACACTGGAGGAACCATAGAAGTTTTGTATCTTTTTCTTCAAGGACAAGGGCCCCGTCCCAGTCACCAGCCGGTGGCTCTGCATTCGGGCAGTTTGCGAGTGTGGACTCATCTCGTAGTGCACTAGCGGGGGTTCGACTAGGCTATGTCGAATCACAAGACGACATGTCTCCGTATGTGTGATAGTTTCGCCGCCGCGACGATAACGCAGCTCAGCTTCCAAAGTATATCTGATCATGCCCATCGAGCCGTCCCCGTTGCTGCTGGCGAAAGTTCCAGGGAGAGTATGCTCAGCTACGCTGTCATGATCCACTGGTAGGAAGCTCGACCCAGAACTATGACGTGGAATCGTCGTGAGCGATGGCCGTAGCGGTATATTTACTTCAAATGGAAAGGTGAGGCATTCTGCACTGCCTTCGGCGAGATGTAGCGGCCCTCGAAAGAGGTTTTCCGGTTGTGAATCCAAGAGGTCCCACTGACTGACATGATTCACATGCGAGTTTACGTATCGTTCCATCATCCTAGTTTCGGCGATTCCTCGCAGAGACAGCCGGATTGTTGCATCGGGGCTGACGAGCGAAGCCTCGCGGACCACGGTGCCGATGACATTGTCGCCGGGGCCAAAGATCCAGTTGGGTGGAGCAGCCAGGTTGATCTTGAGGCTTTTAGGATCTGAGGTCTTGAAAGGGTTGTACATAGTGAATTACTGGTTTTTGAAGTCAAAGAATGATTCTGTGACGATGGACACGACTCGATCCGAAATAATTACGGAGTATGCTTGGCCGCCCCCAAAGAGGCAAGGCTAATCCGGTGGGTCATCCGACCTGCTACTCGGCACGTGATTGGCCATGCAGCTTGAAATGATACAAGATAAGAAACTTGAAGTATGATAGTAATCACCGCGGCATATCAAGTGTGATGAAGCCCCAAAGAGGTTGCTCTGGAATTGTGGGTCTTCAAAATGTAGTAAGGTACATACAGACATGGACATACACCTCTGTCGGCCCTAGGGGAGGAAGAAATATTACTTGCAGTGCTTTCTAGTTAGTACGGTGATATGCTCGATAAAAAGCATAGACACATGTTAGTGCCACAATTGTTTCGCCTCTAAATAATCTCATTTCAAAGTGCTAGCCGATGATATATCAAGGTGGTGTCGAATCCAAGAGCCCTTAAGTCCACAGGTGTTTTTTGGTTTGATAAAGGCAGAATGAAAGGACATAATCTTTTCGGGTAATAGCCGACACACGTAGCAATTGATTGACCAACCTTAACGACTGTTGCCCGCTACTCAATCTATCCTCTTCGGGGGTTGCCAAGAGCTTAGGCAACCTACCTACTCGGCAGATGCCTGGTTGATCTTTGATACGCAGCGACACGGACTCGTAGTCAAACACCCCCATCCATCGATATAACTGGACTAAGAACACCTTCTCATAGTTTGCATTGCCCATAGATCTAGTCAGTCAGCTATTCACAAACAGAAAATTTCGATATCTTCGTTTGCACTAGTTCAGGAATTTCATCCCTCGCTTACCAGCAACATAAATTTCCAAACATTAACAGAGCTTCCTTTATTGGTCCCTCCATCGCGCAAAATTCAATATCTCACTGTTCAATATCTTTCTCAGTATGAGAGCAAAATCATACATGACTTGGTTTGAAGACGATGACTACATCGGCACCACGGTTTCCTTTCCATCCGGTTCAGTATGGAGGCTAGATAACAAGGTCGGGGAACACGAATATTATCAGCCTCAGATCGATGTTGAAGAGCTGGACACTCAGTCTGAGGCGCGTGGAGCGTTTTCCTGCACAAAATAAATACAGGCTGTCCAGCTAAAGGCTTTATTGAAATGCGCCTACAGTTTGTCTCTCGCAAGCATAGAAAAGTATGGACTGACGTTATTTACCAGGATCCCATGGATTGGAACAATCAAAAAAGAGCTATCTGTTCGTGCTGAGCAGGCCAGTCGGAAAGCTCCTCGCAGATCCCTATGGGGAATCAACGCCTTGTCTGCTCTTACAAAGGCCCAATGCTCAAGCACCCCTCGTCTCTTTGCATGGAAGAAAGATAAACAGTCTGACGATGGGTGGGTCCCGGGAGGATTTATGCTCTATATCGTGATGAAACGACTGTCGGGATCTGACCCATCGGATTTAGTCATTATGACTCAACCCGGGGATCGTGCTGAGCGAGATGCTCTACGAGCGCCTTTCAAAATAGCTTAGCAGTGAGTTTCTCGTTGAAATTTAGTAACTCCTCAACCGTAAATGCTAGCTGGCTGTGTTTCCTATAGTGAGTTATCCAATGTGGTATGGTGCATCTTGATGCGGCACCACGCAACCTTCTTTGGGACAACCGAGCTAAGGAATGGTAAATCCTCCCTTATGTATTAATCATGCTTCCCGTTACGTACGCAAACTTTTAAGAGTATTCTTCATTTGGCAGTTATTTGGTCGATTGGGAGGATTGCCGCGCCCGGAAAGAGACAGATGTATGGAAAGACATCATATATCTTCACTGCCATCTTGCACAGTCTGGACAATCGGACAGCTTTGATGATATGGCAGGTTGGGATCTGTGATGCGTAGGCATCTTTATCGTCCTTGGTCCTTGGTTTGCTTGCCGTGTACTTGTTTCTTTGGGCGACGAACAGACTCCAAACGATTGAACACAATGGCCTCTCTTTATACCACTGGCTCAGCCCTCTCGGCTTCCCTGAAAATCATGAATCAAATATGTCTCGTTCATAAGCAACGTATAAAAGCACACGGAAGCATAGCCGTCCCGCCATCCGAGAATGATATCCTGTCATGAGCTATTGTGTAGGGGTAAAACCGGTTTTATTATGGAACTGGTGCTTTTGTATATGCGCCAACTCTTTGATTCTCTGCAAGTGTCCATTGCCATGGTTGAACTATCACTCAACGCGATCGCTTCTCCAATACATCTGACCTTTGGGCATACTATCTGCCATCGATATCCCGCCTCCAAGAATGAGAAATATACTGCCTACTCATTGCTCCGTGAAGACTGAAAAAAATGTTCCAAAAATGAGGCCGTAATGCGTATTCAGTCGAGGTTTCGGAAGGTGAGCGAACTAGAACAAATAATTGGGCATGTATTTTTCATTCTCCGCTCACTGGCCAAGAACGTACCCACCTTTCCGGCGCCAGGCACTATCGCGATATAGCCTTTTGCTGCAGAGAAGCCCAGGGGACATATATGTTCTAGGTAAGACACTGGCAAGTATCACCAACACTAACGGGTAAACCAATCACCATAGGTTTACGAGCCGGGCTGCATCTGTGGTAAGATTAAGTGGGCCTGGGAGGACTTGGAAAGAAGACCCACCTTATACGCTGGCGAGCATGAACGCTGGGGTTTCAAGGAACAAAGGTACGTATGTGTTCGGTAGACTTGAGTCTTTTTAAGAGAAAGGGGGTCTTGACAAAGTGTTGTATTAGCAGGAGGGCCGAGCACCAGAGGGGCGCTGGGCTGACATCATACCACCACGTCATTTAGGCTGCCATCTAGTCAATCTAATGTGTATCGCGAGCAAAATCAAACCCCTCTTCTCCCTCTAGAGCACGCACCCTCCAACCTCTCGTGAAATAACCGTGCCAGATTTCTATGCATTCCTTCCGCAATCTACTGCAATGAGCTTTTATCATGTTCTGTCAAAAGAAAGTGGTTGTTGCCAACACTGTCCCACATGTTGATGTGCTGAAGGAGGAAGATTTCTGGCAGTGGTTTCGCCAGACAGTGCAAAAGGGTGAACTGGTGGATCGGGAAAATGAATCTTCTGCCTGCTTTGTAATAAGGGTATGTTTTCCCGTGGTCGCCACGTAGATTGCATCACGCCCGTAGCTAATATCTTGTTCTTAGCCAGGCTCACAGGCAATATGGGAGAGGATACAGGCCTTCCTTGACAACAGACTGCGGTGCATTGGGGTCGGGAACTGTTCATTTCCAGTATTTGTACTCAAAGGTGTCACCGATACGAACGTTCAGCAAGTTGAAGGACACGCCGAGCGCCTATTCACAGATCAAGTCACCACCTCCTCTATCATCTACTCACACTATGCTAGATGGATACAAAGTCACAGAGATCTTCCGCTGCGGCTGAATCAATGGAAGCCTTTGCTCTGCTATGTATCAAACCCACAGCCCTTTTTAAGGTCCCCGGAGCTTCAAGTGCAGGAGGCACATACGGCACATTTGACTCAGAAGGACGCATATGAAGAGGTCGAACAAGCTCTTGAACTCTACGCGGATCTTCACGAGAGGCATCTGGCCGTTCCAGTTGTGAAAGGCCAAAAGAGTAGCCTCACCAAACGAAAGGCTTCACGTGCCCTTGATGGTGCCCATGTCAATGAGTCTGTCATCCTTTCATATGTGCCCGTACTTGACCAATGCATCGAAAGTGCGACATGTCATGGACTCGGCCAGAGCTTTAGCAAGTTACATGGCATCACGGTCCTCGATCCTTCAATTGGCTCTAGCGAAAGTCCACCATTGGTCCATGTCTGGCAGAACTCGTGGCATTTCTCGAGTCGCGCCATTGGTATCATGATCGCAACCCATGGTGATAATGAAGGTCTGGTCCTTCCGCCAAACGTTGCTGAGTATCAAGTTGTTATCATACCCCATAGCTCCTCGACCAGGGAGCAGGAATATCAGATAGTTTTGAATGAATGTGCTTTGTTTCAATCCAAGTTGACGGCGCTTGATGTACGTACGAAAGTGGATCAACGGGACGGGTGCTCCGCCGGTTGGAAGCTCCATGAATGGATCATACGTGGGGCTCCTTTATGCATCATTCTGGGGTTGAAAGCGCTATCCGGTCAATACGCGACTATATATAGAAGGGACCTCCCTAAGGAGAGTCGCAAGATTGATGTTCCATGCGACGACATTCCTGCTATAGTTCCAAAGATCTTGGAAGATTTACAGCAACGGCTCTTTCAGAAAGCCCGCTCTGCGTTCTCTTCACGTCAGCGACAGGTGACTGATTGGAATGAATTCATCTGTCACCTCTGCAACCGCAAAGAAACGAGTATCTGTCTCGCACCTCACTGTTTGACTGGAGAATGTGAGCAACAGATTGAAGGCTTTATTGTTGGATCTGATCATGATGAGCACGTAGAGGAAAAAAGGGTCAAATGTTTGTGCATTCCTTCGAGCCAGCCAGAAACAACGCAGACGGATGTACTTAGATGTATCAATCCTCACTGTGTGCTGGAAGCAAAGAGCTGGGCGATGTTTGGACCTAAGTTTGAATGAGACGTGCATAGAGTAATGGAGCGCCATTGAAACTAGTTAGATCTCAGACTATCTCCAATGATTGCGATTCGAAGGCCTCAGACCTTAAAGAATGTGCGAATAGTTTTCCTTATCTAGCCACCGCCTGACTGACACGCTGGTTAAGGATGTTTATGTACACATTCCGAACGAACCTGAGGAATGTTCTCACAACCACAAGCCAAATATTTCAACGTCTCCCCGTCCAAGAGACGTTATCGATTGACCGCTTCCACATGACGTACAGCCGACAACACGTCAGAGTTCAGCGCTTTTGCTGTCAAGTTACAATGAGTAGAAGCATTGTAAAAAAGGCCCCTCAATCCGTTCATGACGTCTTGCGTGGTTTCACGATGCGAATCTGTGGCTTTTTCCAAATCAGCGCGACAACTAGTATCTGCGCTAGAGCAAACCCTCCCACCATCTTCATCTGCATGTTATACGCCTCCGCGAAGGTCGAACGAACATCGATCTGCTTCGATTCGGGGAGACTATCAATCGCCTGTGCGGTATCTTTGATGGTCTTGACTTGCTCTGCGGGCAGAAACGACGCAAGGCTCTTGGTCAGATGCGTATTGAGTATGGTCGTTGCGATCGCCACCCCCAAGGCACCACCCACCTGCCGACCCTGAGTTGCGGTTCCCATTGCGATCAGCTGGTCGGACTCATCCACAGACTCGGGCACGAGCATATACAGCACTGAGGTGGTGACACCTAGGCCAAGACCGAAGATCACGGAGTAACCGAATTGACCAAGCCAGAGGGACACGGTTGTAGGGATCTCGGACATGAGAAAGAATCCGATGCTCTGCAGCACGAATCCGACGAATAGTGTGTATACGAATGGAACTTTGAACTTCGTCATTAGGAACGAGCTGGTACTTCCCCCGATGGGATTGCTGAGAGCGTATGCCAGCAGCTTCACCCCGGCCCCGAGCGGGGAGCTTTTGTTGACGGTTTGGTAGCGCTGGGGAAGATCAATCACACACACGACGAGCGGAGGACCTGATAAAAGCCACCCTCTGGCAGTAATGACCGAAAATAAGTTAGCGTTGCGCGTCATTGAGCAGTGGCATGCTGGAGAGAAGAACAACACGGGAGACTCACAATACACAACCCATGAATACTCGATTCTTGGTAAGTCGCCAGGGAAGAATAGGCTGGATTGACCAGGATCTGCGACTGAGAAACCAGATCCATGTCAAGAACGCGATCCAAAGCACGCCCGACAGAACAAAAAAGCTGACAATTACTCCGGAGCCCCATGTGAAGTCCACAGTGCCCTCCTGCAACGCAGCCACTAGCAGCATTGACGCTGCCAGAATCAAGAATGCGCCCAGAAAGTCTACCTGCTTAATAAAGATTCGCTGGTTCTGAAGTAGACGCTCTATCCATGAACCGGCCGATTGTTTAGCACCCTTCAGTGGTGGAGGATTCGGGTAATGGTAGGGCATTGCGAGAAAAGTGCATAGCCATGCGATGCCACCGGCTGGGACGCTGCAAGGGGAGTCATTGATTTAGTGCTCCGAACCACCATTCGATCTTTGTTATTTTCTGACGAAAGCTTACTTTAATAGAAAGATCCAGCGCCAACTGCCAGCGGTATCAATTGCGCCACCACAGATTGGTCCCAATACCAGTCCCAGCGATATCATGATCCCAGCCATGGTGGCGATAATCCCATATCTAGACGGATGCATCAATCGCAAAAAGCCAAAGGTGCTCAAAGCAAAAACACCAGCGGCACCGACCCCTTGAAAAGCGCGACATATTATCCTGCATTCTCGATCAGCGTTGCCCGGATACTAAAAAGGTAATAATATCACGAACAGATCATCCAGCGTTTTTGCTGCTCCGCATCCGCCCGAAAACGCGATGAAAAATGCTAGCGAGCTGAGTAAAGACGCCTTCACACCGAATATGTCTCCGCATCTTGACGAGATCATAAGAAAGCCTAGTCAGGAGTGAGCACGACTCTCATGCTGACGGGCGCAAAACATACCCGAGTAGGTGAGAATATACGCGTTGGGAATCCAGGCCGTCTGATCAAATCCATGCAGTTCATTTCCCAGAGTAATCAGCGAGGTGCTTACAATGCTGATCTCGAGTGTTGGTAGGAAGAGGCAAATACATAGACTGGAATTATCCGCAAGGTCTCGTTAGCTGAGATGCGCGAAAGCTTCCACAGATATAAGGACATACCCGGCACCAGCAACCCATAATCGCGGTCCGTGAAGATAGAACACGCGCTGTTTCTCGATGGAACATACGGAATCCTTTTCATCGAGCTTCCTGAAGCCACTCATTGTTGACAGCTTTCGAAAGACGAGTTCCCGGGCTTTGTACGTGTGAAAACGCGTGATGGATTAACCTGTCTGTCTCAGTCGAGGTCAGCTACCACAAGACATTCAGAGTTGAATGATAACTTGATTAGCAGCAGACGGATTGAAGGAACTATTGAAAAGCGGACAATGGGACACCGAGTTCAGTCCTGAGCATTGCAATCCATCTATTGTAGTGCGAACTCCTTTGACCTTAGCTGAGCTATTGTCGTACCTCAGCAACCTGGAACCAGGGATCTACACGGGTACAAAGTAAAACAAAATCGCGCATGCCAAAGCTTGACCAGAAGCCACAATGGAGCCTACCGAGCGTGTTTGTACCAAGGTCCGCCATTTAACGGTTCCGGATGCAGGCCCGCTGCCATCCCAAGGAGTGACAGAACATTTGACCTTGCATGGTGTAGATCACGTCGATCAATAAACATGCTTTCTGCTGCCTTGCATTAAGCTTCATAGATGAACAAATTAAGCACGGCTTATGCTTTTAAGGCAAAGTCAAGCTCGAAGCGTTTCCACAATTGCCCGCCGCCACTGTCGCCCATCGTGACATGATGTGGAAAACTACCAAAGCAATTATGCTCACGAGAATTGACTTCGACATTGTAGGAGAAAGCTAAGCCGTGTCCGATGGTGGAGCTACTGTCCATTTTACTTTGCAGGCTATTCTGTTCTCCTTACGCCCGCGTCTCTCCTTGGTAACCAAAGGCCGTAATCATAGCAGGGAGTCGATGGATATCATGTAAGCCTTGGAATAGAAGAGAAGTGCGCGTGACGGCAAGCTTGGCAGTGGGGATAATCCGGCGTACAGTTTATGGCAAAGTGTAGGTGTCGCGTACAGCATGAAAATATCCAAGAACAATTCGGAAGAGACAGCAATCAGTTATCTGCCTATTGTGAGGTCTATTAACTGTTTTAGACATTCCAAGAAGTTGATTTCCAATATGTTCACAAGATGTCATTCTCATTGCTCAGACGTAAATACCTAAATAAAAATATCCACTCTCTGAATTGGCCGTCCCTTCGAGTAAATTTCAAACAAATCTAGCACGTAGAATTGCCCGGTCGATGGCCTTCCCCATGCCGATAGTTTCATCAGGTGCAGTAGGAATCTCGTGTCCCTTACCATGGATGTACATAGATCTTCTGTCGGCCTTACACAGTCCCCAGCCACACTTCGCGGTAATTTGGCCCTCGCCATCATCACAGCTGCCCCAGATATGGGCCGTAGGCAGATTCAAATGCTCTATAGACAATGGGATGCCGAGCGCCTTGAGCTGGTCAGGGCCATGAGCATTAGAGAAGAAGACTCCCAGTTTTACCGGGATGTTTCGCTTCTGCTGGCACCAAAGTAGCCACAGAATCGCAAGACTAGCCCCGGCACTGAAGCCGATAACCCCATCAAAGGGTCCTTCATTGGTCACGTACTCATCCAGGCCTTCAACGGCTTGCATCCATGACTCGGCACTCGTGGGATCAGAATAGGAAAATGCTTTCTCATCCGGGGACAAATTGTCCTTCAGCGCTGCGCCGAGTTAGCGTGCCCTAAAGCTGACGGAAGAACTGGTACCTACCAGGATGAGCCTCACATGGGAGGCAACCTTCCACGAAGTCATAGGTGTGTCGGTCTCCTAATTCGTATCTGACAGCGGCTACATATATTTGTTAGTTCTGTCAATACAAGATGAAGCATGGGTATAACTAACCTATTTGCTGTTGCAGAAGCTTTGCGAGATGCCTAGGTTAGAATACGCGGCTCTACACTCATCATTATGCGATGTTCATTGCAAACCTACCCGGGAATTGCTTCCAGTGCCGTGTAAACTGTTCTACTATGTCAGCTGTTTGAAAATATATGTAAAGAGGATTATACTGACCAGCAGAATCGCATTTTGGTACATTCAAGTGATGTGATTGCCCAATGGAAGGTGAATCAACAATTAAAATTTGAAAGGTACAGATGTAAAGGGAGGGCGGTCGTTGAGGGTCTTATGAAGCAGAGCCCTCCGGTGTTTAGGACTCCATGGCGCAAGGGAGCACCACCACCATCATGTCGCCCAGCGTGTTGTTATTCCCGAACGGTGATGTAATCCGCTTGGTCCAGAGTCAATTGTCTACTGTCACGAAAGCGACAAGGTTCAAGGGCGGAAAATAACGCACTATTGTGTCCCACCGCCAGGGCTCCACACACGTCATCGATATAGCTCGCAGCCTCAGAATAACGAGTGGCATTGAGCCATTAAAACCTCAACTCCTAGGTTGAGCGCCTTGGAACGACGTGTATGATGTGGTTGCATTCTATCTGTAACCCACGTATTGTGTCTTTGCCTCCGCAATTGAACATCAAGTGCTGCTTGACGACCGAGATCATGCAGATCCTTTCTCTACAGGACAAAGTTTATCGTGGTGTTATCCAGTGTGGCAGATGGTGAGAGTAGCAATGAATGATTGGTTTACCTGCAACTAGGAAGAAAGATCCTTTCCTTGTGGGTCAAGAAGGTAAGGCGAGTGAGCAAAGCTTCGATCCTGTCGATCCCTCCCCGGGGCACGTACTGACTATCGTACCGAGTCTCTAGAATGACACAATTGCCAATAGCCGTGGCCCACCGAGAATGTGATAGAGCCTAGTGCGCAAAGAGCTTTTTGGTTCAGTAGATATTCTTTTTGGCTTCATAGTCACATTCCATAGTCTCAAAGTATGGGGGTGCCCCTCTACTAGGTTGACTTTTGCGCATGCATGCAGTTTGGAGGGCAGGAAAAAAGGTAAGGTACTATAATTCTAATGATACTGCACAGAACCTACATTCATCGAGTACCTTAAAGTATAGTTCTATTATTTTGGCCACTGAAGGCATGGAGGAGTGACAAATCGAGACCAAAACGTTTCAACTTACCTACGGTTCATCTTCTGAAAGAATATACTTTGCCGGATCACGATGACATATAGTTCAAGTTCGAACCAAAACTTCAAAGACCTTGGTTCTGCGCCATAAAATCTGTAATTACCTTATTTACCCTTCTAAACCCGAACCATGAAATGCATTTGAGAGGCGTATCTAAAGTATATTGACAGTGAAGGAAAGTGTAATTGCCCGAGACAAGAGAAACTCTGCTGACATAATCACAACACGGGACCGCCGAGACTTTTGCCATTCCGCTTCCTCTTCCGCTCCTCTTCTGCTTGATCGGCCTTCAATCGACGGGAAGCGGATGTTCCCTACTCCACTGCCAGAAACGCAATTTGAATGATGCCATTGGGTTGTATATTCGAGTCCCCACCGCAAAGCATTGCGCTTGTATCTAGCGATCGGACTAGCGCTCATCTTTCCGACCCGTGGCTCAACGCGCCTCCTGCACGAAATTAGCTGAGTTTGCGACGAACATTGGCACCACGACTTGTGCTTATCATGCAATGGACACGGACCGGACTCGGAGACTTCAGTACTCTCTGCAGGTGATTGAACGGATTGGTGGAATCTGACCCGATGCAGCAGTGATCGTCCATCGGTCAATGAAGCTTGTGTTTGGACTCAACGGGTTCGCGTTCACCAAGGCGCAATGGTTAGAAGGCGCTTATCAACGGGAGTCATATGTCGCTAGACAGAAGCTTGTATAGAAAATGGCCCTTCTGCCGTTTGTTCGCAAAATCCCTTTGCCCAGGAAGAATTTCAACAATATTCTTTTAAAGAGCTTTTTATCAATCACACCATGCCTGAATCACTGCATGACTCCCTCCCAGCTCTGGCTGTTATAGGCCTGTCGCTGAAATTCCCGGAAGATGCTGTGTCCCCCGATGCATTCTGGAATATGATCATCGAGGGGAGATGCGCATCCAAGGAGGTTCCAGCACACCGTTTCAATATCGACGCCCATTACCACCCCGACCCAAACCGCCTTGCCTCGGTGTCTAATCGCGGAGGCCACTTCCTCAACGAAGATTCCAGCCTCTTTGATGCCCCCTTCTTCTCTATCACGGCTGCGGAGGCTGCCGCGATGGATCCGCAGCAACGGCTGACCCTGGAAACTTCTTATCGCGCTGTAGAAAGCGCGGGGTTGACCATGGAACAGCTGTCCCGCTCGAAGACCTGCGTCTTCACCGGCGCGTCTGCGTATGATTACCAGACGATGATGACCAGGGATACGTTGGACGCTCCTAAATTTGGTGCCACCGGAACATGCGCTAACATGCTTTCGAATCGGGTGAGCTGGTTCTTTAACCTTCTTGGTCCCAGTGGCACCATCGACACGGCCTGCTCAAGCAGCTTGGTGGCCATTGACCTTGCATGCAAATCGATTTGGAGCGGCGATGCCTCTATGGGAATAGCTCTTGGCGTCAACGCAATTCTCACTCTTGAGACGACTCTCAGCCTAAGTAATCTTGGTCTTTTGTCCCCGGATAGCCGATGCTTTAGTTTCGATGAACGTGGAAATGGCTTTGCTCGTGGTGAGGGCATCGGTGCTCTTGTCATTCGCCCTCTGGAGGACGCTGTCCGCAACGGCGATCCTATTCGAGCTGTCATACGATCTAGCGGATCGAATCAGGACGGGAGGACTCCAGGTATCACAATGCCTAGCATGGAAATGCAGGAGCAGTTAATTCGCGACACCTATCATAAAGGTGGCCTCGACCTGGAATCCACTCGCTATTTTGAAGCACATGGAACGGGTAGGTCGGTTGTCTCCTCTCAACTCTTCCTGTACTGACCGCAATGAAAGGAACGGCGGTGGGTGACCCAATTGAAAGCAAGGCCATCGGCTCAGTCTTTCGATCAGTTCGCTCGGCAGACAAACCTCTTTACCTGTAAGCATATATCACCGTCTCATCTCGGCTAAAGCCATCTAACGTGGCATTAGAGGATCTGTGAAATCCAATATTGGTCACCTCGAAGGAGGCAGCGGAATAGCAGGAGCCTTAAAAACAATCCTTGCGTTAGAGAAGGGCGTCATCCCACCGAACAGCGAAAACTTTGAAAGACTGAATCCCCGTATCGATGCCGACTTTCTAAACGTCAAGGTGCAGTGTCGATCTGATCATTCTATTTTGCAACCACTAATCGGTACTTAGGTTGCAAAAAGCCCCGTTCCATGGCCAACAGATGGCCTTCGGAGGGCGTCTGTCAGCTCGTTTGGGTTTGGAGGGACCAACTCACACATTGTTTTTGACGACGCCTTGAACTATATGAAGTCCCGTAACTTATCCGGAAACCATAACACCGTTCAGAGTCCAGTCCTACAGGACGCCGAACAGGACGGCGGTCTGAAAGTGGTCCTGAGCAACGAGAATATGTCACCGAAGCTTCTAGTCTGGTCTACCCATGATGAAAAAGGCATCCAGCGTCTTCAGGACACATGGAAGCCATTCCTTTCCAATGTTCCTTTCACTGGGAAGACCGTGTTCCTGCATGACCTGGCCTATACCTTAGGCGGTCGACGGACCCACCATCCCTGGAAGACATTCGCCGTCGCCGGTCCAGACGATGATTGGACCATGCTTGCAGAGAAACTTGCGCCTGCGCAAAAGTCCAGAGCGTCACCGAATATGGCGATGGTTTTTTCAGGGGTAAGAAAGCATATAATTCCGTTCCCTTCTTTTGTATGCTGACGGGTGAGTTTAATAGCAAGGAGCGCAGTGGTTTGCTATGGGTAGGGAGCTTCTTCAGACTACTCCATTGTTCCTGCAAAGTCTGAAAGCTGCGACGACCTATCTTAACTCAATTGGCTGTGAATGGAATCTTCTCGGTACGTATCAGCGCTGGAAATGGAATGAACTGTCATCTAACTCAGTTGTACAGAGGAATTTCAAAAGTCGCAGGCCGAGTCACGCGTCAATAAGCCAGAGTTCAGTCAGACTATGTGCACTGCTCTCCAGGTTGGCTTGGTGGATTGCCTGCGCTCCTGGAATCTTGTGCCCCATGCGGTAGTGGGCCATTCTTCTGGAGAGATCGCTGCTGCGTGAGTATCACCAATGCTCGCCAGAGTAAAAGCTAACTTCGCTCAGGTATTCTGCTAACGCAATCTCTAGAGAGTCGGCTTGGAAGATAGCCTACCATCGAGGAAGACTGAGTGGCAGATTGGAGAAAAGCAGCCCTAGACAAGGCTCGATGTTGGCGGTTACTTTATCTGCCAAGGATGTAGCGCTCTACTTAGAGGCGCTGAGACTTGAGCAGAAGGACGCGAATTTGAATGTTGCCTGCATCAACAGTCCAACAAGCGTGACTATTTCCGGGGACGAGGTTCAAGTTGATGCACTGAAGGAGCAGTTCGATGAGGTCAACGTATTCGCCCGGAAGTTGAAGGTAGGCGTGGGTTATCACTCAGCTCAGATGCAAGAAATTGCAGATGAATACGAAGACGCCATGGGTGTTTTAGAAAAGCCTTCGGTGAGGCAGAAACCTGTGCCGCAGATGGTCTCTTCGGTGACGGGTACATGGATAGAGCCAAAGTTCCTCCGTGTTCCCCGATATTGGGTACGCAACATGGTATCGCCAGTACTGTTCTCCGACGCTTTGTCAACAGTGTGTTCGGGATCCTTGACCGACCCTACCAAGAAACTGGATTACAGCCACCGAAGGCGGAAGCCAATCCATCACTTGATTGAGGTAGGACCCCACGCTGTCTTGCAGGGCGCCTGTAAAGATATTCTCAAGGCTTTGGAGAAAGGGCAATCTGTGACCTACCTGTCTATGCTTGTGCGCAACGTGTCAGCTGTTGAGACTGCGCTATCTGCGGTCGGCAATCTCCATTGTGCCGGATACCCAGTTGATCTTTCCACCGTCAACATGGATCCTGTCCGGGCTCCACGAACCTTGGCAAATCTCCCCGAATACTCATTTGACCATTCCAAGTCTTACTGGCATGAAGGCCTGGAAAGCAAAGGATTCCGGCACCGCCGATTCGGTCGGAACGATTTGCTCGGCACCCCCTCCTCAATTTGGAACCCGTTGGAGGCACACTGGCGGCACATGATCCGAACATCTGAAATGCCGTGGGTCGCAGACCATAAGGTAAGCATTGTTTGCTTCTAGGGTTTAACCCATACAAATGCTCAAACTGACTGAATAGGTAAATGGCTCAATCTTGTACCCTGGTATGGGAATGCTGGTTATGGCCATCGAGGGCGCAAAACAATTGGCAGAGCCCGGTAAAGCCATACGCGGTTTCAATATCAGAGACGCCAGCTTCAGTGCCGCAGTGCGCATTCCTTCAAACAAAAGGTCTATTGAAACTGGCTTTTTCATGCGCCCTGTTCAGGATGTCATTTCCAAAAGCCCGAGTTGGTTTGATTTCCGACTTTGCAGTCATGACGAGGGCAATTGGATTGAATGCTGTGCCGGATTTATTCAGATCGTGTATAGCACCACTGATCCTTCGCCCTCTCAGGAGGATGAAAGAATATCTGGAGAGTTGCTCGCTGGCCAAGTGAAAGCGTACTCTGATGCGCGACGCAAAGCCACCCGAGCAATGGACAGTGCTGCTTTATATGATCTTACATCCCGGTGTGGACTGGGCTATGGAGAAGCTTTTCAGTTGATCAGAAACCTGTCGTTTCATCGCGACGATGATTACCAGGTCGTGAGCCAGGTGCGGCGTGGTGAGAAGGGCAATGAAACTATACATCCAACAACTCTTGACTGCGTTATCCAGACAGCGCTCTTGACGCTGTCGAAGTCTGGAACTGAGATGTTCCCGACAGTCGTTCCTAGGAGAGTAGAAAAAATGTGGATCTCTCATGAAAATCTCGTTCAGGGTGCCCAATCGGAGCTTCTTCGAACACACTCCACCCGATTTGATGACCCTGATCACGGAATTCTCGGTGATATTCGTGCCTTTGATGACACGCTACAGAATGTTCTGGTCGACGTCACTGGTCTTCTAATGAATGTGATTAGTGATACGAATGCCGAAGGCACTGGGGAAGATAACTTGCAAGTCCAAAGATGCCACCAGCTTGAATGGAAGCCGGACCCCCAGCTGCTCACCAACGCGCAGGTGCTTAAGCTCTGCACTGACTCGATGCCGGACACCTTCGAATTAGGTAACCTTTTCGCAGAGCTCGCATTCGTCATTTTCGCGCGAATCTTGCGGACACTATCGGACCTGCGCAAGCAAGAATACAAACCCCCACAACCACATCTGAGAAAATACGTTGACTGGATGATTGAGCAAGAGAGACGGATGAATGATTTTGAAGTTGCTTTCGCGCATGAACCGTGGATCAGTCGGTTCAACGACCCCCTCTTCATTGAGCAGGTCGAAGGGCGCATATCCAAGGCCAATGCCCGAGGATATGTCGTGGCTAATGTCTCACGACATCTCCCACAACTTCTCAATGGAGAGATAGACCCGTTGACTTTCTTGTTTGGAGGAACCCAGCTAAAGGACTTTTATTTTGAATCTGTAGGTATTGGCCTTCCGATCATTTGGGATTTACTAACTCCGGTATCCCTAGCTCTACGACACTGTCGGTGTTCACCGACTTGGTGCATACCTGGATGTTCTTTCTAATCACAATAATGAGTTGCGGGTCATTGAGGTCGGCGCTGGCACTGGTTCCATAACTGACATCCTCATGCGATCCCTTGGTCGCACGGATGATGAGTCTAGTGAGCGACGGTATGCCCGATGGGACTTCACCGACATTTCGCGGTCCTTCTTCAGTGAAGCACAGGACCTCCTCAAGGCTGAAGGGGACCGCGTCAAGTTTAACTCGCTCGATATTGAGCACGAACCAAGCGAGCAAGGATTCGAATGTGGAACGTATGATATGGTTGTCGCATCTCTGGTATGAAAGACAGGCATTTTCTCATTTTCTTCACATCATCTTTGACAATCCGTCATCATACAGGTACTCCACGCCACCCATGATCTGAAGACAACTTTGATCAATGCTCGGAAACTGTTGAAGCCGTATGTGTCTATCGTTTTTTATGCAACCCTTTTGAATATTAATGATCTATGCGCAGAGGCGGAAAACTTGTCCTGAACGAGCTTGTAGCTCCAGATATTCTTCGGACTTCATTCATATTTGGCTTGCTGGAAGGCTGGTGGTTGAGTAAGTGCTTCTACCTCCGCGCACACTAAGTTAACCGGCTTCTGGCTAATGCTTGCAGGCTCCGAATCATACCGCAAGTTCGGCCCCTGTGTAGAAACTAGTCAATGGAACGATCTACTCCAGCAGGCTGGCTTCTCAGGGGTAGACCTATCCCTGCGGGATTACGAGGACCCGTGCTGTTGGGAGTGCAGCATATTAGTCGCAACCGCTGTCGAGGAAAGCCAGGCCGCGACTTTCGACTCAGACATTGAGATTTATTACAGCAAACACTCATCGAGGCAGACTGAAACAGCTGAAGCTCTTGCATCGCATTGCCAGCCGCTCAACAAGTCATCAGTTAAATGTTTGTCTATTGAAGACGTTCCAGAGGCAATCTCGAGCGCCTCTTCCTTGCGCGTATTTTTGCTTGACATGGAAAGACCAATCCTGCATGAAATGGAACCTGATCTGTTCTTTACATTGCAGCACCTATTTTGCTCGGCTACTGATGTGATGTGGATAAACTCCGGTGGAGGTCTGTCAAACTCGCATCCTCACTATAGGGTGGCAGACGGGCTATTCAGGGCAGTTTCTGCAGAGGACGACCGCAAGAAATGTTATGTGCTATCACTGGATCCCCGAAACGGTGAATCACAGCAACAGGACATGGTTGACCATACAACAAAGGTGATTCAATCGCTGCTCCAGGCGGTGGCAAAAAATCAGATTATTGATACCGAGTATGTCGAGGATGATGGCCTGCTGCATATTCCCCGATTGGTGGCTCCGCTTTCAGTGAATGAAGAAATGTCCTCTCGAACGGCCTTGAAGCGCAGCAAGGTACAGAGCTTCGAATGCGGCATTCCCCTTCAACTTGATAGTGCAAACTCGAACCTCCTTCGCGGATTCAAGTTTATAGAAGACGAGCTTGCCGGTCAGCCTTTGGCGCCCGATGAAATGGAAATCCAAGTCAAGTGTTCTGGTGTCAATTTCCGCGACGTGCTCATTGCAGTGGGTCAGCTGAACTCACCACACACCGGATTCGAATGCTCGGGTATCGTTACTCGCACTGGAGAAGAGTGCAAACGTTTCCAGGTTGGAGATCCCGTTGCTCTGCTCAATAAGGGTTGCTTTGCAAATTTCATCCGCATTCGTGAATCTGGGGCAGTGGTGAAGACCGGGCGCAATGTCTCCTTCAGCGATGCGGCCGCTGTTCCAATTAACTTTGCCACTGCTTTCATTGCGATTCATGACGTGGCTCGTATGCGCGCCAACGAGACCATTTTGATTCATGCCGCCGCCGGTGGCACTGGCCAAGCGGCGATCCAAATCGCACAAGACCTTGGAGCAGAGGTGTTCACAACGATAGGGTCTCAGCGGAAGAAGGAATTCCTCATGGAGGTGTATGGCATTCCAGAGTCCCATATCTTCTCGAGCCGGTCGACCCTATTTGCTCCCGCTGTCAAAGAGCGAACCCATGGTCGTGGCGTCGATGTTA
Source organism: Aspergillus sp. S1802E (assembly GCA_023627535.1). Classification (NCBI taxonomy): domain Eukaryota; kingdom Fungi; phylum Ascomycota; class Eurotiomycetes; order Eurotiales; family Aspergillaceae; genus Aspergillus; species Aspergillus sp. S1802E. The sequence goes on from JAMAHN010000040.1 coordinate 152,483, forward strand.
TCTTCAACTCCTTGGCCGGTGAAAGCCTGAGGGCGTCCTGGGAATGCATCGCCCCGTACGGTCGCTTCCTGGAGATTGGAATTAAGGACATCCTAGCGAATGATCGCCTCCCCATGGCCAAATTCCTCCACAATGTCTCTTTCAGTGCAATCAACCTGGCATCAATGATGACTGACCGAACCGATGTTTGTGCCACGGCACTGGATTCTGTGTTCAAGATGATTGCGGAAGGCAGGCTTCAGCCCGCACGAGATGTGCAGCTCTACGGTATTGGTGATATGGAGTCGGCTTTCCGTACGATGCAGAGTGGAAAGCATATTGGCAAGATAGTTATTGAAATGCGGAAGGATGACCAAGTCACGGTAAGACTCGCCACAGTCGAAACTCTCTTCTATCTATTGAAACCCGTACTGACAATTTCCCAGACTGTATTGGAGACTCATCCCAGTACTTCGTTGGATGCCAATGGTACGTACATCGTTTCAGGTGGGCTTGGAGGTCTCGGTCGTACGATTGCGACCTGGCTGGTTGACCGAGGTGCCCGCAATTTGCTACTTCTCTCGCGCTCCGGTGCTCGCAGTGCCAAGGCCGCGGAATTGTTGCAAGAACTTTCCGCCAAAGGTGCAAGTGTTATGATCCCCCGATGCGACGTCGCGGACGCGGATTCTGTGGCGAGAGCCTTGTCCGAGTGTCAAGAACGCATGCCTCCGTTTAAAGGATGCATTCAATGCGCGATGGTATTGCGGGATTCTAGTTTCGAATCGATGACCCATCAGGCTTGGCAGGAAGTAATTTCCCCAAAGGTCCAGGGCACCTGGAATCTTCATCAACAGCTTCCGTCCGGCATGGACTTCTTCATTATGTTGTCATCAATTTCCGGTGTTCTAGGGTCCAGGGGCCAAGCCAACTATGCAGCAGGCAACACCTTCCAAGATGCGCTAGCACGCCACCGTGTCGCGCTCGGAGAGAAGGCCACGTCTCTGGATTTGGGAGTTATTGGTTTCACCGGTGCCGTGGTGGAGGATGCTAAACTCGCCGCAAAGTTCTTAAATGATTCGCCCTTCATCCTCATTACAGAATCCGAAATGCGCGCGTTGCTAGACATGTACTGTGATCCACGCGCTGGGCCCTACACAGCTTCTACCTGTCAGACCGTCGTTCGCATGGCCCCAAAGGCAGATAAGATGAATACAGAAATACAGAGCGTGATCGAAAAGCCACTCTGCCGGCGGCTGCGCCCGCAGAACGGTCCGGGCAATAACAAGGGTTCTGCCGCTGAAAGTGCCAATGTCGCTGCAATGCTAGGAGAGGCACAATCACTGGCTGAAGCCAGCGCCGCGGTGACCCAGGCGTTGACGGCCAAACTTTCCAAGGCTCTTTCGATAGCCATGGCGGAATTGGACGCCAATAAGCCGCTTCATCAATATGGTGTGGACTCTCTGGTGGCGGTGGAACTGCGCAGCTGGTTTACCAAGGAGGTGCAGGCGGATGTTGCTGTATTTGACATTCTAGGAAGCTCGACGATCTCGTCGATTGGGCTGTTGGCTACTAGTAAGAGTAAGCTAAAGGGTGAGAAATGGTGAGGTTAAGGTGTTGTAGGTAAAACGTCACATATACATGTTTACAATTGATACCTGGGAATATCTGGGCATGAACAGAGTTTGTCATTCCATAAAAAAGAAGAAAGCAACTGATGGACTTTCCGTTCGAAGTGCTGCACGTCTACTATAACTACGCCAGTTCATCACTAGAACCCCCATCCTCACCCGCACCGGCAGCAGCGCCAATCGCATCGTTGTCTTCCCACTGCCCATCGGGGCCCTCGAAGATGGTCGCATCGCCCGAAACAAGATGCTTATCACAATAGTGTGGTATATTATTGATTCTCGTACGCCCCATTGGGGCGCACTTGCCGTTGGTGCGACGGCGAGCGTGACACTGATGCAAACTTCCCCGGTGCCGGCATCCACAGGTGTACTTGTCCGTTGTATGGTAGCACCTTATAGCCATTAGACGATATACCCCAAAAACTGCATTTCTTGGACTGACATATTCGCGAGAAGAAAAGCAGAAACGTCGCGCCCAGTAAGCCGACAAAGAAAAAAAGGAATGGATACTAAAGGGTTTCCACGTCAGACGAATGGTACGTTTCGCGTGAAAGTGAGTGATACCCCTCGTCTTCAACGAGATTTGCGAGGCGAGGTAAACTGCGAGCGATGACACCGTTCACGGACGGGAGATGAAATTTTGCTGGTCCGGACGAAGGAAGAGAGGAAGAAGAGGGAAAATGTTGGGGTGTCCGAATCGAGCGAATACGCGACCACCAGCTCTCAGGTGACTGAACTGCCTGACAAACATGGCAGTCAACAGGACATGGGAATTCAATTTCTTTATTGCTATTTGACACAATTTTTGAAGACAGTCAACCTATCTAACCTTCCCCGGGCCGAAGGTGAATCCCCGAGGAGCTCTTGTAGGAGGTTTGACGACCCCTTGTCATCACTCGATCAAGAAATGAAGATGACAGTAGCCCGATGAATCCTATATGTTGAGATAGAAACAACGCTTGTTGAATCAAGCAGATGATGATGACAACGGACTAAGGTCGAGTTCCAGCCGCCAAATAATTTGAACATGACACGTTCGATTATTGTTCGATTATTTTGTTACCAACTATTGCGTGGTACCTAGCTTTCTAGAATAGAACGGTGCGAATGCCTCCCTTACGTTGTATTGCCTTTTGAGGTGTCTTCCCATTTGTGGCTTTTTACGGCGTACGGGCTTTGGATTCTGCTGCATGGATAGACTTACTGCGGGTAGCCTGATTTTGCTTGATCGATTACTAGTAGTTGGGAGTATGAAACGATATAATAAAAGGTAGACAGCGAGAACGACTAAATCAATTCAACCCACGGGCAACAGTAAACGGACGGCTGATGTGATCAGAATGAACGTGCGATGGAAAATCGCTCCATCCGATTGCACGCCCCTCGTGCAAGATAACCATTTATCCGCGTCCCGCCTTCATCCGCTCATGATATCGCAGTCCGACTGAACGACCAGATGGTCGGGACAGGGGTTTTCGATGTTCTCCAAAACCGGGGGATCCAGCGGGTCGCATTTCGCATTGGTATGACGACGGGCGTGGCACTGGAAGAATGTCTTGTTTTCTTCCACGCAGCCGCAAGTGTAGGTGTAAATGATAAAGTGGCACCTGAGAAGGTCAAAGTCCATCCTCCCTTGACTGAGACTAATCGCTACTCACATTTTGGAAGCCGTCAAAGCTAAAGGTAGAAGATTCTGGGTATTTCGTTGGCGACAAGAGGCGTGGCAGGTTGCTGCAGCCGCGCGGCGGGCCTGTTCGAGCAGCTTATCGTTCGAGTTGTTGAATTTATTTGAGAAAGCAACTGCCTTGCCGAGCGATTCGGTAGATAAGCAGTGTCGAAGAGGTAGACAAAGGAGGTGATGCGGTAGGGGCGGGAAAGATGGCGCAGAAGGATCGGGGAGTTGGGTGTGGAGAAAGAAAAGGTTCGGTGGGTGGCTTGCTCTGGGGACCTACAGCCGACGACAGCGGCCACTCCGCAACCACCAATAAATCGTACTCTGTTCGTCGAAGTCCTTTCATCGCTTATTGAACGGCCTGCTGTGGTCAATATAAGGCTTGACGACCCAGGGGAATGATTTCCGGGAGCTCGTTGATCGGTCTGATCGTCTCTGTCTACGTGTATACTATAAACCAGGGCCTAGTAGGCGTAATCCGGAGCGTAGTCATTATACAAAGATCGTGATGAAAGTCTGAGTAACATAGTTTAAATAAATAAGACATCGTCTCTTGAATATCACTCCGGGATCAGGAGTTGGCGTTACACATTTGATTAAACATTCGGCCTTACTATAAAATCAGTTCCGTCCCTCCTAAAACCATCACCCAGGTTTCGTGAGCAAAAGTCGTAATCTTTCTTGATTGCTGAGCAGTTAATAAAATGCTCAGGCAAATCAGCTTCCAGAAATGCTCGGTGGTAGGCCTCTCTGCTAGGAGGATATAGATGCCGGATTGTTTCCTTGCGTCTCCATTCATCAGCCTTGCCCTCCTCCAAGTGATAGGTGCAAGCCCGGCAGTAAGCACCTGACTCCAGGGTCTGCGTCTGGCGATTCCAGTAAGGAAATGTGGCCGTTGCCTGCATTCTCAAGGACACCTCCGAGGACCCGTCGTGATAATTTCTCAGCGGAGGAAACGGTCGAAGATCGGAGAAATGGCCATTTATGTTATCTGCGTCCTCTTCCCATTTTCGGGCACGTTTTCGATGATCAAGCTCGCGTTTACGAACCTTGGCCTGGTACCTTTGCTCTATCACCTCCTTGCTTCCATGGACCTGTAATGCCAAGGCCTTTGCTTGGGTAATGTCTACTAGGCGACGTCGGTCCGTGACAATGTGGATGATTGGAAGTGTGTTAATCCGTTTTTTAGACAACGAAAAGTGTCGACAAATAGAAGGCACTAATGCCACTTCTTAGTCGGGTTCGAGGTAGTTGCATTTATAACAGGATCGAATAACGTTCGGGAAGTAAAGAAAAGGTCCGAATTCGCCACACGTTCGACACCATGGTTGACAGAGTTCTGCAAAAAGCAATTTTATTGAAGCATGCTCAGCGCACTTCGTAGCTGCCATAAGGCTCAAGGCTTCCGAAGCGCATGTTCTCAGTACGCAATACTCAGGGAGCGATTCTACCAAGCGGCTCCCTCTCTTGCTCACTCGGCGAAGCTTGCCTATGCTGGGAAGGTCGAGCTCGGAAATTATGAGATGAAGAATTTCCAGTGGCAACTTATCTAACAAAGGTATATGCCTTGGTCTTCCCCTGGGGGACCTGGTTGGCGGGGCTTTGTAGATCCTCTTCCGGGGCTGGGGATTGTGAAGGACGTCCTGGTTAGGCAGCTTGCAACGAAATGCTAGACCGGAAGCCATCCTGGGCAACAAAAGAATAATCATGGGCTTATGATGAAGTGCGCCAAGGAGTTGCAAGAAATGAGTATGATATTCTCACGAGTCGTATGATTTACCGGTGCTTGAATGAAAAGGCAAGATTGTACAGAAAATGACGATACGCTGGGCTCACGACCGCGTCTTCAACCCAGAACAGCGGCACTGCGATCCGAGGATGAACCAGTTTTAGCATTTGATGTTTAGATTTATTTACCCCTCTCGATCCTTTCGTCAAATTGTCTAAACCATAGACTCCCCTAATTTTTGGCCCATTTTGAGTGGCTGATTCTTCTCGACACACATCTCAACCTGACTGGACTCCTGGAAGACCAGAGCAACATCAGACCCACCAAACTGAAAAAATGACATTTCATCGCCTTTACACAGCTCATCGCCTTCACTTACAGTGTGAACGACCGAAGATACCTGGCTCATCCCAATAGGCAACACTGCAACAAAAGATCACATGTCCCATTCACGCACTCTCGGTGCTAGGTCAAATAGAATAGAGCAAATCCTTCTCTGGTAACAAATACCACTTTATACGAACATAATACCACCCTAGTGAATCATAGACTCGGCCGTCTGCAATCCGGCGTCAACAAGATTACTGACCGCCATGACACCAATAGGAATCTGTCGAGTTGCAGGATCCATGTCATTGACAGCCACAGCATATGACACCCGGGAGATGTACGAAGTCAGATTCGACACCTCACCCACGATCGCAGCAGATCGGTCAGCTCCCTCCGGCTTACCACTCAGCTCGTAGAAGTGCCATCCCGTAACTACTAACGCAGGAATGATCAAGATAGAGTTGACAATTGCGCCCGTTGCACGGCCATCGTCCACTGCGAGTCCAGAGAACTTGCTGCTGGATGCTCCGAGCTTGCTTTGCACGGGGCCGCTGAAAACAATCTTGCTGGTGACAACAGCCGCAGTGGTTGCATCGGAGATAACCTTCACGGCAGTGTTTTCAATCGGAGCTTTCGGGACCAGGGCATTGCCTCCACCTTCGAACGCAGCGATGATAACGCCCAGCACAGCGGATGGAATCGAGAATGGGTTCTCGCCTGTCATGACCTCTGCTTCTAGAGAGCCCACGATGTCGCCGACAAAAAGCATAAAACCAGCGGTGGCATGGGAGGCAATGAAGAGTGCGCTCTGCACGGCCCCGGGGATGGTGATTAATGCCGAAGTCGGAGTGCGTCCTACTATACTGTTGACCTTCTTGACAGATTTTGGGTGAAACAGAGCCGTCAGGTCTTCCCAACTTGACGCAGAGATAATGGCGCCAACCTCGCTGGTATCGGGGAAGGGGGCTTCGTTGTTTGCGATCTTGTAAACCACCGTGTATCCAACGGCGGCGATCCAGGTGAATAGATCCAGGAAACTGATGTCAGGGACACCAATTGCATTGAGGATGTCCGAGATAATTGGGATATGCATCTTGGTATCCAGGAGGCAGATAGCTGATTCTGCAACACTTTGGAGGACATCCAGCAAGGCATCAACCACCACCTGAGCACTGGACAACACGCCGTCGGCTAGTATCACGGCAAGTTTCTTAAGGACGTCACCCACGTTCAGGCTGCTGAAGTTACTAGCAAGGTCTCGAAGTTGGCTGTATAACTGTCCGAGGACGGCGCCTTCGTTGGACAGTCCAGTCAAGAGCTGGTCGACGAGGCTCTGAACAGCATCCTGCGATGGGAGATCACCCAGGATACTAACGTGATGAACTTGGTTCTGGAAGTGGTCCGCCAGCAACCGCGAGCCCGAGGTTTGGCCCTTGGCTGGGTTAGAGGTGTTACCCGATGCTGGCTGGCTGGCAGCAGAGCCGATTGGAGTCCAGTCGGTGATTCCTGCCCACTTGCCCAAAGTCTGCTCGGCCTGTGCAACGTGGGCATCGAAGGCGGCTTTAGCACGGGGGATCTGATCCACCTGATTCTGCACGTACAGTTTGACCACGTTGTGGAGCACATTCTTGGTCCTCTTGATGTCGTTCCAGCTGAAGAGGAACTCAATAAAACGGATCAAATCTTCAATCGCTGTTTTGATTGCATTGAAGACCCACTCGACGGCCCCGACAATGGCGTCCACGGTGTCTAAGACTGCACGGTATACCTTGCCGGCGATGGTGGCAATAAAGTGCCACGCATCGCTCACACCATCATATACGATATCAATGATAGCCTCTATCCCTGACTTCAGCCAATGGAAGAGATCACCGGCTGCGATGGCGATATCGTCAAATAACCCCGACACGTTTCGAGAGGCGAGGAACCGCGTTGAAGGGACGACTCGTTGGGCCGGAGTTGTCGAGCGAACAGGCCGCGTGGCTGGACGTCTTTGTCTGTTTAGCTGTCTAAATAGTAATACGCCCTTCGATGGGGCCTTGTTATAGAGGGCTTGGAGATTGGTCATGTGGGAAGCGATTGTTTTGACATCGTCATCGTCAGTCGAGGGGGGCACGAGAGGCGTGGACGAGGTGTCTTCAAGAACACCCCCGGCAATGGTATTGGTCGGGAAGCTTGCAGCGCGAAGCGAGTCCGCGGAATTGAGGCTAGTGAGCTTTTGGAACGATTTATCCATCGGATTGACCACAGTTCCCACGCTTCCACCATCAAGTGTGGCGGTGATGGTTACCGCGTTGAGGTCCTGGGTTGCCTGAATCACAGACAATGATCCACCAGCGTCTGTGGTCACTTTGACGGGGTTGGGTCCCAGCACATAGTAGAGTCCATTCATATAGACGGGAGTGCGAACCTCGGCGGCAATGCTCAGGATGGTTTTGCCAGGTGGCGCATCTTTCTCTGTGTCCGTTACCTGTATATTCGTGGTGTAAGAGGTGAAGGACAGCGGTTCCGCTGTTACCGCGGCTGCCAGCTTGATATCTTGTGCTTGCCACACTTTGGCATCGGTGATGGTAGCCTGAGTTAATACGAAGAGCCGTCCATTGCCTGACGCGAATATGGTGTTCCCCCCATCGAGCCCATTAACGTAAGCAGATATCCGCTCGATGCTTGTCAAAATGGGGACTGGTGTACTCCACGACCCAGGCTTGGTCAACTCCGTGTTGAGACAAGAGACATAGTAGACTTCGTTGCTACTATTCTTGCCCCAGATGGTAGTGACCCCATCACTCATCATGGAGAGCAGAGTGTCGGTTCCGGAAAGAAAATCGTTGGTTATGAGGGGGATCGCCGTTGCCCCATCAGTTTGTGCGTTGGCAGCGAAATAGTAAAGCGATGAGCCGCTAATGGCGTAGAGGTCTGTTGTAGCAAGCAAACTAGAAGACTTGTCCCCATTGCGTGCAGTCGTGATCGCCGAGGGAACCTGTGAGCCAGGGAGGGAAAGTCGGCGTGGAGCAGGAGGTCCTGACCCAAAGTCGTTGATTAGGGGCATATACACAAGCTGGGGGGCGTCATTGGCGGTCCCGAGTGTGTACACGCCGTCGGACCAGGCATTGCTGACCCGGCCAACGCAGCTCTGGTAATTGCCATCTTCGATATCCACTGGCACGTCATGTTTCACCCAAAAGCATCCGGTTTCTTTGGACGGGTCGATGTAATAGCGCACAATCTCCTTCACTGCGGAGTCGTTAAGACGGTCCAAGTCAACGATCAAATACTGAGACGAGGACAGCTCAGCAAACAGAATGCCCCTGATAATGATGGTGTCAGGCCACTCGGTCACGGCATCGAAGGGAACGTAGGTCCAGCCTGGACTGTCAACCCAGGAGGTATCTCCGTTGGAGTTTAACAACGACATGAATAGATTATCTGTTCCACCGGAAGAGACAGCCATTGCTAGACTAATAGTGCCGTCGATTGCACTTTGTCCAACATCAAATGTTCGCACCACAGCATCAGTTTTCCCGGGGAAGTAAGCCTCAATGACTGAGGTGGATAGGTCATGAAGCTGCCACCCGGTGCTTGTCGAGCCGCTCTGCTCCTGGATAACGTGGAAGACCCCGGATGAGTCAATAGCAAATACGAGTGCATGGCCATCCTGTGTCTGTAGCGCCTCGAATTTGTTTGTCGGAGACACTGTTTCACCCTGAACGTAGTTCAACATCATATCGGATGAAGATGCCAGTCCGAGGGTGGGCTCAGACGGCTCGAGCGCTTTCCTAGCTTCCCTTCGGGATTTCAAACTGCTGGCAGGATCAACATAGACAATGTCGCACCCTAGATCTTGATATGCTGAGAAACAGGGGGATTTGTAAGTAAACACCTTACCCCCTGGAAAGACGAAGTTTTGAATTCCATCAAGGGTAGTTGGTTTCATCTCAGAGCATGCAAAACTAGTAACCTTTCCCTTGATCTTATCGGAGACACCATTGATACCAGAGAAGAGGTTGTTCCAGAAATTCAAGTCGGTGTCAGTTGAATTGTCCTCAGGCGTTGAGTTGGTCCGGGTAATCATGAGACGACCATATTGGTCTACCGAAATGGTGTATTCATCTGTGATTGTTGTGTCGAAGACGTTGGCATCTCCCCACTCCCAGTCCACTCGAGCATGGAGAGATACGAGAAGGTGCTGTTTTACAGTAATTGTTTGCTCCTCGAAGTACACCTCGCAGGTGTAGCTCGATGTCACATCCAGGGAGCAATACGTTGCTCCTGACTGACTGTCATCGCCCTTTGCACAGGAGTACTGAATCAGGGCTACTTTAGAGCCGCTATCGGTGACCTGGGCAGTATCGGGGGTCTGGTCTCCATATATGGCCACATCAAAGCTCCCGGTTGCCCAGTACCAATGGGCATGAACTTCAGGCTCTATGCGCAGACAGCAGCCTTGAGCTGCGGGTCGCAATTGATCAAATATATTCTGGGCGATGATGTTCCGGTTGATCGCAACGACACCGCTCTTGTCGTTGATATTCGCGGGTAGCACCCAGTTCCAGTTGAAGCTTGAGACGCCGGGGAGCGGTTTGTTTTCAATGGCGCAGAGATGGTCAAGTGTGGTGGCAGATTTCTGCAAGGCAGTCGGACCGGAGATCACAACGCCATTCTTGTCCTTGAGAGGGCTGACCTGTCTTTCAAAGCTGGTCATCTGTAGCTGTGAAGGATCAGGGGTTCCCGTGACGGCGGTAACTGAGACAAGAGGCAGCCCGAAGTTGTTTGCAATGTCACTGTAGATGGACACAAACGACCGCTGCAGTATGCCCTCTGCCTGAGAGGCTTCAGGGATGCCCTCAAACCGGGGCACTGTCTGCAAGACAGCATTGTCCAGATCAAACAATAGCTGCTGCAAGCTGAAGGCCGTGCCTGACAGATTCATAAGCTGGGCTTTCAGTTGGGCCTTCAAATCCGGATGGTTGTTCAGGTACGGTGTATCCAACTCTTTGTCAAGGTCGGCCACAACAAGGTCGACGTTCACCTGAACATACCATGGATCTCCGGACGGCTGGCTCCAGACATTCCATGTTCCCGGGGTCCACCCATTGCCAGGCGTGTTTTCAATCACGGTAAACTGTGAACAGAACATGTTGAACTTGACAGTTTTGGCGTCGTCTCCAAGATCAACAATAGCAGGAAGGTTCTTCGGCATAACACCGGGCGGTAACCCCATTTGGATCTGAATGCCCACCATGAACCTGGCGGCCGTAAGCTTGGTGATCTTCGCGTCCGCATAGTCCGTTCCCGCAGGAATATCAAACGGATTGATGTTGTCCGTGAGCTTGAGTAACTCCTCCAAAGTGATCATCTTCGTGGGATTGGAATTCTCATCGGCCAGGAAGCAAAGGTATTGGACGGGTTGCTGGCTCTCACTCAAGAAAAGAAGAAGGTCCGAGTTGATGCTCGCCTGAGTGGTCGAAACGACGAAGTCATACCCATATTTCGCGCTGGAGAGAAAGGAGTCGGTCGCGTCCATGGCGAATGTTTGCTTGCACGGGTAGTCGAGGATGATATTGTGATTGAGTTTCTCTTTCTGTTGTGTATTCCTATCTCAGCATTCCCAATCCTTTTATATTGCTTTGGGTTACCTTCAAGATCTCCTTGAGCAATAGCTCCGACTACGCGGTGGCGACAAATTCGCCATCCCAGACATTGTCTGTTGATCAAGTCTTGGTTCTGTTTTGCGTGCATAATCTTGTTTCATTACCCCGCTCTAAAGTAACTTCGTGCTGCATGGTAGAGCTGGACGGTACGTACTAGGTACAGGTAGATTGGTGGGGGCATGATGTGCTCAGAATCAAGTCATTGTGGGTGTTGTAGTAGTATTGAAGGGCGGAGCCCTTCGATACCCCGCTTCCTCAATATATAAATGAGCGCTGACGTGTTCAGAAGCATAAGGTGAGGGTAATTACGTCATATAATCAGTGGCAAGCTAGAATTGATGCTGCATAAGTAGGCTTAAGCAGCAGCCGAAGACCACTGTTGCTCACTATACGGAGTCGGGATCATTCGCCGCCGCCGCTGTGACCGGCTTGACTGATCGACCCTTTTTTTCAGCTCCACAAACCGCAATACCTTAATCAAGAGGTACTTTTGATATATGATTTCAAACCCGCATTCTTTGACTTAGGTGACGACAGACCTTTTCGAACTGCAGCGGATATTTTCATTTACGAGCGTCGTTAACTGTCTCTAACCCTCCAGAATAGACGTTGAGTGCTGGGTAAAATCTTTAGCTGTAAACACAAAGGATAGACGAGATTGGTTTTGGAAGAGACTTTTTATGCTTTTGTTCAGAGCCATACCTACAGCAACTGACACTGAAATTGCGCTCATCTTTTGAGACTTGTGAATAGTGAGGTAAACAATGTCTAGACAAGCCATTCCAACTAGATTGTGTGCGAGGAAGGGGTCTCAAAATGACGCAGCAAAAACATGCATCCACGCCAGCGAGATATGCGTCATTGCCTCCGTGCACATCCGTAATCTATGGCCCGAATTTCCCTAGATTCACCCTCACATCCATGTCACCCTGGTGTTGGTAAGAGCTGAAAATGACGAGGGTGATATATAATCCTGGGGTAGATGAGGGAAGAAGTTCGCTACTGCAGTGGAGGTTGCATGGCAAACGAGTCCATCGTGGTCTCGACTGATGATGAACGTTCAGTAGGGTGAGTGTTGAACTTGAATGTGATGTGAAAAAAATCTCTGAACTTAATCTTGCCAAGCTGGACCCACTGATCGGTCGGGCTAGCCGGGCGCAGGGCGCCGGGAGGCGGGAAGGGCCCGGAACCTTGATGTTTACTTATTCGAGTAAAATGAGGCTATCTTAAACATGTAACTGTTTCTGTTGAATTGAGTGCATGTAACTATGTGAGTCGTAGATCGAAATTGCGAGATGCAAATGAACCCATTTCAGAGGAAAAAGGCGGGTGACAGAGGGAACGTAGCCATTTCTTGTGTTTCTTGTTCCGGGTACTTTTTTCGCGATGGTATATAATGTAGTCAAGGGTAGCGGTATCTGCCCGTAGCGAGATTTAGTGTCAACAGAGATCAACCGGTGACTTCCTAAATAGATAAGGAGTCTGACGCTCTACGGGTGGGGAATTTTGGCTCGCCGCATAGTTCTTAGTGTATGTACTCACAACAGTCACGAGGTGTAGCCTGGGGCGCTCTAGTGTACGTCTTGCAGGACGCACCGTCATCCCAAAAGCACGCCTAGGATACCATGTCCCCGACAGCAATGACAGACATTATTGAGGCAATCATCTCCTTATAGGCTGGGCGACCGAGCTATCGGAAAATTCTACCCAATCATCTGGGCTTGCAAAATGCCAAGGGAGCATGCAGCACTACTCGGTGTAGATGCAGATTCATTAATTAGTAACTGGCTGATTGGGTTTAAAACCTCCAGTCAGGCATTACCCTGCAGGACATCTGCGGGCGAGATAATGAGGGGCAAGGCTGATGGGAGGGGAGGGGAAGGGCCCGGCGGGGTTTGAAGGCAAGTCGAAGTTCTCCGTAGTCCGTACGTTCCTCTACACTTGATTGTATTTACCAGAGTGGTGGTGTTCTATTAATGTCACTGAAGGTCTAATCATGCCAGCGAACCCACGGGTGGATAAAGCACTAGACCTTCACCACCTTCAACACCCCGGCTTGTCTGCTAGAGTGGTCAGCCGCAGGTTAAAACCCTTCGTAAATTTTGCCACCCCATAGATCGGGCAATAATCGCTCAACCCATTATGACCGTGCCCTGCCACGATGTTTTCTTGGGATTCAACAGTTTGTATCTCAGTCTAGTTTGATCTCATAGAGTGTCGTATACTCTATCAGTCTCAATGTTTGTCTCAGGTAAGATGGCTAAGCGGGCAGAGATAGCTATTCCCTATACTCTAACCGTTAGAATCGAGTAGATAATAAAAGGGACGGGGGGCAACTAGGTGATTGCTTCCCGTATTTTATGGAGCGCCTATGATATTTGCTATTCGGGTCAGATTGAGGTTCAGCTTCCCCGAGTGTTCTGGGGGAGATCGTAACATGAATGTTGCTGACAAATAATTGTTCTCGGGCCTTGTAGTTTTGAATAATCCCTCGGTAATAACGCTACATGGTCTTAATATTACCTTTCACCATTCTCATAGCATTGGCATGTCCTAAAATTTCAAAATGATAGCTAAAATTGCAACGGAGTTGAGAGTTCACGTTTGTTTCAGATTTCTTGGCGTTCGGGCGCCTGAGTCAACGTGCCAAGCATTTCGCCGTTTGCCTACCTTTCCTTAGGCACCTTTTAGATAGGCAACCCTATGGAAGGCCTCGTTTCTTCCTAGATTAAGCAACTGATAGAGCTCAGTATCGCTAAAAATTATTCCCTTAGTTGTTCATTTCATAGCCTTTCGCCACTGCGGTGCCTTACAGTGCCTGCCGAATGCCTAGAAACATATATTTTTGGGCCGCTTTGTGAACGCCATAGAACAGCCTCCTAATGTTTCCAACAAGAAAACAGAAAACCCCAGTCTCGCAATCAAAATCATGATTTGTCTCTCTCTCTCTCCTTCTTGCTTGCTTCTCTTCGGGAAGTGATGAAAAAATATACATAAAAACAAACGTTAAAAAGAGGGTGAGCCAAGAAAGGAAGGAACTTCTCTTAAACGAGGTACTGCCTAGCCGGAGCTACCTACACCGTACAATTCTAGAAGGATTCACTTCCCATACTGGTATCCGATGATATAGAAGGTTTCGCATAATAGGATCCGATCACGTGATTAAAAACTCAATATCAGCTCTGTTGATCGAACTTTCCCATATTTACCATAAGCGTACCCCCGGTATCCAGGTGCAATATCACTCAAGATAGGCCGTCGACTAACATCCCCTTTTGAATATTTAAACGCGCAATGGCGTCGATGGCCCCTAGGCTATGAATCCAGAACCGAATCGGCAAGTTTAGGCACCGCCGTAATTTCCCCGGAGCGGGAAGTTTGCGGGTCCGTCACAGAACTAACTTTTCAACCGTCATTAGTTAGTGGAAATGTGGCAAGTGAAGAAGTGCATTCTCTTGAATTTCCTCACTATCTGTATTTGTGCGGAAAGTAACCGGGGCTCTGGTCAACAAGCTAGGGAAAGAGGCCCAATTGAAAGAACCTGCGAAGCGCATGAGAAACCTATGTTCAGTACAACTCAACCCACGAAGTCCATAAACTGGATTGTCGTGCAGATTTCCCAAAATGCCGAATCCTTCAGGAATAAAGTTAACCTCAAGCATGTTTCACGAGACTTAGCCCATCCTGCAGAACCTTGAGCAGCTGCAGCCTGAAAAAAGTGGATCTCTGTCTTGAATGGCACCATTATTGTCATGATCCTCTCAATCTTACTGGTCGAGGAATTAATGTTCGTTGGTCATCAACAGGGCTGTCGTTTCGACCACTGTACAGCTTGGTCATCAGTGCGGAATTCTCCCGTCATTGATATCCTATATGGGTTTATAAGGTACATCTTGCCAGCTGTTTGTCGAGATGAACATACTCTTCCAGTCAATAGAATTACCTTGAGGAACTTGTGAACACACTCGGCATGAAGACAGCGCTCCCTCTTTTGGGTTTCCTCAGCCTGGCTGCTGCGGCATTGCCTGAGTGGAACTCTTATCCGGGACATTCTCCCGCGGTCGAGAATCGCACACTGGACGAAATCTACGCTGAGGCCAAGAAGGAAGAGGGTAGTCTCGTTGTCCTTTGGGGAGGCGATGGTGTGTATCATGATCCACCGGTGACAACCCATGACTGACATTTTCTAGCTGTGAGCCAAGGCAAATCCACCATTGATGCCTGGAAAGCCCGATTTCCCGACATCGGACTGAACCTTACCGTCGATGTATCCAAATACCATGATAGCCGTGTCAATCGCCAGTTCCAGCGAACTGGGGCCGATGGTGCCGATATTGCGGTCTTGCAAACCGTCCACGACTATGTCCGTTGGAAGAGAGAGGGTCGGCTGTACCCCTATAAGCCGGCGCATTGGGAGGATGTCTGGGCCGCTATCAGGGACCCTGATGGAGCATTTCTGGGAACTTTCATCTGTAAGCAACACCTCTGGAGAGAATTTGTTTTGCAAGGCTAATCACAGTTGATAACAGACGGCTTCGGGAGCCTTATCTACAACCCTTCATTGCTCAAAGAGGCCAACGTCCCGTTAACCTACGACGAATTCCTTCGTCCAGAATGGAAGGGTAAGCTCGTGCTGACCTATCCTAATGACGACGATGCAGTCCTGTACCTCTTCTCGATCATCATCAACCAATACGGCTGGGAATGGTTCGAGGCCCTTCTGAAACAAGATGTGAAATGGGTCCGTGGTACCGGCGAGCCGGCAGCCGAAATCAGCCGCAGAAACTCGACTCGGTCTCTGTCGTTTACCACCTCACCTGAAGGGAACCTGGTCAGTAAGGACCCTAAAGATACCTTTGTGTACTGGCCACAGACCGGTGCTATATTTGCCTCGACCCCTCGCCCGGAAAGTGCGAAGCTGTTCATGAGCTGGCTGTTGAGTGACGATTATCAAAAGAACTTCAACGGGAGCTACTTGGCGCGTAGGGACTTGTCATCCACTGCGGGAAGTATTTGGGATGACCCTTCTACGCCCTTGACCCAATTCTCTACGTTCATGGAGGATCGCGAGGTTGTTGAGTGGTGGAAACTTCAATTTGAGACTTCGATTGGGACTGCGCAGGGTGTTATCTCTTTACTGTACGATAATAATAACTGATAGAGGGTGGCTGCTCCGCTCTAAAGTTGATCTTGCTAGGACAAAGATTGAACTCTGAGAAACGTTGAAAGTCGGGAATTCAATATCACTTGTCATGTCCGGCAGCATGGCGAGCGGCAGTTCAAGAATAATGCTCTATCTAACATGGAGTCGGTATTCTCCTTTCCTGGACAAACGAGCTCGACAAGGTGGCAAACAAGTCATAAATCGATAAATATCACTGTGCACGGTCTAGATACTGAGTGAATTCGATAGATGCCGAGCAGACCATGAAATGGATGATTTTTCAATGACAGGTGGCGGAGCAGGGCGGAGACAATAAATAAAGGTAACCTAGGAAGATTAAGGAAGGAAGTTGCCGGCGACCAGGGTGGACCATACAAGCCTTGACCGCAGTCTACAGATCCTAGGAAAGGACGAAATGGTTTAGTGACGCGCCTATTTTGTAATGAGATCCTTGAATACGCTGTGTTGAATGGAGTCTATGAACGCACATGGTAGGGTGATAAGCATACTGCTACATATAAGCTATTCCTCGAGGATCGCTGCGATCGTGACGTCGCAATTCCCAAGGTGTCTCTTATACCTACGTACTTCCTAGTTTAGCTCAGTGTGGCAGCGAGGGACCCGTTTCATTCTTCTTTTCCGTGGCTTTTGATTGTGCATTGCTTACGGATCACTGAGCATTAACGTCTTGAATTCTTGTTTCATTAGAGCGTGTGCCTGCATGACCTAGCGCTCAAACTATCAGGCCCCGTCGGATTAGCGTAGTACCAATCCCGCCCATTTATCAAGATCCTGATCTGTCAATATGACATCCTGTTCGAGAGGCGAGTTTGCAGGGCGGCCAACCAGCTTTTCGAACTCCAGAAGCAAGGGGGCACCTGTGATAACAGAGGGTGACTCAGATATATTGATTGTGATCTCTGCGCTTCGCGTGGGAAACGCATTCGACTGCGCCAGGCGATGACTGTGCCTCGTGGGCGGAGTTCCTGGTATCCATTTCTCCAGCGTAATGATTTTGGCCGTGGATTGAATCCAGATCAGGATCACGACGTCGGATTGTCCTCTCGAGTGCTCTAGCCACCATCTAGCATCCGACCGGAGCCGGGGCAAGGCCTCTGACAGCCCAGCTTGAATGACTAGATGGGGCCAGTCGTCGTTCTTCGGCCGCTGGCTGATGTTGATATATGTTGAGTCCCCTTCCTTCAAGGAGCCGTTCTGACCGGTGAACGTCGTTTTGCCTATCGGGCAGAACTCTTGCATGTCGAAATGCTCTGCGCCGGCCACCTGGCGTCGCTTTACTCCGTCCACCTCCAAATATATTTCTCTAGACAAATTCAAGTGTGCCACCTCAGTAGCCCTCGATGTAAGTTTGATTATCAGTGTCTCGATGTCGGGAAAGTAGGTGAATCGCGCACCCTTTCCGATAGTCAGTCGTCTTCGGACATCGAGTCTCTCAAACTGCACAGGCTTGACGTTGCAGAACGAGAGGTACTGGTCCTGAAAACCGCCATCCAGCTTGTCGTGCCTCGCAGAAACAGCATCGTACAGGCTTCGAGAGGTTGTAAAGGGTACAGGGGGGTACCTGTCCGTTAGGGCAAGCTCATTTGATGGGGGAACTGCGAGCATCGTGGAAAGTGGATCACTAGCTAGAGAGCTGTCGAGGATCTCTTTGCTCGAATGGAGCCTTTCAGTGATAGCTAAGGGGCGGGTGGCTGACGTCAAAATGACAGCCAGTGTCTACGCATCTAAAGAAAACCTACGGAGTAGTGTTCCGGCCAGTTGAAGTAGCATTCACCTAACAAGAAGACATTATTACTCTCGGCCTCGGTGGGATGGGCGTACTGTATCAGCATCAAGCCAGGAAGGCAGCGGGGCAAATAAATATAAGAAAGAAATAGAAGTAAGAATCAAAAAAAGCTAATCGCACGCGGACGACCATAGAGGCTCGCGGAATGATTCGAAGAGTGCCTCAGGCATCAAGTCACATACCATCATGGGAAAGCATTGGTATGTGTGGTACTTCTAGATTCAACCCGCCTGTTCAAGAAGTCTGACCAAGCTATACAACCAGCGGATTATATGTCGACATCAAACTCAATGACCCATCTATGCTGTAGGAGAGTTTCTGTCAACGCTCGCTCCTCTGGGTCAAAACGGATCATCATCGCCATGAATTCAACAAACGCCGACACCTCCTCCTCGCTCATTCCTTTCGGGCTCCCCTCTCTTATGGATACAGCCAGAGGCAATGCCCTCTCATCTTCTGGGAAGGGTTCAAGTAGCTCCCCGTCAATATTGACATGTTCATTGGCGGCTGACCAGAAATCGCGCACAGACTTTGGTAAAGGTCCCAACATCTCAATGAAGGCATACATATGTTCGATGTTCGTTTGGTCAGGGTCCCCCCAGCCCTCGATGACGAACAAAGGACCCCCCGTGATAATCTGGAAGATCAGGCAGCCGAGGGCCCATATGTCGGCTCTATGATTCACGTCGCCTCGGACCACCACTTCCGGTGCGCGATACGGGACTGGATAACCGTATTTGTTGCTCCAGGCTTTGGCTGGAGTGGAGGCGCAACCTAAATCTACTAGGACAGCTCTTGCATTTTTCGGAGAGGTGGCGGAGATGATGGTTCTGTCGTCGAGTGGAAATGGCTCGCCCGGCTCATTGAGCTCGTTCCCTTTGGTGTTTTTCGCACGAATCTCATCCTCGGATTCCTTGTCAATGTCGTAGGTGAGATCCAGTAGCAAGTTCTGGGCTTGAATATCACCGTGCATAATATCCTGTTGATGGTAATAGTTGACAGCCAACAACGCCTGAATGCAAACCTTCTTCACAAATGGATATGGTTGATGTCGGTCCATTCGGAAGCCTGCGACCAGTCCGTCCAAATTGCGACCGAACGGTTTGAATACAAGACACGGGTGAGTGACATTGTGCGCTTCGTGATAAAAATCATCTAGAAGAGCTTCGACATGTCTTTCTCCTGGGTGAGAGGGTATTGGGCGATCTTTTAGTTGCCGAAGCAGCGAAAGCTCCCGATCCTGTGCCTGTAATCGACAGGCGAGGCCTATCTTTATGGCGACATATCTTCCCAGAAGAGTATCCCTCGCCAGCCAAACGGACGCAAAGCTCCCTTCGCCAAGCTTCCGAAATGGCCGGTAGCGCCCTTCTTTCAGGGTATCTCCTGGTTGGACCGAAATGTAAGTCGTAAGATCGGTCGCTCTCTCACGCTGTCGAGCCTCAAGGACGGACGGCAGCATATCGTCTGACTCCGAATCCAAGGACATGGTTCCCTGGATTTGGTAAGTGAAAATAAATATTGGTCTCGTTGGAGAGACGAGGGAAATTCTTTTCATGGAATGCAATAGTAGGGTCGACCCGAGGGAGAGGGATGTTTAAAGCAAATCTCTATGACTTGCCGCCAGGCTCGAGGCATCGCTCTGTTAAAACTTGTCAGTCGTCGTAACTCAACAACGCAGTGCGACTGTTAGCGCCGTGGATTGACTCAGAAAAGGTCCCGGCGCTTATCGATGCCAGTCGAGACCGTATGTTAAGTACTCACGGATGTCAGTTTCAAAGGTCGCCGAACATGTTCATCACTGCTCTATTGGATACTATTTACATCCAAGCAACGTTTTTCTGCTTCGGTGCTCTTGCCCAAGACCTGAGCTTCGCTAGCAAGAGATAGTACCCGGTGGCAAACGAAGCCAGATAGTGAGAGAAAGACAGAAGCAGGAAGAGAGCCATAGAGAGTAGCAAAGGGCGGCGAGTGCGTGCCGAACTATTGTCCATATACTTCACTGCTCCCGAAGAGCTCCGACGAGAGTGGGTCTCGACAGGCCATGAAGGTAGCCTTTTGGTCCCTGCAAGGGAAGCATGGGGTAAGCTTCCAACCTATGAAGATATTATTATCTGTTTCCGATTGCGACTATTCCTACGTATCTAAAATTCAAACTCGAGATTTCCGTCTTTGAAGCCATTGATTCGGGCTCGCCCGAGCACGAAATCAAGTCGGAGCCCTCTGCTACCAGAGGGCTCCTGAGGGCATGGTCCTTACAGAAAGCCAAGTTCTTATCTTCTAAATGAAGAGGGGATATTCAGGAACTCCTGACACATTGGCCTATGATCTGACCTGCTCAGAGCTGCGGGGGGTTCTTCATCAAGCTGAGCTGGACGATGTAACCCCATCTGTGACCGGCCGTCTTGGCTGCAGACTTGGCTCCAACGTGGTCATTATCGTGAACTCCGACTGGTCCAGACGGGGCTTAGATACCAGTAATGATTATTCTCGGCCTGTTATCTCTTATCCAATCACGGGGTATATTGGTAGCACTCACTCACATGTTTTTAATTGCGTCGTGAGGGGAAGGTATATGAAGGGGAGGTTCCCTGGAAATTATCCGTAACTTGTCCGCAGAATTATTCACGATGAGGTCTCTGGCTTCGCTTTCTGCTTCGGCGCTGCTGCTGCCTGCAGCCCTGGCTGTCTCTATCAGCGAAATCAACGGCAATCGATTCCTGTCATCTTACAATGGCGAAACCGTCTCCAATGTCCGTGGCCTCGTGACGGCGAAGGGATCGAGTGGATTCTACATCCGTTCGACCAGCCCTGACAACTCCTCTTTGACGTCGGAGTCACTATACGTCTATGGATCCAGTGCAGTGTCTAAAGTTTCGGTCGGAGATATCATCACGCTGGGCGGCAAGGTCTCCGAGTATCGCTCGTCGAAGGCGTACGTTTATCTGACTGAGCTCACCTCCCCGTCGGATATCACTGTCGTATCGAGCGATAACGAGGTCGTGCCATTGGTGATCGGATCAAAGAGTCTGAGTCCTCCGACGGAGCAGTTCTCTGCCTTGGACGAGGGAGATATCTTCGGTATACCGAACAACGCGAGTCAGATCTCAAGCACGAACGCCGTTCTGCAGCCGACCAAGTATGGCATGGACTTTTGGGAAAGTCTCAGTGGCGAACTGGTCACGATTGGTGGCTTGAATGCTATCACGAAGCCAAACCAGTACGGAGACACTTGGCTGATCGGGAACTGGACGGCTACAGGGAGGAATGAGCGCGGTGGATTGACTATGCAGAAGAAGGGTATCTTGTCCCAGCTCCATCCAAGACGATGAAATTTATTAATAACGCCCAACAGACTCCAACCCCGAAGCTATCATCGTCGGATCCCCGCTAGACGGAACCAAAAATCCCACTGATACCAAAGTCGGCGACATCATCGAGGACATCACGGGCATCGTCACCCAAGCCTACGGTTACTACGCCCTCCTCCCCTTGACCAAGCTCTCCGTCACCGGCACAAACTCAACCACCGCTAAAGCCACTGACTTGGTCTCCGACGGCACCTGCAGCGGCCTGACCATCGGCAGCTACAATGTGAACAACCTCTCGCCCAACTCCTCCACCTTGACCGGTATCGCAGGCCACATCGCCAAGGAACTGAAGAGCCCCAGCCTTGTCTTCTTGCAAGAGATCCAAGACAATGACGGCGCTACCAACGATGGTGGTACATTATCTCCCTCCCACACCATATCTGCCATCTCCAGAGCAAACTAACATGTCCAGTCATCTCCGCCAACAAAACCCTCTCAACCCTCGCCGACTCAATCAAATCCCAAGGCGGCATCACCTACGATTTCATCAACATCGACCCCATCGACGGCAAAGACGGCGGCCAACCAGGCGGTAACATCCGCGTCGCATACCTCTACGACCCTGAAGTTCTGCAACTGCGCACTCCGAGCCCCGGAACGAGCAGCCAAAGCAACGAGGTCCTTTCCGGCGCTGAGCTCAAATATAATCCCGGTTTGATTGACCCTAGTAACTCAGCTTGGGACAATAGTCGGAAGCCGTTGATTGCGGCGTGGGAGACGCTGGATGGCAAGAATAAGTTCTTTACGGTTAATGTGCATTTTACGAGTAAGGGTGGTGGGTCGTCGATTGATGGTGATGCCAGACCTCCTGTGAATGGGGGTGTTGAGAAGAGGGAGGAGCAGGCGAAGATTGTGGCTGTAAGTCTTCCTTACTTCCCATCACATTCCATGAGAGCTTGCTAATAGTCGCAGGGCTTTATCACCAATATCCTCGCCGAAGACAGCAAGGCTAAGATCATCACCTCGGGCGACTTCAACGAGTTCGCATTCGTCCAGCCTCTGACTACGTTCACGTCGGAGTCGAAGCTCCTGGATATCGATGATGTGGTGAATACCCCTGCGACGGAGAGATATACCTACTTATATGATTCGAACTGTCAGCAGCTGGATCATATGTATATCAGTGAAGCATTGACGGAAGGTGCCAAGATGGAGCATATTCATGTTAACACCTGGGTATCGTACGATGACCAACAATCGGACCATGATCCGACGGTGGCTTTGTTGAATGTTTGCCAGGCTTGAGATGTCTGGTCTGGACCGGGGGGGGGTATAATTTATGGAATTCGATGAAAAGCTATCTTGGATCCGCAGAAGGACCGAGACTTCATCACTGGAGCCATTTGCTTGGATTTCTTCCTCATTGAACTATTTCAATTCTCCAAATTAATACTCTATCAACACATCTCGACCCTGGTTGTCTAATCTCGAATCAAATCCAAAGATGACCTTTGCCCGAAAGTTCAGATGCTTTCGCATCTCATAATTGGCACTGAGGTAGGAAGCTTCACCACAAACTATTCCTCCCGAGCCATACGACTCCTCTTCCGAAACGCATGCCCAAACTTATAAAACACATACGGCACAGGCGTCATAACCAACGACAAACAGCCCAGCAACGTAAGCGACCAATGAACCCCAATATTCCCGTACATAGGAATCGAAACAATCACCATAGCTCCAGCAGCTAGATATCGCATGAAGGTGGCGCTGACCAGCGCACTAGCAGCATATACCTCATAAGTATCAATAAGGTATTGATAACTGGAAATAAAGATGCCCTGGACTGAGAACCCGAATGCAACAGACGCCACGAGTGATGACCAGTATGAGATGGACGGGTAGCTTGTCCAGCCCATCCAGAATAGAGAGATTGGTAGCCACGGTGCTGCGTACATGGCGAACCAGAGGCGTTCTTCTGGCGGGAGTAAGCCTTCGCCATTGTCAATCGCTACCAGCAGTCGCTTTTTGTAGGCCATGTAAATGTGAGGGACAAGGGCAAAGGCGACTAGAAAGCCGATATTCATTCCGATGAAGGCGAGGCCCACGGAGCCTTGCGAGAATCCGTATGTTTCGCCATATATGAAATCGTAGCCGGTCAAGAAGCCAAAAAGAACGATATAGACAATCACGAGATACATGGTGAACAGGGCGACCATGAGCTCCTGAAAGAACATCTCGAAGGGTCGTGAGCAGCTGGTGAAGAGGCGTTGCGCAAGGCTAGCTTGGCGGATCTCAATTTCAGCACGAAAGCGTGGGTCACCGGTTATTGCACGAAGGTGATGCGCTTTCCAGTGAAGAAGCACGGGGCCGTACGTCTCGGGAACGAGAAAGAATATTCCCGCGGTGATCAGGGCCGCCAGGATCAATGAAGTCCACTCTACCCAGCGCCAACTGATGGCAGTACTTTGGCCGATGAAAGCGCCGACCATCGGGGCCATGAACGGGCCCAGAAACGACAATGTACAACACACTGGGAAAGCGTAGGTGCGGTCCATCAGGTTGAATATATCGGCCATACTGCCGCCAAAGGTGGTGAGAGGCGTGCAACCGAATATGCCGGCGAGAAAACGAAATGCCAACTGCGCACCAATGTTTGGAGCAAGACCGGACGCCATGATGAAAATCATCAGCAGCGACAAGGTCACCAGGTACACCGGGTTTCGTCCAACAGTTTCCGAGAAGGGTGCCGCAACAAGGGACCCAAAGCCGAAGGCAAAGAGATACAGCGCGGTGGCCAATGATTCTGTTATCTTGCTGACCCCAAACGCCTCTTGACCTTGTTGGATGACGGCAGAGTCAATGGCAGAAGCCCATCCGACCAGAAACCCCGTGGTTCCAACAATACCCAATGTGAGCCATTTATATCGTGTTGACCAGTTCTTCGGATTGAGCGGGTCATCAGGACTGTCGAATCCGACAACAAATAGTATTGTGCCGCCTCCATCGGGCGAAGTTTGGACGGTGACACCAGGAATGGTCACTCGTTGGCCTGTATGAAGGACGATTGATTTTTCTGAAGGAGGCTTTTCGACATCTAAAAATTCGTCGCTAAAATTCGCTGGTTGGTAGCTCCTGGGGACATCGTGGGTGCTTAGTTGGACTGTTTGCTGCAGATCGTTGCGCAGCCGACGATATTGCAAAAATGATTGCATATTGCGCCCGCTTGGTAGCCAAAGAAAAAATTGGACTGCTATCAGAAAACTAGAAGGTCAAACAGAATAAGATATTTGTAGCTGCGATGGCAGGTGTTGACTACTTTCTCGCATCTTCCGCTCCATCCACCCTTTCCGCTCTTTCCGCCTCGGGCCCGGGTGGTTCGATTCACAGCCCTTTGCTAGCGGTCAGGATCTCACAACTCAGCTTCCGTCAATTTGAGGGTTGGCCTGGCGCAGTCAGGGAAGTACTGTCAAAAAGCGGGATGTCAGCGCTCAAGAAGGCATCCCAATCGAGATCTGGCTCGCCGTCTTCATCCAGCATCTCCTGTATACCGTAAATTGACTGGTTCAATATATTGTCTTCCCCATCGTGACTGTCTAGTGCCTGGCTGAGATCTAACAGCTCATTTTGTTTATTCTGTCGTGACAGCCGAACGAGTGACTCGGCAACATCGACTGCGTGCCGTATACTCGCTGTGTGGAACTCTTGAGAGACTTTTCTCAGTGACCGCATTGCCTGGGGGATGTGCATCAAGGACTCCCGCGAGTCCATAGCCAAGAGTGTACAGACAACTTGGAATGGGACATTGGCAACATGCCACCAAGGGCCACGTTCCTCGGCAAGCTCTACAGCCGATTCAAGGCCCACGATTGCGGCATCGATAATTCGAGCCTGGGCATCCTTCGGAATGATAGGGCAAGAGATTCGAAGGCGTCGGTAGATAGTGAGAACGAGGTTCACCCGCGATAGCTGTAGCGCGGCAGGGCCATATACAGGGATTTCCAAACGACTCAGACAATCCAGCAGGTTCGCAGAATCATTGCCATGCTCTTGATCCAGCTGCTGCGAAATCTCGTAGACACTTATCAGATCTGCCGTCCAGCTGTCATCCCCATGCGAAGGCTTTTTGCATGACACTCCATGAATGGACACGCGGGAACGGCCGTATTCATTAGAAATCCACGCATTCAAGGTTACAGTCACCCAGAATAGGCGTCTCGAGATATCACAGTCGCCATCGGTGTCACGGGTGCCGAAATAGACTGACCGCGATTGCGGATCCTGGTGAGCGCCCGTAGCTTCAATAATATGCATTGCAGTACAGCTCGCCATCCAAGATGCATGGGGAGAGTTGGTGGTTCGTAGATACAACGTCCGGAGAACCCAGGCCGTGGCATGGTGCAATGACGGTCGATTGATCACGCTGGTCACCTCGAGCATTTCCTTCGCACACTGCACTATCTCGGCCTCTCGTGGATGTGGTTGGCTTTCAGGTCCCGAGAACAGCGAACCCAGGGCGGCTACGCCACACAAGACGGGGTCGTAGCTGCCAATTATGTCCGGGTTTTGCCATCGCAAAGCAATCTCTTCCAGCAGCCTATCCTTGCTGAGAATCGCGTAGATCGAATGGATGTGGTCCAAGTAGATTAATGCGTACTGATCCATTTCTGCATGTGTGAGCAAAGTTGTCAAATTTGTAAAAGAGCGCATCGGCTCTTCTCTGAGGCCGAGATTCCAGCTGATCCCGTACACACCGGGCGCGTTTCGAGGGTTCAATTTCAACCCCAGGACATGAGGAAACGCAGTTCCCGAGGTAGCCTCCATCCGTTGTTGGCTTATCTCAATTTCATTTGAAAGCTGCCTTGGTAGTTCTTCCGTAGAGCGTATGGTCTCCCTTCTTGGCACATGTCGCGTATGGCCCGTGGCTGACCTTTTCCGTGGCTGCGAATCGAACGAGCAGTCATATTCGTATCGGACGCAAAATCCACAGGGTTGTTTGCCATCGCATCTTCGCTTTCGCTGCTTGCATGTTTCGCAGGCCTGTTTGGCTCGCTGTCGAGTGCCCAGAACCGAGGGTGCTGCAGAGGATGGTGGCATGTCTGTCGTCGAGTTTTAGAATGTTCCCCAGCGGTGGTTGTATTCAGATGAGGGCCTGAGCAGCCTCAGAAGCACCCCGTCAATTATCCTGCCAATTGTTAAAAGTCGTTCTCTCCATGGCGAGAGAAGAGTCAAAGAAGCTGTCAAGTCAGGCCTGCGCAAACGCCATGATCACGTGATGTTTTGATGCCGGACCGCCGCCTTGTCGCCCTGCTGCCTCGTTGCCTCGCTGCCTTTCTCCCTCGTGATGTCCCGCCCTCCCGACCTTTGTCCTACCGCACATACACAGCAATTCCATGGACATTCAAGACCTACAGTTAATATATAACTACATGTAGAGTTCTGTCTTCTTCTTTCTCGCCGTTGGCTGGCAGGTGTTGCGGAAGTTCCGGCCATTCTTCTTATGAGTTGGTTATATATTTCCCACCACCTCCTATGGGAAACCTCAACTCCTTTATAACATTCCATTCGGCCTATACCTTGTTCTCGTGAATAGCCCATTTTATTTTGTGAGTACTTTACACCGATTCAAAAGCTCGCGAAGTAGCGCATCTTCCCATCACTCCGGGTGTTTAATCAAGCCAGCAACCTCGGAAGCATCTCAAAAGGACCGATCCGGAGGGCGTGTGCGTAAGGGCAAGTCGACAACAACCCAAAGCAAAGGCCGCAAGCTCTGCTGTACATTTTGCTGTGATCAATTCAAGACCAAACATGATTGGACTCGGCATGAGAGACTTTTCACCTGAACCTGGAGAGTTGGCGGTGTGCTTCTCATGGAAGCTCGGTGATTTCTTCTATCACAGGGAGGAACCATTGCGCCTACTGTAACACGCTGGATCCCACTCCGAAGCATCTGGACGTAATTACCAGGCGTGCTTAGGCGGTGACCGCTCGTTCAATCGTAAAGCTCATCTCATTCAACCTCTGCGACGGACCCATCACCTGGACACAGTCCCTCTAATAGACGATTGGAAGGTACACCCTCCTGTTGTGACCTCCCGGTTTCGTAATCTTGGCTTTTCGAATTGTCGACGGTGGACCGGTGCTCTCCTTATCTACCCTTGCAACCCCTGAAGGGTTGGTAAGTTCATGCGTGGCTCAACACGTTGATTTATCGCATACCTTCGAATGTGATAGCAATCCTATCCAGGTCTATGTCGTTTTCCGCGATTATTGTGACTTCTCCTGCAATCAGGTCCGAGGTCGTGTAGGACACACTCGAATTGCCGCCTTGGCCGTTCAGATCTATAGAAATTTGTGGTCGGGATCCCAACTGCCTCCTGACGGTTCTGTAGAGTCTAGCGTTGGTCGGAGCCATTGAGACGAGGTTGAGTCCGAAACAATTGTGAATACCTGCACCTCGATCTGAACTTGCATCCTTGCCTGTCTCCATAAATGGACACTTCTTCCACACTGTGAAATTTCAGCACCGCGCCCTGCACAATACCAGCCTGACTCAGACTCCACTGCGCAGGCGTAAGGCGTTGCCGTAAGGCGTGAATCGCTGATGTTAATTGGGTTTAACGGGCGCGGCCCACTGCGCGGGTTCCACATGGCGCCGCAAACCCTAAATCTGGACCCGAAGAATGCTTGGAAAGGGAAGAATAAATTGAGAGTCGATCCCTCATCGATGCATGTTTGGCCATCGTCAAGAAGATTCACCATTAGCTCCAAACAGGCCTTGTTGAATTGCAGCACAATGTCTTCCTTCCCTCAACTAGCGCATCTGAACCCCTTCACACGGCCACTGACCCCGGCGAACGTGAAAGACTGTGTGACTGTCGAAAGCGCCTTTCCTGAACAGGAGCGCTGCTCGGAACAGAAGGTATATCTTCTTTGATACCCAAGTCATACTCCTGCGAACTCACCAGTCAATTGTCAGTTCGCCTACCGTCTGACTAAATGCTCAGACCTCTGCCTCGGTCTATTCATCCACCCTACTGAGGCGCAAACACCCCAGCTGATCGCCCATGTCATCGCCACGAGAACCTCATCAACTCGAGTCACAGACGGAAGCATGGAAATGCCCGAGAACTGGACGTCACTGGCCGCCGACGATGTTGTGACTGTGAACGGCGAAGCTATCGGCAGTGAGCCCCACGGCGACAGCGTCGCTGTTCACTCTTTGGCCGTTGTCCCGGAATTCCAAGGCAAGGGGGTCGGACGCGCTCTCTTCAACGCTTACATCGAGTATATCAAGACTGGCGCAGTACGAGCGGACCGCATCGTGATCATTGCGCATGATCATTTGATTCGGTTCTATGAGAGCTTTGAGTTTGTGAATGAAGGGCCTAGTGCGTGTGCTTTTGGGGGTGGAGGGTGGTTTGATATGGTATGTTCTTTTTTCCATGCGTTCCGCTGAAATTGTTGATGCTAACCTTTCGTAGGAGCTGAAGGTCTAGGTGCGAGCGGTCATGACCGGAGCGGTGGATGACTTTGAATGGTGATATAGATTATGAAGTCACAGAATAATGTGTTGCCGATCTCCAATAGAATTTACACCACACGTCTTTGTCAATTCCATCACATTCCACTGGCGTTATGTTTCGGGATGCGTTCCCTGCTGATAGCCTTCCTGATTTATCGTACTGCACAGCCTACATTGTTATCTCCCTACCACATCACGTGTCCTTTGAGAAGGCAAGTTACGCCGACACCTGCCTTCTGTTCTACTTCGATCGTCCGCCCCAGTCAATCGACGCTAAGTTATTCCATAATTTGTCCTACGATAAGACCTGCCTACGTTTCCTTTACCTGCGACATTTGCAATCCGACAGACCCCTAACTCACCCAACGCTCTTTACCCAATTGTGTATCCGACATGGGAACCAAATCAACAGACACTCCCGAGCACCCGAATCCTCTAACCGTGACCGAGGTTGAGGAAGTCGCAAGCCAAAAGCTACCAAAGCATATTTACGAATTCTACGCTTCAGGCTCTGATGAGCAGAAGGCTCTTGTTCGGAATGAGAAGGCCTTCGATAGGTATGTACTTCACGCTCTCTATACTTTCCCCCTCTCGTCCAGGAGGCTTGTGTTAACTGAAGGTAGATTATGCATCCGACCTCGAGTCCTCATCGATGTTTCAGACGTCGACACATCGACTAACATTCTAGGTCATCGCACTTCAATGCCCATCGGCATCGCACCAAGCGCGATGCAGAAGTTAGCTGGTGGGCAGGGCGAACCTGACATTGCTAAAGCTGCGGTGAATATGAACTTGAATATGACTTTGTCGTCGCAGTCCACGACTTCGCTGGAGGATGTTGCGAGGGTGCGATCAGCCAATGAAGGCGAGAGCGCTGGGGTTGAGACGCCTCCGTTTTGGATGCAGATTTATTTGTACGAGGATGTAGGGAAGAGTGTGGGTTTGATAAAGAGGGCGGAAGGTATATCCCCTATCCCCATCACTCCAGAAAGCTACGAGTGAGTTGCATGTTGATACAATGGCTAGGCACCGGGCATCAAGCCCTCGTCTTAACCGTCGACACCCCCGTGCTGGGAAATCGGCTGGCGGAACGACGAACGGCAGTGACATTACCTTCTGGAATGGATCTACCGAATCTTGACAACAAACACAGAGCATCCGTGTCGCAGCCCAGCGTAAACAGATTATTAATGAACGCCAAATCCACTACCGAAGCGAAGGCCCTACGCGATGCCGCGGGCTCGACGATGCACAGCTCTAGTTTATCCTGGGCCAACACAATCCAGTTTCTTCGCTCTGTGACCACGATGAGAATTATTCTGAAAGGCATCATGACGGCCGAGGATGCGTTACTGGCGGTGGAACATGGCGTGGACGCGATCATCGTGTCGAATCATGGCGGTCGGCAGCTGGATGCTGCGTGTTCGACTATCGAGGCATTGCCTGAGATCGCGGCAGCGGTTGAGAAGAGGATTCCGGTGATTCTGGACGGTGGTGTGAGGTCGGGAACGGCGGTGTTCAAGGCGTTGGCGCTGGGGGCGGACTTTGTGCTGGTCGGTCGCCCGGCGCTTTGGGGGCTGGCGTATGATGGCCGTGCGGGGGTGGAGACGGTGATGAATATTCTGGAACGGGAGTTGAGTCGGACCATGGCGTTGGCTGGGGTTAGGAGTGTCGAGGAGATCACTAAAGAGAGGATAGGGGTAATTGCTCGTAATGGGTTTGGGATCGCTCGACTGTAGTTTGGGTTAAATTGCGGATAAAACTTTGTCTACGGCCAAGAGGCGGCAGAAAGTATATAGATATAGTGCGTGTACGGGAAAGTCTCTGATCTTTTGGTGCATTTGGAGCCGGAGAGTTGTAAAAGCAAAAACAAAGTAAAGGAGAAAAAACACGTGTGAAAGATATAGAGAGGGAGACCACACAAGAAAATGCTTGAGGGATTTTCTCTCCGGCTTTACTGGGTTGATTTTCCTCTTGATAGACGTTCGTATCTCTTCAACAACCATGTAGGATCGAACCATAGAAAGATGACGACAGAGGCTGAAATAGGGGACGTAGAGATTCCCCGAAATTGTGGCGGAATGTTTCCGAGACTAGAGGACAGCTGATAATGTTCTCAACTAAAGAAGAGATACTACACCGTAGATAGTTATCTGTGTCCGCATTTGTCACAGCGACAGCCTCACCGGGAGATAGCGGAAAGGACCTGTCCGTGTATGCGGGGAGAGACTGGCCCGAGACCACCGGAGACATCGAGGCCGGCATCTCCGGGCGATACCGGAGGGTCGCCGACTGACACTTCGCCAATCAGATATTGGCTCATTTGCTCCGCACAACTGCCGAGTCTGGACTAGTGCCTCGTTAGTCTCGCCGAGTCCGGGAAACCCGTTTGGGCATGGCTTCCAGGTCATGTGCCCCTGCAAGGGGGTCAGCGTCACCCAACCGCCTCCCTGTGATCCAAACAAGACACGCCACCCTGCGCCTTCGACCGTGGCAATCTCGTTCCCGAACACTTGGCCTACCTTATTCCTGCCTGGTCGTACTGTTGTTGTACGGAGTGCGCATTGGACACTCCAGACTCAGACTGGACACCCGGGATGTCCGATTGGAAGGGATTTCTACACCTGTGAAAGAACGACAGGCAACAACCTTGCAATTGACAATGCCCCGTACGGAGTAGAATGGATACCAGAAGGAGCCAAGATTAACTGAAGAATACATTACGTACTCAATTCGATGTGCACTAACTGACTCCGGTGTAGTGTCATTGGAATCGACGGTGGCTGAAGCCCGCATGCCAGCGTGATTGGATCGCTGGTATTCAATTATCAGTGCCAATTTACCAAATCAATTGTCGCTTGCTCTGCCCTTCCCTGATGCCTACCCTAGCCTGTGGTAGGTACAGTAGCGTCCATGCTATCCCACGGTCTCGTGTAGTGTCCACGCACTACCCCGCGTTACCCGTTTAGCTTCCTTCTAAAGCATCGCCCCGTGGATTCGATGTGTCATAGATATTCCACTCCGTCCCATCATGCGATGCCCACCTGGTCCTGATGTCAAAATCCCACCCAAAGAAGTGATGTAGGATTGCCCTTCTCGTCCAAAACCAGTTACCCCAGAGTCCATCTCCGCATTTCCCCCATACTCCGTGAACCATGAGGCAATTCAGGACCGACGACCCACCGTCCCGTATCGACTCCGGTGGTCTCACGCAGATCCCACGGACGGTTAGTGTTATCACCAGCATCCCCTATCAGTGGGGCCACTCTCCTGTGCCACCGCTGCTCTACGGGGCCTATTATCGACACGTTGCCATTGGATCGCAGTCAGACACCCTGGCCGTCGTGCTGTCGCTTGATTCTGGACTTTGACTCCGTAACCCACGCCATCCTTCTGTTGATATGGCATGCCGGATGGGGTCTAGCCTGAGGGGATTTCTTTTCCCTGGTTTCTCTTAAATTTGACCCCTTCCCCGCATGGGTCTGCTATACAGTCAGTATACACACTGCACTTCATTTCAGCATCATGTCAAAAAAAGAAAAATCTGACCTCGACCCCGAGGCTATCGCTCCGGCTCAATTCCCCGGGGACCCAGTCCTAGCTGAGAAGGCAATTGAGCACGATGCTGTCTTCGGTGAAATCACAGAGTCCGGCCCGAACTATCGAAATGTGCGCGTGCCCTAAATTTTCTCTTTCGGTGTCAATATGTTAACCGTCGCAGGTCGGATGGCTCGGGACGATGGTGCTCATGATGAAGACCCAGATGGGCCTGGGTATTCTCTCGTTACCCATGGCTTTTCACTCTCTGGGCCTCATCCCTGGTATCATTATTCTCTTAACTATTGCGACCATCACCACCTGGTCGGACTGGATGATCGGTGTTTTCAAGCTGCGCCACCCTCATGTTTACGGTATCGACGACGTGGGACGCATGCTGTTTGGTCCCATTGGGTATGAGGTGTTTGGCGCGACATTCTGTCTCTGTGAGTGCGCTCCATGTCTTTTGATCTGCTCATCATTCTCATGCCATCTAGTCTTGATTTTTGTCGCTGGTTCCGCCATCCTCAGCATCTCGATTGCGTTCAATGCCCTCTCGACCCACGCAGTGTGCACCGCCATCTTCGTGCTTATCGCCGCGATCATTGGGTTTATCTTCTCCAGCATAGAAACTCTGGGCCGTATCAGCTGGCTCGCTTGGGTCGGAGCCGGGTCCATCATTGTATCAGGTATGTCTTCTTCTGACCGTCCCACTGTCTCCATCTAAACTCGAACAGTATTCATCGTCACCATCGGCGTCGGCGTCCAAGGACACCCTCCTGTCCAGAAAGACGGCCTCATCCCCACCTCCGACTACAAACTTTTCAACAACCCCAGTTTCACGGAAGCCATCTCCGCCGTTTCCACCATCGTCTTCGCCTACTGCGGCACGCCCGCCTTCTTCAATATCGTCTCCGAAATGCGTGAGCCTCAGAAATATTCGCGCGCTTTGTTTCTCAGTCAGGGCATCGTCACCACGGTGTATATTATCATCGGTGTTGTCATTTACTATTACTGTGGTTCTTACGTTGCCTCGCCGGCTCTTGGATCCGCTGGTCGGCTCCTCGAGAAAGTGTCGTATGGGATTGCGCTGCCTGGGTTGATCGCTTCGATGGTCATTTATCTTCATGTATGTCCCGTTTCCCTCTCTCTCTCTCTCTCTCTATGAAATGAAACTAACGAAATGACAGCTCTCGGCCAAACACGTCTTCATCCGATTCCTCCGCGGAACCGAACATCTCTCAACGCACACCCCCCTCCACTGGATCGCCTGGTTCGCATCCACCTTCGGCGCCACACTAGTCGCCTACGTCATTGCCAGCGGCATCCCCGTGTTCAGCAGTCTCGTCTCGCTGATCGGAGCTCTGCTTGGCACGTTCCTCTGCTTTCAACCGATGGGCTGCATGTGGTTGTATGATAACTGGAAGGTCGGAAAGTCGGAGCGCACGATGACGTGGAAGCTGGGACTCGGATGGAGTTTGTTTGTTATCATTTCCGGCACGTTCTTGATGATCGCGGGCACGTATGGCTCGGTCGTCGCCATCATTGACTCTTATAATGAGGATGGCGGATCGGGCGCTTGGTCGTGCGCGGATAATTCGGGGTCTACTTGAGTGGTGGCTTTTCTAGGGTCTTACTAGAAGCTTTATATTCTCCAGAATTGTATATGAATCATATAAATATAAGGCTTTCAGTCTATTTTTAGCGCCGTGAAAATCGGTAGGGAGTACCTAGCTTAGCCTTTGTTTTCGGCGCTTAGCTTGTCTCTGCCTCGCTTGAGCTATTGTGTCTTTTTCTTCAACTCACTGTTATCTCAAACAGAAAAATAAAACGCAGAGATACAGAACAGAAAGGTATAAAACTCCCACAAGAATCAACATATTCAGATGACTCATATAATCGTATCTTAGGCTCTCCATGCTAGCCCGCGATGACTATCGAATTGGATGGATATGCGCGCTTCCAATGGAACTGGCCGCTGCACAGGCGATGTTGGATGAAACTCACCCATCGCTGCCGAACATAGCAGGGGACAGAAATGCCTACCTCCTGGGAAGCATTGGCGACCACAATGTGGTCATTACATGTCTACCAGCCGGGACATACGGGACAACCGCGGCGACAGCGACAGCGATGCAAATGATATTCAGCTATCGATCAATCCAATGCTGCCTTTCGGTTGGGATTGGAGGAGGCTCTCCGGTCTCCGAACCAGACATTCGACTAGGCGATGTCGTGGTTAGTGAGCCCATGATGCGCTATGGTGGTGTGATTCAGTACGACTATGGCAAAGCTTTGGATGGAGGTCAATTTATCCCAACGGGAGTGTTGGATAAGCCTCCGGAGGTGCTTCTGAAAGCTCTCGCTCGATTAAAAGCAGAGCATATGTTGCATAGAAGTGACATACGCGATGTTTATGCCGAAGCGCTGGACCGCTACCCGCGCCTACGAGAAACATTCTTCCACCCCAGTGAGCGGGATGATCGACTGTTCGTTGCGGAATATAGTCACGTAGAATCTGTTCTAAACTGTGATCAATGTGATACAACGATGGTATACGATCGGCCTTGTCGACCGAGTCGTGAGCCCAGGGTGCTCTACGGCCTGATTGCTTCTGCGGACCGGGATGTCAGGGATGCGAGTACGAGGGATCAGCTCGCGCAAGAGCATGGCATTCTTTGTTTCGAGAAGGAAGCAGCCGGTCTGATGAATATATTTCCTTGTCTTATCATCAGAGGAATCTGCGATTATTCTGACTCGCACACAAGCAACCGGTGGCATGGATATGCGGCCATGATGGCCGCCGCGTATGCTAAGGAATTGATGCTCTTCCTGCCGTCGCATAGGATAAATGCCCCAGAAGAAGTGATAAGGAGGCCCATGCTAGACAGTTTTGATTGTGGCACGGTCTGCGAGTCCATCTCGCCCATTCCTGCTGATCCCTCTGCGGTTCTCCCAGATCACATTCCGCACCCGGTCCAAGTTACGTCGCCCGAACCAAGCATCTCCAATACATCCAGCACAAAATCCTCTTCGTATCGAAATGAAGGACAAGATCCCATCCGATCGCATGAGTCAAACAAGCCCTGTGAATCACAGTGGACTCACGAGGATATTCTATGCGCATCTAATCCCAGGGAAGGGCTCAAAGCTCCCGCTGATTTCCTCTCCCGTGACCCGATAAGTGCATATATGGTTGATTCCGATGACTCTGACAGTAGCAACCATACTCTC
Source organism: Aspergillus sp. S1802E (assembly GCA_023627535.1). Classification (NCBI taxonomy): domain Eukaryota; kingdom Fungi; phylum Ascomycota; class Eurotiomycetes; order Eurotiales; family Aspergillaceae; genus Aspergillus; species Aspergillus sp. S1802E. The sequence continues at coordinate 188,047 of JAMAHN010000040.1, forward strand.
CAGCCCAGATATACCAAGACAAATTTAGGGCGAGCAAAAACATCAGATACCAGTTCTCTTCATGACAGCTACGCGAAAAAGGATCATGATTATGTCGTCTTTTATCACGTCAAATGTTCCAGAGAGGGGGTTCATGAAAACCACAAAGAGCTGGCCGTGTACCTCGACCATCCACGACTGTACAAGGGCGATAGCAAGATGAGTACTTTGAGGGGCAAAACGGAGATCGAAGATGTTCAAAAGTATCTCAAGCGACAAGAAAAAGTTGTCTTCATAGTCAACAAATGGCTTGACTGTGTCGACCATCTGGACACGGTTGAAGATTTTTTCCATCCCTTGCCAACGCCAAATGACCCTGAGCTTCCCGATTCAGTCAAGCCGTACTTTTTCTTTCTTCCGAAGCACAGTCCGCCTGCCAACATATCCTGGGAAACCATTGAACTAGTCTCCGAGTCACTCCGGGTTGCAGTCGCACATGAGACGGGAATGGATTACCATCAGCTCGCACATCTTGATCAATCCCCCAATATGAAATTGTTGAAGCATCTTATGTACTACGTCAGTCGGTCAGAAAACAGCCCAAGCTTTCTCGCACATGACGACCGGCTTCTTTTTGACATCCTGCTAGGGTACATTGAATCGACTAACACAGAAGAGTACGAGGAGGTGGATAGACTCCTTGCAGATGGGGTCGTCACGGAAAAGTATCTGCTTAGTCTGTACGGTCCCAGGCAAATCTTGGTATCTAACGTGGATGACCACCCTCGAGCGTATATGGTGGAACGTGTGCTCATCAACACAGGATCAATTGCTTTAAAGCTATGGTTCTGGCAATTTGATGGTATATTCTCAAGGGAAACACTGGACTGGCACCTAGACTGGCCGTTTTCCATGCCGGCAGATCGACCAATTATCATCGCTAGTCTGGAGTTATATCCTCTGAATTATGCTTCGCCTTGGACGCTAAATCGCCTGAAGACTAGGGGTCGTATCTTTTGGAACTGTCGTCGTGCCCGACTTGTAGCATATGATTGCCCAAGCTCCGTTACAAGAATGCATGATGTAAGTCTACTCAAAAGCAGGCTTTATGAATTTTACTCATCATTGTGTCTCAGCGCGATTCACGGTTCATGGTCGATGCAAAGGCCTATCAGAAGATGCATGCAGTTTCTTCTGATACTTTCCCAGAGCAGCCTATTTTCAGTCATGATACAATGCAAAACGATGAACCGCCCCATGATTTTGCTCTACTACTTCCACACGAAATCCATGGGTTCGGGCTGAACGACAAAAAGTGGAGTGTGTTTACCTTTTTCCTACTCGCCCATGATTTCCCGGTGACACGTATTGACTTGACATTGGAACTCTACTCGTGGAGCACATCAAGGACATAAACTGGAATGAAAGTGCATTTGACCGACTCGTTCTGTCGCACGGCAAGAAAGAACTCATCAAGGCCTTGGTAACCGCCAACACACAGTCCACCAGGTCGACTGATATCATCGAGGGCAAAGGCAATTCCTTTGTCATGCTGCTTCACGGCGGTCCTGGAACAGGTAAAACATTAACCGCCGAGGCTGTGGCCGAACTGACTAGGAGACCATTATACCGATTGAAGTGTGGAGATATTGGAACAGATGCAGGGGAAGTTGAGAAGCACCTCGATTCTGTTCTACCGATGTGCGGTGCGTGGGGTTGCGTTGTGCTTCTTGACGAGGCAGATGCGTTCCTTGAAGAGCGTCGCGAGACTGATTTACAACGAAACGCGTTGGTATCTATCTTTCTTCGCATTCTCGAGTACTACAATGGCATCCTTATTCTCACAACAAACCGTGTTGGGGCCTTGGATAGTGCGTTCAAATCGCGCTTTCATTTGACAGTTCACTACCCGGCGCTAGACTTCCACGGTCGATACGAGATTTGGCTGAATTCTATCAATGATCTCAGTAAAACCAAATCCAATGCCAAAATCGATGATCTCGAAAGCCATCTTGAAGATATGGCTGTGGATGAACTCAATGGACGGCAAATTCGCAACACGATTAGCATGTCCTTGCAACTGGCGCACTTCCGGCAAGAAGCCCTCAACTATGAGCATTTCAAGCAGGTCATTGGGGTTGCAGAGGAGTTCGAGAAACGTATCGAGTCTACGCGTGGATATTCTGACCTAGATTGGGCTCTTCATCGTGGCACCCGATCTGAGTGATACCAATAAAAGATAGCATTCCAATCTCGGCGATGTAAGCCCCGGACACAGGACGTTCAAATGTGACTGGAATTTCTGAAAATTACTGGTATCTGAGACTGAATTGAACAATACATAATGCAACGTTTACTTGATCAACGAATCATCTCAACAATGACAACAAACTGGAGGACAGTAAGGCAAAGGATGTGCAATCTCAGCTGGAACGGTTATCCATTTCTTTCCAGGCCACGTTCTCGCCCATGCTTGAACATTGCCTAGAATAAAGCCACATTTGATCATGATCGTCGAGCACGTACTTGTCAACCCGCCCGGACTTAGTTCCAATATATAAGACATTCTCATGGCAAGTCCAGGCACCGCGGTATTCTGGAGGTAGCCACAGGTATCTTCGAGTATTCTTGACAATCCAGCCATCTCGTACGGCAAGAAAAGAAGGACACTTCGGCGGGCTCGTGAGAGGACTTGTTTCCATAAACTTCTTGTCCACGACGCGAAAAGCTCCTCTCTCTGTCAGTATCTGATGACCGTCTGCTGAGAATCGAAGTAAGTATACTGGACCTGTCGTTTTCACCTGCTGCAAATGCTCGCCGGTAGTGGGATCCCAGACAGATATTGTGTTGTCGTTTGAACTTGTAACGACACACCGGTCCTCCGGCGAGAACACAACGGCAATCGTATTACTTGAGTGGCCCCGAAGTTCAAATGGTTGGTCGCTCAGGTCCTTGGATAAATGCCATATCTGGTAATAATCGTGCCCCTCAATGTCACTTGAACTGCTTATGAGGGTCTGGGAGTCCGAAGAGAAACACATTGACGAAACTATATATCGATTATTTGATCCTCGCAATTTGCGTATAATTCTTTTAGTGCTCAAGTCCCAGATGGAGATTGTACTCGTCCTTTGAGAGGCGGTTGCTAGAATTGCGCTGTCTGGAGAGAAAACCATGCATGTTGCATACGCACGATCATCATTCGGCAATGTGTACATGATCATATCTGAGCCGTTGGTCTCATTACTCCAGATACAGAGATCATTGTCCTCAGAGCTAACAGCCAGCTTCAGGCCATCAAAGGAGATGGCAACGCTTCCAACCGGGCTCGGCGAGGACATCCATCCCTGCCAAAGGCTGTCTGATGCTATGTGATGGACGTCCCATTGTTGAACAATTCCGTTCACTAAGCCGCACGCCAATCGACGGCTATCACGCGAGAAGGCCATAGTAGAACAGCGTGAGATAAGATTGTTAAGAGCCATTGGTCGTAATCCTGAGTCTGTGCAATGGAGGTCGAAGAGCTCAATGCTATGCACAAACAAGCATGCCAGCCACCGATCATCCGGTGATAGTTGAAACTTCAATGGTTGATGTGAAAGGCTGATCACTCTATCGGGAAGTAGATTATCACCCGCTGTATTTGGATTTAAATCATAAACCTTGACATCGTCTTTCCAATTACTGCATACCATTCGTTTGCTATACCGGGAAAAAACCACCCGATCCCCAGGGGTCGCTATTGGCGTGGTTGTGATGCTCGTTGTATCGGGAGAACATTCGCCATCTTCACGTATGCTGCATGCCTTGAGCCCATCGATCGTAGACCAAATAATGTAGCTGTCGTAGTCTACAAACCCCACAGAGCCCGTTATATCAGATAAAGCATAAGGAAGCATGCGTGGGACACTCCCGGTCAGATCCCACAGCCGTAGCCCCTCTCCCCATGTGAGCGTTGCTATCAAGTTATTGTTGCTGGAAAAGGCTATATGCCGGATTTTCACAAGTCTGTTGCCTGGGGACTCTAAGGCACGAAAGCCAGCTGTTCTGTCAATTTGCGGTAGCAGCGCGACTGTATCCATTTTGTCCACATGCCAAATTTGCACGGAGCCATCGTCGAAGCCACATGCCACCAATGTACCGTCTGGTGAAAATGCAAAGGCAGACATTGGGGAGTCAATTGACTTGCATAAGGTGCGGACTTGTTGCACCGACCCCATTCCCTCATCGTCCCAGAGCTGAATTGTGTCATTGGCGAAGCTGCAGACGTGCAAGCGACCGTCATTTGAGAATTCAAGTGCTCTTACTAGTTTTTCGGGGCCTTGAGAGGACTGCAGTAGCGCACCCCAATTCTTTTCAAATTTTCGTAGCGTCACGAAACTTTCTGAGAATTGGTCTTCGAACATCCGTCGCACAATACTTATCTCGGGTGTGAATATGAGCGCTGAGGTATAAAGTTGAAGAGGCGCCATGTTCATCATATATCCGGCCCTTTGCACAAATCGAATGGCGTCTGCAAGAAAGCTAGATATTGAGGCATGGTGCGTTTCCTGAATCTTTTATCAGTACACCGACTACCATTGCCTATTACGGCGAGCTATCAGAAAGTATCACTCACAGAAAACACCTTTTGTATACTCGTGAGTTGCTTTGATACCTCTGGGACCAATCCAAGGATGCTCATCGCCTCTAACCAGTGTAAAAAGTGTTCCGCGAAAAATGTGTAGATACGATCCTGGTCAAGCACTGATTTTCCATCAACAAGGTGCTTAGCCCAGTAACGACAAGCATATCTCAACTCGGGGCTCAGAGCTTGCCCAATGCCGTGAATTTCACTTCGCAAACATCCTTCATTTGTTAGGTTGCACATGTTTCTTCGAAGACCTGTTCGGTGGTCGGACATTACTTGAAGGCATTGACCAGCCAAAAATCGATTTTGTTCAATCGGGTCTATCTTAAAAGGGGTCATTCCTGAAGTACTCTGGTCAATCAGAATGTCTCGGAATGATAGATGCAAAGGTTGGATCGGCGTATGTTCGTCATTGGGTATCACAAGCACGGAGCGCAGGTGCCTAAATCTTCTCTCAATGGTATCTGGTCGCACCTCGAGAAGATTTGCCAGGGACGCGGCTGAGAGTGGGTCATAGAGAAGGACAATGGACCCGACGATGCGGTGGAAGTCTCCTAGTATCTCTTGTTTATCGGTCTCATTTTTATCGAGTATCATTTGGTCTAAAACAGTACGGTAGGTTTGAACGAGTTTATTGTCTGAATGGGGTTGCTGCAGAATCAGTTCGACGCGTACCTTCGGGTCGAAATCTTCGTCTCCAACAAATCGACATATTGTTGAAGCAACGATAAACAAAGGGTTTGCTTTCTCTGTCAACCTTTGCATGGTTGTTTCCGGCCAGCTGGCTGGAACTCCGGGCTGTGCCCCTATTTCGCTAAATTTGGCGTGCATGTAGGTTGAGATGTCACGTTCGACGCCTTCGATATCCTGTAGGACCCTTTCTCGGTATCGATTGCTCTCCATGTTTTGAAAGCTACTAATGACGGCCGGCTCGGGTCTCCCTGTGATAAAGAATCGCAAGTCCAAATTTTTCACGCTCTGTGTTCTCAATAGGAGCTGGAAGATCTGCATTATGTCTTGGTGGTTCTGGCATTCGTCGACCGCATCGAGGATGAGAACCAGTATCTGGCGCTGTGGCATACGTACACTGCGAATTGGGTTGAAGAATAGCTCATCGAATTGTTCTTCCAGGCCCTGGTCAAATATCAATTCATTCTTTTCAATCACATCCTGAATGTCCTTTTTGAGGCCCGCGAGCAGCTTTGTCAGCTGGTAGATAATTGTCGGCACAAACCTCTTGGGTGAGTCACAGTCCTCTTGGCCTTTCTTGAAGAAGAAACTTGCTCCAAGGATTCCTCGGTCTTGGAAGAACTTGGCGAGGGTGCGCGAAATAGTCGACTTTCCTGTCCCCGCCATACCGTTAAGCCAGAAGAATTGCGTGCCATGAGGGTCGTCCACCCAGTCAACAATTTCCTGCAAGAGCCCTTCCCTTGTGTCCTTGAAGCAGAGCTCTTCATGACGGTCTTCCCAGGCACCGTTTACGGCTTTGGCGGCACGAGGCAATTTGGAGAGTTGGAAATTCTGATCAATCTTTTGGATCAGTGCCGAATTTTGTTCGATGCGAACAAGAAGCATCTCCCCCTGCTGGCTGTTTCGGATGTTTTGGTCCAAGTCAACTAGGCTATGAAGATTCTTATCTTCGTTCTCGATACTTGTCCGAAGTGTTGATAGTTCCTGGCTCGCAATATCGGGAACTGATAGACTGACCCAAATTCGTTTGCCCACTCCCATCTCTCGAACGCGAGTCATCTCCAAGGCATATCGCATTATGTTTGCATAAAGCCTAATAACACTCTGCTCCAGTCTTATCCGAGCGTTCTTATGGCTTTTGTGCAATATCTTCTCCACCAGAGTATAGCGGGCCAGTATATTCGTCAGAAACTCGGAGGCCTCGAACAACGCATTTTGGAGCGTGCGGTCATTCTGGGTCATCTATCACCATGCGTCAGTACAGATACAATTGTATATTGGCATATTGAACGTACGGTTAATCCAAGCGATACTACTGCCCAAGCGCTAGCTGCATGACCAGTAGGGTCCGCGGCTGCGATGCTACCCACGACACTCTGCATCGAACAAGCAGTGTCGAGGATGCCTTTGGCAGCTCTCCTTATTCTTGACGCATCTTCCATTGCTTTTCGAACCTCAAACTGAGTCTCGACGGTCTTGATCGTGTCTTGCAGCCATATAGAAATGAATGGATCTTCGAAGTGTTGGTTGTCGCAGTGTTTCTCAGGAATTTCATGGCGGATCAAGTCCAGCTGCGATCGCTCATCTTGGTCCAGTGATTCATAGGCAACTTGCCAGAGATTTGGGGGATCGAGTTCATGTGTTTGTACATCTTCATCTGCAGTTTCAGACTTGTCTGGCTCGGGGACAGTGTTATTCCCATTACCAACACTTTCGTCTGTCGCATTTCCGCTACCGTTGGCTTTCGTCCCCTTCGAACTCCATCTCTTAGGCCAGTGGATCCTGCCTTTTCCGAAGTGCATTGCTTCTATACCAATCAGTGAGAATACGGCGTTTGGCCTTCAATGAAGATACGAACGGGGGCCGCTGAGCGCAGGAATAGGGTGCCTGTGTTTTGAACATGCTCAGTTTGTTAGATTCCCCTTTTTCTCTCAGCTATAGAAAGGTAAGCGCCGTCCCCAAGCCACAACAGTTTAACCCCTCATTCTTGGCCAATAGTTGAAAGGCACGCAGACTCACATAAGCGAGTAGGGAACAGCTGCTCTTTGGTGAATATGACAAGCTGCCCTAGCCAGCCCCTGTGCTTCACGGCAGTCCGTGCCTTCCGATGCATTCCACCTCCGGAGGAAGTTTGCACCCCAGTGTGCTGACGATATAATGATTTCACCCAGCCATTGCGCCAAAAGCTAGTTAGTTTATCTACTACGGAATCTAGTCTGATTCTCGAATGACTAAAGGTGAGAGTGCTGCAGTCCTGAATTAGTCGACCAATAAGTCACATTATGTAGGACTATCGTTTCCGTGATCAAACCCGATACGTATTTCGGGATCAACCAAAGGTTATTTCAAGTTGAATACTGGTTTGGGAGGGTATCTGCGTCAATATAAATTTCTTCTCGCAGGTTTGGTTCCAACGATGGTGGAATATAGCTTTTCTAATGTAATGAGTAAGGTCTGTCATTTAATATGCCGGGAGTGAGATCTTTTCCCTTTCTTTTCTGTCTTTTTTATTTTCTACCTGGAACCTTATGGAAAATTTTCTTGAAAACCTCCCTGTCTATCGACTGACTTTTTGAGCTACATAGATAAAGCTGGCCAAGCTTTCTTCTTACTCTTTCACATCTAACCACCGCCTCAAATTTCGGGTATTCACTAATCAATGCTAACAGTGTAAGGATCTTGTTTGACTTTTGCAGAACGCGCCTCTCGCCAATGGTCGACGCTACATCATTCGCATCCCATTTCCCAGGTCAAATGACCACAATCACTCTCCGATAGTAAGCTCCTTCATATCGTTGACCGTCGCACGTACAACCTGTTTGCTTTCTCCCTTTCCTCCGGGAAAATCAGATGGAGGGACACCAGTCAGGAAGCCGTTCTTCTGACGCTTGACATACTCTGCGTTGGCTTCGGTCACCGGGCATACAGGAATGTATATGACGCTGGAGTCTCCGGATCCGTTATGGAGCTTGTCGACGGCGTGGGTTGCTAAAATTGGTTAGGCACGTAGTTTGATTTGGGTATAGCTGGAGTAAAAGCATACTGTTATAATGGCAAGCAACAATAGTCACCTAGTGCGGTGTGGGGAACATGAACGGTTGTCTTGTCGAGTTGGAGGTGAGGACGCATCAAGTTATATGATCGCTCTTGTTTGATTGTATCATTAAGGCCTTTTAAGAAGGTATACATAATCGTTTCTTCTTCGTGTATTTCATACAGAGTTCAGACCATTATTCGTTTCGCAAACAGCCAGAGTATTTGGTTTCCACATTGTATGCACATGCCATACAGGCTTGCAGTTCTCCGCCCGGCTGTATTATTACACTTCCAGGCATGATCGGCGATAACTTTGTAATAGACTAGGCTGTTTAATGTATAGCCAGAGTGATGCAAACATATACAGGCTTGATATAGAATAGACAGGCTGCTGTCTCCTCTTAGTACCCTGATAACTTATAAGCCTACTCCTTCGGGTCCTATAAATGGAAAGACCGGTTAGCATGACCATATCAAAAACAAAAGATTTGGGAGCTAACTTACAACCCATACAAGCTGACCATCCTGTTGCTCGATATGGTGAGCCAAGTTGATACCCTGCAGCTCTCCCAGTTCTCCATCGACATTATTGAGCTTTGCAGTCAACCAAGGACCGTCGTCCCGGGAGTCCAACTCGATGTCTCCCGCGCTTTGTGTGAAGTTGCCGTCACCGCGAACGAAATAACCTAAATATAACCCGCTGTAGGTTAGAAAGCATTCTCATGACCACTCGGAATATATAATAAAAGACATACCATCCGTGTTACCAATCTCCTCGTCGAGAATAATTTCCGCGGCAGTATCTTCACTACCATCGTCGGCTTTGGCAAGGAGTACAGTGTGATCGTCACGGACCTCGATCCGAAGCAGATGGCAAATTTCTTGAAGAGACATGGTGGTTTTCCCTTTGATCAATTTCGACGAACTGGTAAAACCAAACACAAGGAAGGCTTGGGTCTGTTTCGGGGAGAGCAACGGGGTTTAAAAACCCTGGCACGCCAAGAACCCCGCTGGCCAGCTGTTCAGCTGCCCCACTGCCATACAGTAGAAAGAAACTAGTTATGGCATCTAGGCAGCAGTCTAAGATTATCCAGTCAAATTCCGACGAGAGTGGCTCCTTCATGCTCGGGGGGTAGCGAGCGAGATTGATACATCACAAGTTTGGCTGGATGGTTCGGTCCGAGCACACTAGAAGCCCGAGAGCTGCCTATGCTTAATTACTGCTTCAGGGAATCCGAAATGTCAAATGAGTTGTGTTTTTAGAGTCGAGCCTTATACAGTAGGATACGTGGTCCATTGTAAGACACTGAGATCGCGATAGGGTCACCGTAGATTTCATATGATAAATTTTATTGCTAATTCACACTCACACCCGTCTTCCTGCCCTGGCACCATCTACATCCTCTTGACCACGAATGTTGTGTCTTCTTTCCCTCCCATCGCCTTCGCCGTAACAGCATACTGACCATTTACCAAATCCTTCATCGTCAGTTCCGTGGTTCGTCCAAGCCCTTCCAGCTCATCCAACCGCTCGGTCGTCGCCTCCAAATGTTCCTCGAATGCCGGATCACTGACCACTGCCCGGAAGGCATTCTGCATCGGAACTGAATCAGCCTTGACTACCCCATTTGCGTCGATGGCAAAGATATTCATTTGATCCAGTTTATGGAGGAAGTCGGCTCGCGTCATCAACTCTTGCACTTTGTGGATGGGCATTCCTGGGATTTCGGCTCCGCCTTTGGGGTTGACTTCTTTGTTTTCTAATTCAACGAGGGCTTTGGCGAGGATCATCGCGGCGTGCTATGTGCTGTTAGTACTATATTGCGTCGGATTGTTATCAGATAAGAATGCGTCACGTACACAATAGTCCTGTTGTTCCTCGGCCTTGTCGTCCATCTCCGCGCCTAGGATCCAGCACTGAGACAGGAGCCATCGCTTCTCCTTCTCGCAGATCGATTCACACATCCGAAATAGATCCCTTGATCTAGCGACTTGTTCCAGGAATATTAGTCGTCCGCCTACCCAGTCATAGGCCTGCGACAGGATGTCCACCGACATCGTCTCGTTGAACTTCTCTTTTCGGTACGCCTGCATAGCCGGGATGGCAACCTCCTTTGGCACGTCCCGTACGTTCAGTACTTGCATGCGAGTAGCGTGTGGTCGCAGTGTTTCTGTCGTACGGTACTCGTCGCTCGTGAAAACGAGGGTGACAAGCTCGCTTGCCGCCCATAGCTCAGCGCGCTGCTGCAGCAGAGTGAGAAGATGCTGTCCCTCCGCGCTGTCGGGGAGAAAATGGATATTGTTTATGATGAGCGTGAGCGGCTTGTTTAATTTTGACTTGCGCTTCAGCGCTACCTTCTCCAGCTTGTTCAAGGCGCGCTCAATATCCAGCAGAGGCGTGGCCTCACGAGGTCCTCGGATGTTAAACAGTCCTCCGACGTAGTCTTCGTGATATTCGTAGTCCAATGCTTTACCCAGTCGTAGTCGGAAGACTTCCAGATCGCTATGCGCCTCCAGCATGGCCACCCCGCTCCCTTGGACCTTTCTCATGGCGTCAAGCAGCATGGTCGTCTTTCCGGTCCCCTTTTCCCCGAAGAGTAGGTAGTAATTTCCTCTGATTTTGCCGGACACGATGGAATCTATCGTCGACTGTTCCGGTCGCAGCACTTTAAAGCGCAATTCATCATCTTGCACAGGCTCTTCGCCTGGCTCTGGCGGAACTCCATGTTGAGCTAGGGCGGCCAATTCCAGCGTGGAGAACCCGCTGGAGAACGCGTTATTGATTTTGTGCAGTACGAGACTCTTGTAGTAGATATGATACGTGTACCCGCCCAGGGCAAGGATCAAGAGAGACCCCAGTGTAGTAATAGATGTCTCGAGAAACTTTCGAGGCATACTGTCATGCTTCTCATCGGCTTTTTGCCAAGATCTGCGGGGCTTCTGCCTGGAGCTGGCGCCCAAGTGTGTTGATTCCTGAGTTTGCCATGCTCGCTGGCGGACGAGATCTTGTCGTCTCAAATGGCGGAGCAGAATCCCTGTTCACACTGGTTAGCGAAATTGAATGCCATGAAAGAGAGTGAGTCATTACCAAGCTCGGCTTGGGAAAGTCTGCGAGGCATCTTAGATGCGCGGTTCAGACTCCCTGATGGCGGCTGTTTATGACACCATTACTCATCCAGACATGGTGTATTCAATTACGCGCAAAATATACTAGGAAGTCAGGCAAAACGAATATTTTCCAAGATTCACGCCGGAACGATGCGTGTTTTTGCGTTGATATGAAGCAAGTTGTTGACGCCAGGTTGGTGCGATTTGCTGACGGTGCAGGTAAACAATGCAAACAACGCAAACCCTGTTGAAGCCACCGCCACGGCCTCAGCCACACCTGGTGCCTCGGGCAGCACCTCCATTGTGGCTTGCTTCACCGAGAGATATTCAGATTATCTCAGTTGAAGGCATGGTGATTTTCGACCTCTTGGCCACATATACATGAGTTTTGGCTGGCCTGAAGTCCATGTGGATCCCACTTAACTGGTAAGCTTTGCTGATGATCAACGATGATCCCTGTCTGAAGTATATTCTGTGAGAGGCAATCTATCCTCGATGCCATACTCTCACCGCGCGACTTGTTAGAGCAATCCACCAGAAGATGCCTTTAGTTACATTCAGAACTTTACAAAGCACGTTTCTCATCTTCACAGGTCAATCACTTCTAACTACACCGATGACTTGAGTAGTAAACCCCGAACTACGATTGGTCGACAACGCCATCGGAACTATCCGTCAACGGATGCATCCGATCACTGTACCTTGACTTCACCAACCAATTGACCTTGAAATACTTATTACCTGTGTTAAAGCCCTCTAGTCTAATACGTACAATGGCACGCTGAATCTTTCAACATGTCGACAAGATACCTCACCTCTCGCTGCTCGCAGCGATGGAGGTTAGCTGTTCCTTCATCGTCAAGACTCCTTACATCCTACGCAGGACCCGGCACAGCATCATTAAGTCGACTTGAACCCCATCACCGGGTAGACCTAGGTCAATTCCATAAGAAAGTTAAACAACTCCGTGACAGGTAGCTAGCCACGTTCTACTTACTCTTCAAGGCAATTCTAACAACCCACAGACTGAAACGACCTCTCTCCTACGCCGAAAAAGTCCTCTACAGCCATCTAGATGACAGCTTCGACGAGCAGCACATCACCCGCGGATCTTCGCAATTAAAGATCCGGCCCTCGCGAATTGCGTGTCAAGATGCGACGGCCCAAATGGCTCTTATACAATTCATGTCAGCCGGGCTGGAATCCACCGCTGTCCCGACGACCGTGCACTGTGATCATTTGATTGTTAGTCGTGATGGCGAGGCGGAGGATCTGCCTCGTGCGTTGGATGCTCATCGCGAAGTATACGATTTCATGGAGAGTGCGTGTCGGAAATATAATATGGGGTTCTGGAGGCCTGGGGCTGGTATTATCCATCAGATTGTGCTGGAGAATTACGCGTTTCCCGGGAGCATGATTGTCGGGACGGATTCTCATACGCCGAATGCCGGTGGATTGGGCATGGTGGCTATTGGCGTTGGGGGCGCTGATGCGGTGGATGTTATGGCTGGATTGCCGTTTGAGATGACCGCGCCGAAGCTGCTGGGTGTGAGGTTGACGGGTTCGCTTTCTGGGTGGGCTTCACCTAAAGATATTATTAACACCGTCGCTGGTAGGATCACTGTGAAAGGGGGTACTGGGTATATCATCGAATACTTTGGTTCTGGTGCGCAGACGCTCTCAGCTACTGGAATGGCGACGGTGTGCAATATGGGAGCTGAAACGGGCGCCACGACGTCAATCTTCCCATATGCGCCGCAGATGTCGGATTATCTTCGGGCAAATAACCGTTCCGACATGGCATCTGCTGTGGAGAGTGTTTCGAACGAGCTTTCTGCCGATCATGGAGTGGAATATGACCAGGTCATTGACATTGACCTGTCCACGTTGGAACCATGTATCAACGGCCCCTTCACCCCTGATCTATCGACTCCGTTATCCAAGTTTGGGTCAGCAGTCCGAAATAGTGAATGGCCTGAACAGCTCACTGCTGGTCTGGTCGGATCATGCACGAATTCTTCCTTCGAAGACATGAGCAAAGCGGCCAACATCGCTCAACAGGCGCTGGACGCTGGGCTCAAACCAGCTATGCCGCTGCTCATCTCTCCAGGGAGTCTCCAAACCCGCGAGACTCTCCAAGAAGCGGGTATCCTGCAGGTTTTTGAGGATCTCGGAGCAACAATGCTACCTAACGCATGTGGTCCTTGCTGCGGATCGTGGGATAGAGCTGATATGGCCAAGGTACGTTCATCCCCCTGGTGTTTGATCATGCAAACAGCCTAACATAGTCCAGGGAACCAAGAACTCCATCATCACCTCTTATAACCGCAACTTCTCCGGCCGTCTCGACTCCAACCCGGCAACCAACGTCTTCCTCGCCTCTCCCGAGATCGTCATGGGCAAGGTCTTCTCGTCCGACCTTTCCTTCAATCCTACCCTCGACTCTTTGACCAGCCCCTCGGGCGAGAAATTCCACTTCTCTCCACCAATAGGCAAAGCCCTCCCATCATCAGGCTACCCAAACTCCGACTCAACTTATCAATCTCCACCACAAGGAGACCGCAGCAACCTCGAAATCCAAATCCATCCGTCGTCACAGCGTCTGCAAAAGCTCGCTCCATTTGCACCCTGGTCTGGAGAAGACTTCGAAAATTGTCTCATCCTGATCAAGACCATCGGCAAATGCACCACAGACCACATCACCCCGGCAGGTCCGTGGTTTTGCTATCGCGGCCATCTAGAAAACATCTCCAACAACACGCTCATCGGCGCCGTCAACGCGGAAACACAAAAGGTGAATACCGTTCGCAACCAGCTCACAGATCAAGATGGCGACGTCCCAGCCACGGCACGATACTATCAATCGGAATCGATCCCCTGGGTTGTCATCGCAGATCATAATTACGGGGAGGGATCGTCGCGGGAACATGCTGCCCTGCAGCCGAGGTATCTTGGTGGAGTGGCTATCATTGCGAAGAGCTTTGCGAGGATACATGAGGCGAATTTGAAAAAGCAGGGGATGTTGGCGTTGACGTTTGTGGATGAGGGTGATTATGAGAGGATTAGGGCTTCTGATCGCGTGAGTATTTTGGATTTGAAGGGGTTAGAGCCGGGGAGGAATTTGGTTCTCAGGGTCAGTCCGAGGGAGGGTGCGGTGTGGGAAACGGAGGTGAGGCATTCGTGTACCGAGGAGCAGATTCGGTATTTCAGGGCGGGTAGTGCGTTGAATTTGATATCGGGAGGTAAGGGACGTGAGTGCTAGACAGAGTCCTTAGTAGCTTGTTCATTTATTGATTGTATTGATTGGGATAAATGGTGCTGTATGATAGGGATGAGAGTATTATCCTGCTGGGTTAAATGAACACTTTGGAAATAAATTATTGTTTGTATGGCCTTTTCTATTCAACTAGGCTATTGACTACCTTGGCTTCTGTAAACAACCAGTTAACGAGATGCATATTGATTCATGTCGGCAACCAGACACCCATTAATCGAAGTAAACTACATGATTCATCCAGAAACATATCTGCCTCCTTACTCAGAAACCCCGTCATCCTTCCAAAAGATCCGACCCTCAAACAGCCTCCTCGCCGTGCGAAATACCGTAGCAAAGCTCAACTGCCCCTCCTCATTAAAATCGGCCCCAACAAGAAGGTTCCCACTAGCATGACCAATCGTGATACCAGCCGGGTCAACAACATCCTTATTCGATACCTGCGCAACCGCACTCCCCGGCACGCGAGCGGCAGCAGCTAATGCCAGCGCTACTGTAATGGGCACAGCTTTGTGTGGTTGACCGACTGAAAGAGCGCGAGCGACGAGGTCGACATCGCTGGGCGTCTGCTTCTGTTCTGTGCTTCGTGCGTTTGACTCGGGGGGTGAGACGAGACAAATCTTGGGAATGCTTCCCGGGACCGAAGCGTTGTCTTTTGAGATGCCCATTGCCACGCCGGCTTGGCGGCGGATGGAGTTGAGTCGTTGTAAGAGCTTTTCGTCGGCGGTGATTTCGTCTGGGGTTAGATCTCCCGCAACGCCTAGGTTGCTAGCCTGTACGAAAACGCATGGGTTGCCGACGTCAATGCATGTGGCTGTGACGCCGTCGAAAACGTTTGTGACGCTTCCCGTGGGAAGTAGTTTGCCTGTCACAGAACCGGCGGGGTCGATGAAGTCAAGTTGGATACGTGCTGCTGTTCCAGCTACCCCGTCAATCGAGAAATCGCCGCTGGATGCTGCCTCTCCATCGACGACAGGGAAGGAGGCCCGTATGATCTTTCCGGTGTTGGTGTTGTGGATGCGAATGGAGGCCGAGTCGGCCGAGTCGGGCTTGACTAGCTGTGCATCAATCGCAAACGGACCGACCGCGCTGATCATGTTGCCACAGTTGCTGGAGTAGTCGACATCGGTGTTCTTTATGCCGAGAGACACGAATGTATAGTCGACATCTGCGTCCTGGTGCGTGGACTTCCCGACCACACAGACTTTGGATAGACTGGAGATCCCGCCTCCCAATCCGTCCAGCTGGCGACCGTGAGGATCAGGACTGCCGATGACGCTGCGAAAGATTGGATCCCATTGAGCACGACTGGCAGGGAGGTCTTGCTCTTTGAAGAACACGGCCCGAGAGGTGCCTCCGCGGTAATAGGCTGCCGGAAGGGAGCGTTGCTTTCTGCTCGCCGTGACGCCGGTCGAAACCAGTCGATTTCCCGAAGGGGCAGAAAGCCGAGATGCAGGGCGTGAGATAGCACTCGAGGCCGTTCGCAGCGTTCCTAACATGGTTCTTGATATGTGTTGTCCGCAGAAACAAGACGGAGCTTGATCGTCCAACACTAGGAAGGTTGGGGTTAAAGACTAAAAAACCCGGCGATTCCGGGGAATGACGATCGCCGGTTATCGGCAAAACACTCTTCGGATGCATCCGACCGGCCGGCCACACCATACAGCACACGAAATCGGACCGTTCTTGGGATAACCTCATGCTTGCCGCTACTCACTAGACTCCAGTGTTGGTTTTTTTGATTTGGTATAATGATTTAGCGTGTGTCTTTTGGTGTACATTCGCAATGTTTCCTTGGTTGTTGTTCTGCATCACCGAGGCAACACCGGCAATAACGGACAACACGGGTCATTGAATGTCTTGCTAGAGTAGTCGTCCGGTCGATATGCTTCACGCGTACATCTGAGTCCCGAAAACCGGCTCCGACTCTTGAGAATATGGACCGGATATTTGAATGTCGTTGATATCGGCTGCCTTAAATCCATGAGCGGTACCAAGAATACCGTTTCCGGGCATAGTCTAACTCATGTACTGTTTCAGGCGTCCCTTCAGGACAAGATATTCCAAAAGTCCGTAGAGCCAATATTAATCCCCTCGACAAACAAATCAGACCATGGAATGTCGACACGAACATCAGGGAAATGCGGAGATACGCCATGAGGATCGTCGCTGAGGGTTGGATGGGTCGCCAATGGCGCTGCTGTATGAGTCTGAAGGCCAAACCATGATTGGAACTCGATGTCCACTTCGGCACCCACGGCACTATCAGAAGCCAATGCATCGTCAAACAGGGTGAGAATCGAATTTCCGAGACGTTCGACAATGTTCGAGCATTTTTCACCGACTATCCGGCCATTGGATATCCCACGGAACAGGGTCAGGAATGTTAGAACGTTCGTTTGTACGACGGGCTTGGTGAGTTCCTGTCGAAGTGGTGGCGAGGCTCGCAAGGCGTAGAGCATGGTCACCGCTGCCATGAACAGCGAGTGGATAGCAACAAATGTATATTTAATTTTGTTCCTCGCGTAGAGCGAACTGTATGAGCTGATCAAGCCGATTGCAGACTCGGTACACACCCGCAGGTCGCTGGATGAAGGCATTGGAGCAGCGCGGGAGGGTCGGTAGAGAGATAAGACGGCGTGATGGAATGCGATCTGGAACCATTCCATGGACTGAAATGTGCACGCAGTGCCGATGTATCTGGGTGCGGTGATCAACCAATGATTGAGCTCTGAAAAGTACGATTCCTTGTCTTTACGAAGCTCTTCTTGCTGGGTAGCAGTGCTGCCAATAGAATGGAAATTTTGATAAATACCTGCGTTCAAACGGCGCAATTTGATGATATGAATGAATGTCGACGTGTCAGTGGACTGTGGTATCAAGGTCTCTATCGGGTTAGGAAGTGCTTGGGGGAGGTTCAACTGGTCGTCAGTCAATTGGAGCGGCAGTGGAGTCGTGATATCGGATTCTTGTATCCCTAACGGTCGGCCCATGTTGATGGCCATGCTGCAGTTCATCACATATGTGCTCCAAAACACACGTTTAACCATTTCCGCGTGCAGACTATCGAGACAAGACAAACTCTCTTTGCGATGAAGGTCGATTCCGACGGCCAAGTGAAGTGCCATGCCGATGGTATACCACATGTTGACGGACTGCGGTTCATTATGACCATACATGCAAAGGAGCAGTAAGCACTGGATGCATTCAAAATCGTCGGTTGACATGATGGCGGACAAATACTTGACTGCTGTTTCGAAAAACAGTCGATGAATTTGATCTTGACCTGGCCTGACACGGGACCTTTCGGCTGCTGCAATGGCGCAAACGATGTTGACCATAAAAGTAGACACTGGGCTAACGTTGGAGCCTTCAACGAACGGAGATAAATGTTTATTGATAAAGCTTTGACGGTGAAGCACTGGTAGATAAGGCCATCTATAGGTGAAGAAGACATCCACGAGGTCCTCGTATGCAGCTCGATCGAGATCTGCCAGGTTGACCGGTTGTGGCGTGTCATCTACTGGCGTCATATCATCTCCCCACAGCTCCCACGCACTACTAAGGGCACTTCGACTCATCCCCTTTGCTTGAGCTCGCTGGGAGAAGGTGGGCCGAAGAATGCGGCTAGATGATCGAGAATCCAACCCTACCGGCCAGTCATCCTTGAGATGTGGTCTAATATCGGCATAATTATTGTTATTGTTTAATGTGTTCGGTGCCAAGATTGGTGGATCAGAGCCTTCGCTGCGCTGCATACGCATCTGTTCGATTTCTCGAAGCAGGCCATCGTAGCGACACTGCAGTGCATCTAAACGCGCCCGAAGCGCGTTACATTCGCGAGTATCGCTGACCTGCTGGACCACCAAGCGCTCCGATGGAATACATTCGGCACCTACCGCCGCGCAGGGACTGCATATCGGGGCCTTGCCGTCACACTGCCGATTCATTAGCGGGCGAGTCCATCTCGGACCATTGATCGGACAGCGTGTACCTACCTTTTGCTTTCTCCTCCTACACCGTTGGCAGGCTGCGGCACTACGCGTCAATCCGCGCCGATGGCGTCGGGCTACTGACCTGGGGGAATCTTCGCTCATATTCGAAGTGAGAAACGTATGAAAAGATGGAAGTGCCAATCAGGAGACGCGACAAAGAGGAGAGATGGCACGTGATCGCGCTGACTAACCGGTGTATCTAGGTTGTTGATTGGTTGCAGTGGAAGTATACATATGCGGCCTGCGTTTTAAGGCATCAATTTTGGATACAACGATCTTTGAGAAGCAAATGGTATTTGAACTCCGCTTGACTACCGATACAACCTCTCAGGATTATCATTTAGCATCCGTCGCATTTTCTCGTCCCCATGCCAGTCCCTCAAGCTCTGCAAAATCCCACTGTCATCAATCTTTCGAAACGGCTCCTTTACATCTAGATTCCTCCCTGCTCGATTGCTTCCCTCGCCTGTATGTGGCCAGTCACTCCCCCAGATAATCTGATCAGGCGCCTCATCTGTAAGCATCTGTATGAGCGGTCGCAGGTCGCTGTAATTACTCGCTGGGTCGTTCGAAACGCGGTACAGCCCGGACACTTTGATCACAACACGGGATTGTCGTGCCAGTGATACGAGAGATTTAAATCCCGGCTGTGACAATGCGTCGCCTCGATATTCAGTCCCGAGCTTAGATATCCCTTGCATCCCTCCGAGATGGTCGGCAATGATCACCACCGGAAGACTTTGGATAGCGTCATGCAGAACTTGAACCCCCCGTCAGCACACGAGCTTCACGCTTCAGGGGGTCTACTAACCATCCCATGTCCATCCCGGAACAAACAATTGAATCACCCATCTCGGTAGATGGCGAATTCTCTCGGCTGCTTGCTGCAAGGCAGATACCAGCTTCGTCGTATCAACCTCTTTCCCATCTGCCTGGAAATTCAACCTAATACCTCTGGCCCCTAGCCGATGCATCTCGTCCAGTTCGTGGTCGGTCACACGCTCCAGGTCGATCACCACGATTCCATATGCCGTGATCTCTCGCCGTCTCAGCTCCTGTAGACATTTCATGAGAACCGTGCAGTCGGTTTTATATGGCGATGGTTGAACGAGGACAAGCTTCGTCGGTTTCTGCTCGGCTGACAACGTCTGGTTGAATGCGAGGAGCTTCTGCAGGGATGCATCTTCTGGGGTGTATGCTCGTCCGGCGGCGTATGGGCCTATTAGAGGGTCGAAGACGTGGACGTGTGTGTCGAAGGCCCCTGGTGGTAAGAAGAAGGGTCTCGATCGCTTGATCATCTCGGACGCAGATTGGAGCTGTCGCATTGAGGTTGTATTTTCGTCCTCAGGCTGATCGGGATACGTGGGGGCCATTGAAAAGCCCACTAGACGGCTCCTAATATGGCTGAAAGTGCTGTAACAGTCATAGATTCGACAGCAAGTGATTTGTGCCTAGCATTGGGGCGACCCGGGGACAATATCCTAGTGCCTTGCTACTGATCGGATGAGTCCGACATACTCCACTTCGGCTCCCATTCGTGCCTCGGATGCTTCCGACCGGAGAGGGCACGAGGTTCGCCACTTTTAAATCAAAAATCAGACCAATCAGCTAAAGAAATAATAGCAAATGCTTTTTTGACCCTCCAGTATCCAGCCGATTGTGCAATACCCCGGTCGCAAACTCACAATGGCACTGCACGTCACCCCAACCGCGCAATCACACGGCGCCCATGTCCCCGAAACACAGGAACGACGTCCAATTCCATTCCGAAATCTAGCTGTGGGCGCGTTTATGAATCTGTTCCAGGGTAAGCATTCTATTTCTAATATTTCTGTCCCTATACTGTAACATGCACTCACAAGTTGATAATAGTCACCTCTCTCGGTCAGCCCATGGAGGTTCTCAAAACACATGTATGTGAGAGCGCCATATCCAATTTCAGAACGGAAAGGTTAATGAACACGAGATGTATAGCTGGCAGCTAATAGACATGATACTTTACGAGACGCTATCTCGAAGACCTGGGCCCGTGGGGGTGTGTCTGCTTACTATCAGGGTTTGATTCCGTGGGTACGTTCTTATCCGCTAGTAGCCTCAGAAATATATATTTCCGAATCTCCACGACAGAAAAGCAACTAAACGCGCGCAGGCCTGGCTCGAAGCCTCCACGAAAGGTGCCATCCTGGTCCTCACATCCAGCGAGATCGAATATCACGCGCAAACAAAGTTCAACGCCTCGCCTACAATGTGCGGTGTGTTGGGTGGTATCGGCGGCGGCATCGCCCAATCCTACTTAACCATGGGCATGACGACATGTATGAAAACGGTCGAGGTGACGCGGTCTAAACTAGGTGTGCAAGGCGCGAAGGTGCCCGGTGCGATGGAGACTTTCTTCAGTATTCTTCAGGAGAAGGGTCTCCGTGGTGTTAATAAGGCGGTGAATGCGGTGGCCTTGAGACAGGTGACTGGGTGGTCGTCGCGAATTGGGATCTCGCGGCTCGCGGAGGAGAGTATTCGGTCTGCTACGGGGAAGGGGAAGGGTGAGAAATTGTTGATTGGAGAGAAGATAGTGGCGTCGACGATTGGTGGTGCGTTGAGTTGTTGGAATCAGCCGTTTGAGGTGAGTTGTTCTCATATGTTGTCAGGCTGGAGGCATTGACATTCTATAGGTCCTTCGCGTGGAGATGCAGTCGATGAAGAAGGATACTACCCGTCCAGTGTCTCCGACTATGATTTCGACGTTCCGACACATTCTCCAGACGTCCGGCGTAAGAGGTCTCTTTCGAGGCGTCGTGCCTCGAATCGGCGTCGCAGCGTGGGCTACGATCTGCATGGTGGGATTTGGTGATACCCTGAAAGAGTTTGTTCAGAAGCAATAGATTGAGAGTGTACAGCCTGCATCTTCAGCTCGATAGATACCCTC
This sequence comes from Aspergillus sp. S1802E, assembly GCA_023627535.1. Classification (NCBI taxonomy): domain Eukaryota; kingdom Fungi; phylum Ascomycota; class Eurotiomycetes; order Eurotiales; family Aspergillaceae; genus Aspergillus; species Aspergillus sp. S1802E. The sequence continues at coordinate 209,682 of JAMAHN010000040.1, forward strand.
ATCTCGCTTCGCCGCAATCTATAAATACAGTTAGCCTAACAACCCCGCTTAATCAATCCATATCATCCCACGTTGACTGGGGAGGTGGAGAGCGCTTCGCTTCTTGGGTTGCAATGAAGAGAGGCTGGCTAGCACGACCAGATTCCAATCAAACTGGCAAAGGAATCACTCTCCAGAATTAATTTACCAGTGACGCCAGGAAGAACAAGACCGGCCTCTCACGATAAGCTACGCACATCACCCGAGACAGACTCCGGCACAGCCTCGTCCATGTGGGTCTGCTGTGATCGCTTAGCATTATTAATTTCAGCAATCCAGCCTTGTGTATCTTGCATAGCCCCCAATCTTGACAGGGGCTGTCCAAGCCAGGGGTTCGTGGCCGGCAGCTTGGCAGAAAGATTCTTCGCTCCTTCGCGTAGGTTTGAGAGTTCATGGGAGTTCGATGTACGGGGTACGTACGGGGTACACAGTTTACAGTAGGTAGTTGTAACGACGTAAAGCAGAGAGAGAAAGATTTTAGCGAAAGTAGAGTGATGTCTAAAATTTCATCAAAGATCCTTTAGAGTGTCAGGTTGGTGGCATACCCCATAATTTTAATGGCTCATTCATCTCCGCTCGCCGACGGGATAATCCCCGTTTTTGTGGTCATAAAAGATAACGAACGTATCACATTGAGTTATTTGAGCCCTGCTGGTCTCATTCGAAATTGAATCGCCCTGCTGGGCTGCCAAGTTCTCGAACCCGCCAATGCCAGCGCCATGTGCGGGGGTTACACGTCGAGATTCGATGACATCGATGGCGGTGCGGGTTAAGAATACGACGGCCACAAACGGCCGTATCTCGGAGGCTAGGGTTGAGACTCGAGTGGACGAAGAAGGCAAAGAAACGGTCCACTCCGCCAGTAAGACGACCATTTGAGCCGGGATTGAGGTGCCAAGGGTCGTTTCCATTGGGCATCGCCGCTCGGATGATGGCAGTCCCCTGCATCCGAAGTATCCTGGAACCTTGGCGGTTACAGCGTAGGGCTGTGACTGCTACGCAGTCCTGTGATTTGAATATTATTCGCGCGCGGTTCTGATCGGCCGAGGTTTTGGTGTATTCTCTGCGCGATATATTTGGATGCCTGTCGAACCAGCATTATCCCAATCAGGTCGGCGCAGCGATTCTTTGGACACAGATAACAGGCTGAAAGGACCGTTGCAAGGGACGGGGCACTGCCAGCGCACCGTAAGGGGCGCGTAGCAGCGCGAGTCAGCGACCGAAACAAGCTTACCTCCCAGAAGACCCCTGTCAGCAACAGGGATACATGCTTGCGTAGCGTCTTCCATAGATAGATAATCCGCAGCGAGCGACAAATCTTGCCAGTGGGCTCTCCGCTGTGCGATCATCGGTGGGTCGGTTGGAGGGGCTTGTGGGTCGCGATGGAGCCCCGGAAGTGCTGTTTATCATGTTCTTTGTCTGCCAGCAAACAAAGAACCAAGTCAGACATCGCCGCCTAAAGGCGATGCAATGCACGTTCATGTATTGGGCCGATGGTCATGGCGGTGTATGGACGGTGAGATCATGAGATGGTCAATCCTTGTCCGCCCGATTCCGGTCAGATCAGAATGGACGCTGTCGAGGCTGTCGAGTCTGCTCGAAACAAACATGTTCGTTTCATCGACGCAGGGATTTTCCTCACGCTTAGTAGACCAACACGAAATTTGAGAGCCGCCAGGAATTCAGGGGCAACGGTATGCCAAAAAGCAGGGCATAAGGCCCCAATGCCAGAGTGCAGGGGGTGTTTCGCCCCCGACACTACTGGGAATGGCCCCCAAGGGCTGGTTGGGAGATGAAGCCGTAGCGCCTCTCAGGGCTGACGGGCGGCCACGAGCGGCCAATGACAGCCTGAGGTGTCCTGCACGTGACTACCGGGCGCACCGTTGACGGCGCCAGCGACCCAAAGGGGACTAGTGCCAGGGGCCATACGAGCTTAGCGCCGGCGCCAAGCCTCCGCTAGCCCCTTTGGCCCCGGTAGATCCCGCTGATTGGCCGGGCTTTGCCTCTCAGCCTCAGGCCGCTTCGACTTGACGCCCGCGTTGCTTATAACCCGCCTGGCCAGCTCTTTGCCGTCCTGAACTGATCTTCCCTTCGCTCTTTTGATTGTTTTTTTTTAGTATTAACTAATTCATTCCTTCAACGTTCCTTTCGTGTCGACTATACCTCGTCAACGTCACGTTAGGTCCATCTACGACCCATCATGCGTGTTTCCACTAGTGTCCTGCTCGGTCTGCTGGCCGCCAATGTCTCGATAGCCGCCAAGGTTGGCAAGTTCGACGCCGAAAAATGTGCCGACCCGTCCGGTATGAAGACCTGTTACGACAAGGCCAAGTCCACCTACAGCGACTGTGAGAAGAAGTGCGACAAGGAGGACAACGGCAAGACCACCAGCGACTCCGACTGCCTGGACAAGTGCTCCTGCACCCAGCACCAGGCCGAGATTGACTGCGCGACTAGCTCTTGCTGGAACCAAGTATGTGGAGGATTTCCGGCCGTTTCTGTAATGCATGCCTGCTAACCGCCGTTTCGATAGGTCTACAGCTGCGAGTACGACCTGACCGTCGGCGCCCTGCTCGAGTCCTGCGAAGATAAGCAGTCGGTCGATGACATTCCCTTCTGGCCCGCCCCCGAAAATGCCGCCGGTGGTTGCTCCTGCAACGTCGGCAAGGTCGACAAGATCTCTTACGGCGCCTTGGCAAAGGTAGAGAAACAGTGTGATCTCAAGGCCTCCGCCGACGACAGCAAGATCCAGGGTTGTGCCTGCTGTGGTTTCAGTGCCGCGCTTTCTGCGTTAGTATCCCGTTCTGTCCCCGTCGGCTTCCGGTAACTTCGACTGACCGTTTCGCAGCTTGCCCAACACCTGCCCCAACGCCAACCCCTCTGACCTGAACCTCGACGGCATGGAGGATCTCTTCGGCGACATCTGGGAGCAGTGCGCCGACGTCCTCAAAGACCTCGACTGCGCCAAGGAGTTCGATTTCCCCAAGCTCGACACCTACTACGCGCCCGGCAAGGTCCCTAAGGGCGGTAACGCCACCCTCTCCAACACCAGCGGCTCCCTCACTTCCCCCGTCAGCGCCACCATCACCTGGTCCGCCGGCTCGTCTGCTCACACCGTCACCGCCGTGTCCACCGACGCCGTCAAGGCCTCCGGTACCGGTTCCGGTTCCAGCGCCAGCGCCACCACTGGCGACTCTGCCTCCGGCACTGCCTCTGCCTCTGCTACCGCCACCACCGGTGCTGCCGTGCGCGCGGGTATGGACTCGTACCTGTGGGCCGGTCTGGCTGTTGCCGCCGTTTTCGTTCAGGCTTAAGAGTTGGTTGAGAGAGGTCCAAACCTGCATGGACAGTGCTCTGGTATCGTCCATCGAATTGGACCGGCTGGGGGTGGAGGTTTCATTCGATTCACTAGACTGTAACATTAGCACTTGACTGCTAGTTTTCATTCGCTTTGTTTCTTATACATATTTTTCCAGGCCTAGCTAGGCGCAATTTATTCCTTTTATTTCAATACTTTGATAGATTGTAGGCTAGGGTGGCCGATGGTCCGTGAACTTGCTGCTTCGAGGACCGGTCTTCTAGCGAGCTCAAGGTGTTGGCATGTGCAACCATCTCAAGATATAGTTCCACGAAGGCATTCATGGGCGGAGAAAATCCTGCTGTCTCCGTCAGGATACAAAATCCCGTTCTAATGGGCAAGCCGGTAAATCACGTGTAGACGGACTTCTGCAGTTGGCCAATGTATCCACCACAAACGTACTCCATCACTTGGCGGACGTTCTTGACCAGCATAAGACACATCTTCTGGGTAGAACATCGGCCGCCGAGCTCAGGCAAAGGTCTCCAGACGCGGACCTCGCCCACATCTCGATTTACGCCATCGTTGGCCTCCTCTTGGACGGCATATACGATATAGAAACCCCAAATATCACCTACAGAGATAATGCCAATCATGCCAATCATTGGCGGTGGGCTTTGCGTTCCAGACCGATGCTGAAAGGCCCATGAAAAGAACCCGGCCGTCCAGACTCCGAGTTGAACCTGGGCTTCAAGAAAATTCCCATCTGGGGGTTTGATGACACAACCACAGCCCAACACTTGTGTGCCTGTATGAGGATGATCGACATGATCTATGAACGGGCTCCGAAATTTGGCAGCGGCGCTGCCATACAAAGACTCCCATTGCTCTTCGGGGAATCCGACGACCCAGTCCATTTTGCGATTGCAGTGATCTCGGGCTGTGTAGAGCGGTTGGTATGCACTGGCCGTTTCCGTTAGGCTTGGCGAGCATTCGTCAGTACGACCAGTTAAGAGGCCAGGAGTAAGAGTTTAGAACATACACGCCCCATGATTCGAGAGGTAGATCACCAATTGCGGCTTGAAGTATAGGTCGACGCGTTGACAATTGACACAGTCACGTGAATGTCGTGTTAGTCAGCTTCCCCTTTCTAGCAAAGAAAATGTGGGATGATGCGGGATACACCTCCCTGGTATCAAAAGATGAACACGACTGGACTGCACAGGACGCTTGGATCATCAACTTGGGCAGGAATTAGACGTCTTGCCGGCTCTACAGATCCAGATCTGACGCCGACGCTCGCACCTTGTCCCCAGATCGAGACTCCGGGCCAGAACGCTCTCCTATTGATGATGGATGGTGCTTACACTGGCCTCACAGTGATGCAATTGTTTCTCTCTCTGGATTCCATGCGAGGCCAGCTATCGTTGCGGATATGGCAGCTCTGAATTCCTCAGCTCCAATTCAATGGTCGCTTCCGCTGCATATCCGTACCTGTGCTCGCCCAAATCGCACAAATCTGCCTACATGAGGCCCACTTGATTAACTCCACCGGGCGCACACCGAGGACCCTAGTTGGACTGCGCCACACAGGTCCAGCTGGATCTACACCTGAGAAGGTGCTGTGGCGTGGCCCTAGCGATGGGATCGTTGCGCAATCTTCCGGGGAATGGATCGTGACCCCGATCGGCCCTACGGTTGGACGATTTCGGGGACCTTTTCCATGGCCGCCAAGCCAGAATGGCGCGATGGGGTGCCCCTCCGAAGCTGAACTGGGCTGAACCGAGCTGAAGCGTCTTGGAGGAGCTGTGTGGCCCATAAATTGCTCTGTTGACCCCTTTTTGCTCTTCTGGCTTTCTTTCCTGCTTCAACTTTCTCTTCATCCTCTCTTATCTTCCGCTCACCAAAACTGTTCAACGAGATCCAGCCATTGTAATCATGTCTTACAACAGAGATACTGTACGCATCCTTGTCGATTCTGATCCCGAATCGACCCTGTCCTCTAACTGTGCACTAGGAATCCGGCCGTTCCGGCGAGTACGGTAGCAACGATAGCTACGGAGTAAGTCTCTCGGAAATTCTTCCTTGCATATGTCTAATCAATGGCTTACAGTCGTCCAACCGGACCGGAGGTTCCGACTCTTACGGCGGCAACGACTCCTATGGCTCCTCGAACCGCTCCGGCAACGACTCCTATGGCTCCTCGAACCGCTCCGGCAACGACTCCTACGGTTCCGGTCGTGATAATAATACCTATGGCTCTGGCAGTGGAAACACCTCTGGATCGTCCAGCGGCTCCTACGGCTCCAAAAACGACAGCTACGGCTCCTCGGACAACTACGGATCCTCTCGTCGCGACAATTACTCCTACGGGTCGTCCGGAAACACGTACGGATCGTCCAACGATTCTTATGGGTCCGGCCGTCTCGACAATGACAACAACAACTCCTACGGCTCTAGTCGCCGCGATGACAACGAAACCTCCTACGGGTCCTCCGGCAACAACAGCAGCTCGAAGAGCGACAGTTACGGATCTTCAAGCAACACCTATGGATCTGGCTCTGGCAACAACTCGTATGGCTCCAGCCGTCGGGACAACGACAACAACACCTCTTACGGTTCCTCCGGAAGCTCTCGGAGCGACACCTACGGATCATCGGGCAACACCTACGGATCTGGCAATGACTCCTACGGCTCTTCGGGCAACAACTCCAGCTCGAAGAATGATAGCTACGGATCGTCGAGCAACACCTATGGATCCGGCAATGATTCCTACGGCTCCAGCCGTCGGGACAATGACAATGACAACTCGTATGGATCTTCCGGATCTCGGAACGACACCTACGGATCGTCGTCGGGTAACACTTACGGGTCCTCCGACTCCTACGGCTCCAAGAATGAGGGGTACGGATCCAGCAGCCGCTCCGGTGATAACTATGGCTCGTCGTCTGGTAACACGTACGGCTCTGGTGGCGACTCATATGGTTCCTCTGACAACCTGAGAAACGATACCTATGGCTCCTCGAACTCCGGTTCTAACCGTCGTGATAACGACTCGCACGGATCTTCCGACCGCTACGGCTCTGGTAACACTTCTTATGGTTCTTCGAACAATGACTCGTACGGCTCTCGGGGGGGAAGCCGATATGACTAGAAGGTGATTCTTCTTCAAAGAAGCTAGCCAGTGCATGTCTATTTGGCGATACTCTGTGTAAAGAGTCGCTTTAGCTTACACATGAGAGTCATGATAATTACTACTGCAATACCGGTAGATAGCTGGATCTGAGCTTTCCGAAGTCTTGCTTGAAAGTCATGATGCTCATGATACATGTAGCTAGTATCTAAGAACACCAATCATTCCAGCCACAGCGCATTTGTCTTCATACGCTTTGCTTCATCTTCCTTTCTCCATTGCCTAGGAGTTGTTATTTAAATCTTAGCACCCACACTGCCCATTTATATTCTTACGATTTAACGGCGTGGTTAATATGGCACCCCAAGGAAGGCAAGCAGACCCCCCAGTCACACCTTCATTCTGGCTGCGTACTGTAATGCCCTGGCCTTTGGCCAAACAACAAGACGACAAGACGGCGATTTATGGTCTAGTTCAAAAAGCGATCCCAAACGCCGGTGTGGCTTCATCATTAAGTGTATCATCGCCATTTTCAATCATGCTATCTGCGTAGCTGCCCTTATCGAAAATCTATGTTGGGACCACTATCGGATACACATTGTCCCTGACTTTATGAACTAAACTAGACCGACAGCAAGGTTCACAAGAGTCCAAGCTATTGCTAATGGTCCGTCTATTGGTTTTGGCGAACATTTTTGGCTGGCAATAGAGACAGGATTGACTGGAGATGTGCTCTTCACAACTGGTGGTGAAATACCGATTATTTACCACGCTAAGTTCTACGCCATGGAACACTATCGATCGTAAAGGCTTGTCATTTCGTAGATCACGATCATGATCTACTGCATTCGGTCTGGGCAGGACATCGCCGCGTAGTTGCCAGTTTTGTCGGTGCTAGTTTCTCCTCGTGAAGACAACTTGCTTGGAATTCAGGGGTTTGAACTTGAATAGGCCTAGCTAATCATCCCACTTTACGAGGCATGGAATACTCTTCTACGTAGCAGCTGCGACACAGGGACAGACCCCATGCTGAGACTTCAAATGTCATTCACTTCATTGTCTTCAATTGGCTATGCTGCGTGGTAAACACCCATAAGCAATAGTTCTATTCGCAAGTATCGACAAAACCATGAGCGCTCATTAACACGAAAGCAGGAAGCCAAATAACCAAACCAGCGCATCGTGAATTAAAAAGGGTATATAACGTTTGACATATCGAAACAATCGCTGAACCATAATACAGAATATCCGACCGAATCTCCCGTAGACACGCTCTAAACTTTTGGATGCAAAGCCACAGGATATGTTACAACTCGAGTATCATCCTCCATCGGTGGAAGCGGCGCTGTCCGTTGATAGGACGCTTCCACTACCAAGTCGCCGTGATTATCTCCGTAATGTCCATCGCGTGGAAGAAGACGCAGGTTATCGTTCAACGCGGCGCCGCCGTCCGGGGTGTTCATTCTTCGGGAATCTGAGTCCCGGCGTTGCTGCGAGTCGACAACGCAGTCGTCGATGGTGGTGTTGGTCCGCACGACGCCGATCAGGCGGTTCAGCATGCTGAATTCCATTTTCAGCTTGACGCTGTAGACGACGGTTTTGTAGGTGGTTTGCACGTCGAAATTATTCGTGTATTCGGTTGCGAGGAGCGACGCGTCCAGCAGGATGATGAGGCAGTTGACTACGATGAGATGTAGCCAGACGTAGTGGCCCTTTCGTCCCTTGACGGCTAACACGGGCCGGAGAACGGCCGTCGCTTCCCAGATGTAGATGGCGCTGATGAGGATCTCCTGGACGCAGAATCCAGCCAGCTGGATCTTCTCGTACACGTTGAATGGTTTGACGAAGCGGTCGTCGCCGGCGTTGCTCCCGATGAAGAGAATGCTCACGGGGATGTGCAGAATGCAGAAGTTCGTGATGATCATGTACAGGATCCAGCGATATCGTCGCGTATCGCCGGTGACGAGGTAGAGTCGAGAATAGAGCACCACGGATTGCCCCGTAACCATGGCGTACCAGCCCAGCACGGTCAGGACGCACATGGGCAGGTTGGGTGCTAGGCCGAAGAATCGGAGAAAGACGACAATGGCATGTAGCAGGATTCCCCAGTTAGCCACCAGCATGCTCCAGAAGTAGACCCCTCGGTGTCGCTTGAATGTCGTGAAAATCGTGATGGTGATCTCCAGCACGTTGTAGCAGGAGATGGCAAAGAAAGCGGCGATGAGCATCGACATCCCCCGCGAAAGGGCTATAGGCCCCGTTTCGCCTGCCATTGTAAGGTGATAGGGGGAGGAAAACACAAATACAAATACGAAGCTGCTCAGTGCTCAGAGCGATCGAGACCATTTGCGATATCGTGAGGAAGGGTTCAAGGGCATTATTGGCAGATCTCCGGCGAGGTGTAGGTGACAGGAAGTAAAAAAAAAGTCCAACACGCCAGGGCAAGCCATGCGATATAATGGCGACTACTCGACCTGCAGGGGCCGTCGATCTACGTCCCGCCAAACATTGGCAGATCTCGTATTTTCAAGCAAATGGGGGGCGGCGCAGTTCAAAGCATTAGGGATCGACACGAGCAGGACGTCACGGCGCGACGCCGTTGAGCTCGGCAGGACCCATTCTTGGGCACAAACTTCATTGCAGAGATCCAAGCTGGATAGGAGGCCCTCTGTACTTTGAAATTTTGGTGGCGAAAGCATAACCAGACTTGGTGCGGCAATAAAACAGGAGCCAGACTTTTAGGGTTTGGCCGATCCACGCCGCTGATGTTGGTCCATTTATTAAGCTTCACCCAGTTGCCTCTTCGGCGCTTCACTCTGGCTCTAGTCGGGAACTAATTGCGACGGTCTGCCTATTCCGGGGACCAGTCTACACATCGCCATTGCCTACCGGACCAGACCCCTTTATTTGTTTGGAACAGACATTCGATTTCTCATGCCAAGTGGAGGAAACTATTGACGCCTCCCGTCTGTCGCCCCTGCTGTCACTACCTAAACACCGCCCTTACGTGGACCCCTGGACGTTAAGGGCTTCCTCGTCTATATCAGCATTGTTTCTCAATATCCCGTTGTCATTCTCAGACTCAGAAGGCAACAGGGGGTGGTTAGGTCTCTGAGACACGGAGCAGGCCGTACGGAGTGGGGATCTGGACGAACCCCTTATTTCAGGGAATCACCACTCAGCTTTCAGTATTCAACACTTACTGTGTACACATAAACTTAGACCCACAGTTGCTCCAACCCCTCGAGCGCACATGCAGACCTGCGAGCTGACTGGCCTGTGACTGTGAACCAGATGTGGGTAGTGAGCAGTCGGAACATAGCTACACACGAGCTCGTCCCTCGAAGGAGCAACAGATTCGCCTACACGGGCCATTACATTCAATCCACTGACCTGGCATATCATTATCGTCTCCCGGATCCTGCCGGCTTCAATGTGACATCTCTGCCGTGACGATCGCACGCTTGCAGGGTTGCATGAGCTAGAGTTAGGAGTCTAGATTCGCACAGCAGCTTATGCAGCGGACCTTTTCTAGTGCAAATTCTCGTCCGGCCGAAGAAAGGACGGGCTTAGTATTCTCCTACTCCGTCCTCCGTACAGTTGGTCGGTTACTCCTTTCATTATTATTAGCTCTGACTAGGGGTGTTGTGGCTCAGACACTCCTATTTTGATCCTGCACTCCTGCACGCTTGGTCTCATTCTCAGGTTACTTTGGCTGTCGTTCTATGACGCTACGTTTCATACGTGCAAAATTTCGGCAACACCATTTGTTATTGAGTCCTCTCAAACTTCGAATGTTTGTTTTGAATGGCAATATTTTTCAAGACCCTCCCAGGTGGAGCATCCGATGGTAGCCCAGCATCTCGTGGGAATAACACGGCTCGCGGCTCCACCGGTGGATATCCCGCCAGTCTCCATGGAAATGGCATGTTGGGCATCGAGCTCCAACGAGCATCATTGCGGTGAATGTTGATCTATGCACCAGTTCGGTGATCAGCCATAAATGGCCAGCATCCGTATCTAGACAGCCAAAGCTATACTCATGGTTTCGCTCAATTTGTCCCTTTGGGCAACTACCTAGCTTAGCTAGAAGTTTCTATCGGGGTTCAAATATTGACGATTGCCGGATCTTCTAGGGTGCTAAGAGACTTATGCGTGTGCTCTGTCCAGACGTTACCAATCCTTACCTACATGCCGATATTGGCGTGTCCAGCAGTCAAGCGACCGTCGGGTCTTTTCGGTGCTGGCAGCAGCAGGAAATCGCCGGTATGTTTTACTGGTGAAGTTTCTACATGTGGATTATCAAGTAGCTATCCGATTTTCAACGGCTTTTCTAAATGCTATTCTAATGCCACAGGTATGACCTGCCATTCCATGTAAACAATGGACATTCCTTGGAAACCCATTCCAAGCCTTACATGTACTAAACAACTAAAGATCTCGTCACTCTATTTGTGAAACTACATGAGTTTGAGTGCAGCTAAACTTCCCTACTGGTTGATACATGTGTAACGACCAACGACTCATTGTGAAGACACATGATGATCTCCAGAACCTTGGGCTTAAGGTAGTCTTTCACAATCCTAAGATTATCTCGGTGATGAAACATACCTGGAAAACACGCCCACTTTCATTCTGGTTAGCTGATTCTACTTCTGATATAACTGCTGGTTTGGTTAAGATATTCCATTTCTACAATATGCCCAATATCAAGCAGGCCCTCCTTCGGGAATCTGGATTTGGCGCAAACACCAACAGACGCCCGTTATACAAACTAACAGCCACTCGATTTCAGCTCCTATGCTGGCCCATATCGGTTCTCTTTCTCCTCGTCGTCCTACCTGCGTCAGCCAATCTACCTCCGGTTCATCCAGGCCTAGGACATGATGTCGTGGCTCAGCATTACCGAGATCACTATCGAGACTTTCGAGCCGGCGTCGCTTTTGTGTTTTTAGCCTCGGTTTTCTATCCATTTAACGCAATCGGCATGAGCACGGTTCTCTTACGCATTCCGAAAGTTAACCAGGTTCTCGTCACGGCTCAAGCGACCACCGGAATCGCAGTCGGGCTCGCGTTCATGACTTTAGGCGTCCTGTTTGGCACAATCACCTTCCGCCTCGACCGCGATCCCCAACTAATTCAAATGATCAGTGATATCGCCTGACTATACTTTACATTGACAAACGCGATGCTGGTCCTGCAGAGTGTTCTCATCGGAATCTTGATTCGTTCCGACCATCAAGAAAGACCTCTCCTTCCCTCTTGGCTGGCATGGGTTCATTGGTCAAACCCCATCAGTTGTATTGGGATTTGGGTTACTCACTGCTTTCAATATGGCCTCTTGTCGTGGAATGGGGATCTTTGTTTCTGGTCACCTGTCGTCGGATTCACCGTCCAGGTTGTGGTACATTTAGTGTTTTTTTTTTTTTTTTTTTTTGTTTCGATCGCGGCTGGTGAGCCCGAAGATGATAGAACCATCATTATGTCAGGGATTTTTCGGGTTTGATTTGCGGAATTAATGGTTGGATGCGGTAAATGGTGATAATGCAGGTGTAGTTGTGTCGCTTTTGAGCTGGAGATGTCCCTTTTTTCAACACCAATACAAATACTAGTACAAACACACCAAACATGATGGGTCTCTCCTCTCCACTAACGAAAGACTATATAATGGTCATCATGTCATCAGTGTTGATCTTGTATTCAAGGTACATTTACCAGTGAGATCACACAGGCTGTCAACAGACTCCGCCATGGACGCTGTATACCCCTACTTTGTCGACCCAGGCGTCTATATCTTGTTATAATCAGATACTCCGTGATTAGTACTGCCGGAGGAGATATGCCGCCTCAATTCTTATTGCAGGTAATTCTGGGCAATTACCTCTGGATGGGCCTTCTCGGTTTTGTTGTCACAGACCTTCTCAAGCTAATTCTAGTCCGCGGTGAGACGCTCACCTTGGAATAATTCAGATTTGAGCTCATCTGGGGTCTCATCAAGCTCGTACTCTGGCTGAGCTTTGCAGCGTACCTTATCGGCATGTACGATCTACTCAGGTTCTGTCCGGACATTTTCCTTCCTGGCAGCATGGACTTCATTTCTCCGGAACCCAGCATTACTGATTCGTTCGCTGAGGATATGTATAATTTTCGCCGCACTTGCATCAAATGGGCGCTTGTAGCATCGGCTCTCGCTTACGCTGTGTACGTCCAGAGTCTTGTTGAGCAGCTGGGCGTTTGGCAAACGATCTTGGTCTTACTTCCTGAGTTTGATCGATTCGATGAGTGAGGCGCAGTTCCCCAGTCATGGCGGGAATTGTTTCACCTCGGTTCTTTACATTGAGACAGGTTTATTGACAAATAGGATTAAGGAGATTCTACAGGCTCGCGTTCGTTCAATTAGTCTATTCTTTCGGCGTACTACTCTGCGCTTTTCACTTATTGATTGTTATTTTTTTAATTTTTGTTTGTTTCAACGCGGGTTGTTACTAGGTTGTATGATTCTTCAAATGTAAGAAATCATTGTATTGATGTGTTCACTAACGCTTCATGCCATCGTTCGTTGTAGACAGAATGTTCTCTTCGTAAGTAGATTATATATAGTTCCTCCCGAAGTGTATCTCAGAACTACAGAGTCGAGTCAACACCACAATCTCACGAGTACAGCAAAGGATTACTCGAGCCACCAGTAACATGTGCAAAATAGATCCTACTTTTTGTAAGGCATAATTCTATAACCAGTGCCAGTTAATACCAACTGAGTTCGTTCCAGCGGGAACGGGGGAAGGCGGCGATAGCGGTCCGCGAAGGTTCGGCGCCGGTGGAGGTCAACTGGCGGGGGGAAGGCGTTCCGGAGCTGGTGGAAGTTAAATTAAGTCATTGATGTCAGCATTTGCATCCTCATCCCTGGTTGCCATCATAAGCATAATCAAAGGTTCAAGGGAAGCATAAGAGCATGCATATACCTAATTGTGGACAGCATTACATAAGAGTATATCCCGCAATGTGGGGCCCACGTGATCAGGGTGCAGTTGCCCGATTGAGCGAAATCCACGACGCGTCGATCCTTTCGATCCTTCCTTCGCCTTGAAATAATTCTCTATCCATCGGCATCAAGCCTCGTCTCTCTGCGACACTCGGACTCCGCGCCAAGATGGTCCGGCCATCGACTACGAAGGATGGACTACCTGACCAGCCGCCTGGGAAATTGGCTAACCGTCGCCCCGGGACGACATAACGAGGCTGTCGAGGAAATGAAGGGGAATGGCCTGCAGACAGTGTTTGAGACCACGCTCTAGACGGTCTAATTTCCGAATTTTTTGAATCATTATTACCAAATCTATAGAACTCTTGGTTATTTACCGCGGCCAAACATGACTGGATACCGCGTCCGCATTGTTCAGGTCCGACCGACTATCCGTGTCCTGTTGGATGGTCGTATGCACCGCGATGGCTTGCATCTCCAGGTCCGAACTCCTCCGACTGGAGCCGCCCTGGACATGGGGAGTTTTGGATGCTTGCGATAGTCCGTGCGGATCGTGGATTTTCTGGAACCCGTCATTGTGCGTGTTGACGGTGGAATGGAACCCGTATAGCTTCGTGCCCGATGACGGATGCGATCGGCCCTTGGATACCCCACTCTTGACTTTTCCCAGGAATCCTTGTACCAGGGGTTTCATGAGAGGTAGACATCCGCAGATAATGGCGACGTCGATTTCGAGACAGGTCCAGACGGACTCTTTGGCGCTCGAGGCTTTGAAGGAATTAGATAACGCCCGATAGACCGAGGACGGACCCGGGGCAACTCACAGGCTAGATCGGTGACCACGAAATTGCGGAATTCGATGAGACGCATCAGACTGAATATACAGACCCTGTTTACAGTCAGCAAATCCGCCCTATCGAACCGGAAGGCGAGAGCTTACAATCCACCGAGCGAAAACACAAGTGTAATGGCAATTTTTTGTCGGAAAGTGATCTGTAACTTCCACACCACCGGGATGGGCAGACAGAGGATAATGACATCCTCAATCAAGGAGATGGATCCCATAGACTGGAAGAAGGCGCGCTGTCCACCCATGCAGTGCCCGTTCAGTGTTTTGTCATAATAGTATTGAGGCGGAGTGCACTGGAAGATGTTCACCAGCAGGGCCACGACGGCCCAGACTGCGATGAACACAATCAGGCAGTTGGAAAGGATCGAATACGTTCGGAGGGTGCCCAAAAGACGCTTCAGGAACACAACGATCGAGATTTTGATAAAGGCCATCGACGGCGCCCAGAATTTCTGAATCATCCATGATCCCTGCGAAACGACCCGGTTAGAACTTCAGATGTTGCATTCTGGCCAGACGGTGTTCGTACAAACTGTATTCGATGTCGCTCGTCCGGAGGAAGCGTCTTGACCGGAATACCGACTCCATTGAAGGCCGCTTGACAAGGCAGAGATGTTAGTGACTAGGCGCAGCGTCGCGCTCGATGGGTCACTCACTGTAGACAACAAAGGCAGTGGCACAGTAGGAGATCAGCAAGCCAATGCCCATCAAAAGATCCTCCAACTTGAAACCGGCCGCGGTGAATCTTCGCGAAAACAGCCGCAGGGCATATGAGATCGTGGCCAGAGCCGCACCCACGATGGGCACGACCGTGAGCACATTCTTCCAATATTTATTCTCTTCGTAGGTCATCCTGCACTGCCAGGGACACGACTCAGGGTGATTGTCCACGACAGCGCACTGACGATCGACAATGCGGATCGGAATTCCATCGAGCGGCAAGTCAGGGCGACCGCTGGGTTATATTTGAGACAACATTTTTTTTTATTTAAATTATTCTTCGATCTTGTGCACACAGTGCCGTGTGCTCTGAAAGCAGAAGGGGCCAGCAATCTAAGCAGATTAATTGGGTAAACCCGGAGTTACTGCTCACGCATAACCACAGGACAATCTACGATAAACTTTGGCAAAGCCCCCATCCGGCGCGAGGTTTTGGGCGATTTGATGTCATGCCAAACTTTGTGGACGCCAAGAGTTGATTCAAGATGGCAAATTCTCCGCGATCATTACTATACAGAGTTAGGACGAAATGGTGGCCAGTAGAACACCACTCCGTATATGTACAATCACTACAACACTTGTTGGTCCTTGGTTTGGGGGTGCCCCGATCCAAGTTCTACCCTGGTCGACTCCGGGGTGACGACGCAGGAAGATCGTCGACCGAAGGAAGGAGTTCGTGCGGCATTCATTCTTATGCAAGGGGCAACGATTGTCTGCGATCTCGGTTCCTGCTTGAGGAATCCCGAAGAAATTCCAATTCTCCATAGTCCCGGACGAGACTATTCCAGCTCCTGAACTTATCGGCTTAAGACACTGATGCGGATTAGTTCTGATCAGAAATCTCTTGCTCGGTCTACGCAAGACAATGGTCTCGGATGGTGTTGGGAAGGAGCGTCCACTTTAGATTGCTCAGATGGTCTGATTTGCCCTGTTCCACAAGACAACGTGGTGTGCTCCGATGCATAATATAAGATGGAGACCAGTGGAGTGATCTCCACCCATCCGATACGAGAAGGCACTGGAACTGTTAAGGAAGGGTGGTTGATATCCCGAATTAATGCGCGATGGCCGCCTCTTTGGTACGTTATACTGCCATCCCAACCACTCTTGACGGTCAAAATCAACTTCGTCGGTGAACGTTCGTCGATCTGCCGAGTGAATGGCGATATACGGTCCCTGCGCGGTGCCCAACATCCACCCATCCACACCGTGCGATACAAAAAGTCAAGATGTTTCCACGACGCTCGGAAATCGACCGAAGCCCTAGAGGAAAAGCTTAACCCGAGGTCGGTCCGACTTGTCCTTTTGGGAATGCAGCTGTGCTGATCAGGACCAGCTGAGTGGCCACTCTGGGTCTTAGGGGGCCACTTGGGGCCGGCTAGGATTTTGTGGTGGAGCCTTCCTTCCTTCGTCACAACTCTAACGACGCCGCGTCTCCCCAAATCCCCATGCACCATCGAATGTCGATACACGCTCCCACGGAGTACTCCGTATAGCATGAGCAGTTAGTTAGCACTGAGCATTTATCACGGCTCTAACAAGCGTTCCATGTCCGTTCTCCGTGGCATCCGTACGCTATTGACACCCTAGATTCACCTGATTCAGGGTCGGCCACGTTCGCAGTCCACAACTCAAGATCATACTATGTGCTTGAGTGCCGGATTCCGGAAAATTCCTCCTCCCTAGCCTCGTTCCTGGTCGGCGTTTCGACTGTTTTTAAAATTGGAACCCGCCGCACTTCTCAAATTGTGGAAGAGATCTTCGTTCATTCCTCATTTCTCCCCAGAATTGTCTCATCCTCGCGTGGCAAGATGGCGTCTTCCACAGTCTCGGGATTCAAGTCTTCGCTGGCCCTGCTGGCGGTCCAATTTTTGGGCTCGACCGTGGCTGATGGAGTCTGCCAGGCTCCTCGGTCGCAGTGCACCCTGGATAGCTTCAATGCCACCGTCCAGGGCCGCGTGCAGCCCCTGACGCCTTTCTCGCTGCCATGCTTTTCTGAGTACAACGGCAACGCTGTGACTCCGGATGATGCGGCCTGTGCTGCCGTCCAGGCGAACTACACTAGCCCCTGGATGCGCACTAACAGCGTGAATGGTTACATGAACAACCAGGTGGAGATGTGCTCGTCGGATCCCGAAGACCAGTGCTTGCTCGATAGCAGCGATCCCACCGACGGCCTGGCCTTTGACAATGCCAACTGCCGCCAGGGCAACATGCCTTCCTACTACCTGGAGGTCAAGGATGAGAACGACGCCATCGAGGCGTTCAAGTACTCGAGCTGCTCCGGTCAGCGCCTGGTGATCAAGAACACCGGCCACGACTACCTGACCCGCAGCAGCGGCAAGGACACTCTGGCGCTGTGGACTCGCAACCTGCGTGACCTGTCCTACGATGAGGCGTTCAAGCCCGAAGGATGCTCGACCAGCTACAAGGCGATCACCGGTGGTGCTGGTGTCAACTTCGACGAGGCCTACAAGTTTGCCAACGAGCACAAGGTGACCATTCTGGGTGGCTACTCCTCCACCGTCGGTTTGTCCGGTGGCTGGGTGCAGAACGGCGGTCACTCGATCCTGTCCCCCGTGTACGGTCTCGGCGTTGATCGTGTGCTGCAGTTCAAGGTGGTGACCCCCGACGGAGAGTACCGCGTCGCCAACGAGTGCCAGAACACCGATCTCTTTTGGGCCCTGCGTGGTGGCGGTGGAGGTACCTTCGGTGTGGTGATGGAGACCACCCACGAGGTCGAGCCCGAGATCAGCTTCGTGTCTGCCAACATCAAGTTCCCTAAGACCGACAACAACGTCCTGCCCTTCATGGACATCGTCGTCAACAACACTCTTAAGTGGGCTAAGGAGGGCTGGGGTGGTCACATCACTGGAAACACCCTCGTCAACGTCTCTCCCCTGCTCTCCATCGACGAAGCCAAGGAATCTCTCGCCGAGGTCATCTCGTACGCGAAGGCTCAGGGTGGTTCCGCCACTATCGAGGAGTTCTCGACATGGTACGACTTCTACGACAAGTATGTGACCTCCAGCTCCGTTAGCGTCGGCGTCACCCATTTCGCCGGCAGCCGTCTGATCCCCCAGAACGTCTTCGAGACCGCCGAGGGTCGCCAGAACCTGATGGACTTCTTCTCTCTCATCCTCGACGTCGGCCAGTCCCCGTACATCCCTGTCGTCGGTCCCGTCCTGTACAACTACACTGAGGGCTCCACCAGTGCTACTCCCGCCTGGCGCTCCGCCGTCTGGGAGCTGGGTTCCGGCGCTGCCTGGGCCTGGAACAGCACGCTCGAGACCCGCGAGCAGAAGATCTCTAGCATCCAGAACATGACTGCCACCCTCGAGCGCATCACTCCCGGCAGTGGCGCCTACAGCAACGAGGCTAACCCCTTCACCGAGGACTGGCAGGAGGCTTGGTGGGGCGACAACTACGACAAGCTCGCCGAAATCAAGACTAAGTACGATCCCAAGGGTCTGCTTAACTGCTGGAAGTGTATCGGCTGGAAGGAGGAGGATGCTAAGAACTCTTGCTTCTCGGCTTTTGTTTGAGAATGTGCATAAATTGATACCTCGTTTACTTGCATGCATTCGATGGTATTCCGCCTTCGTGGTGGTGTATATACAAATTTTAGGCAAGACCGTCTTTATACTTGGTCTTGTGGATAGGATATTAATGTCCCGGCCATGTACCACCTTGGTTGGTTGAAAACCTAAGTTCCAATATCGCGCTCGTGCTCTTTGTAATCTAGGAGTAGTCATACTTTTTAGATCGCCTACCTCTGTGACGGGGAATATGAACATAACCCCGAATTTCCGACTCAAAGTATTCTTAGCGTTGGTGTTGCTCTTTCCTCTTTCGGCAAAATTGACGCTATTCACAGCTCTCGGCCGGGGCTTGCCCATTTGTTCTCCTGGGGCGCATGCGAGATGCGCTCCTTCCCTCTAGCTGACTCTTCTTCTCTGTCTCTCTTTTCTAATTTAATGTTTTTCTCCTTTTTGATCTTATTCCTTCCTACTCAATGGCTTTCGCCGGTAAGTGTTCCCTGCGAGCCTTAGTCTCGATAGCAGGTCTCGGATATTAACGCTCTACTCAAATCCTTTCCCATCCCAAGAAAGTCTTGCTTTACATCTAATAATCATCTCAGTCATACTGATACTCATCCATGGCTGCATCTCTTTATATAAACCAGTGTGACCCAAACTCATAACCCAATATCTCACTCACACAAACCCCTTCCCTCCCCCAAACCAACAGACCATAGCTAATTAACTCAAAGAATATACCTAAATCCCCGATTCTGCATATCCGTCTCATCCACGCCCTCGAGCTCCTCGTCGGCGTGTAAATCGATCTCCCGAGTCTCTTCCGGGTCAATGTGTATGCCTTGTTCGCGGTCTCGGCGTGAGTTTGTCCATGAGAGGTAGATCCGTAACAGGATTGCCATGACGATGGTTATGGCGAAGCAGGTTAGGATTGTGGTGTATGCGGTCTGTTTTTTTATATATATTGGTTAGAGCTTTCCTTCGTAGATGGAGTTTGGGGTTTGTGTTTCGAAGGGTGGGTGGATGGATGATGGGGGAGATGGGAGAGGGTTGGAGAAGTGAAGTCTCGGTTGAGGGTGATGGTCATACATACCTCATAACCCGGTGCCTCCTTATTATCAAAGAACTGCGGACCCACAAAATTCCCAACGCAGTAGCCCACAAAGATCAGCGCCACGACTGTCGACTTCTTCGTGAATCCGGCCGTGTTACTCGCGAACAGGGACATCATGAGCGGAAACGCCGGCGACACGGCCGTCACGAGCCAGTAGCCTGCTAGTCGGGAGAGCTTCTTCTCTGTTGGGACAAGCTTGATCATGAGGACTCCGGCCATGGCGAGGAGGAAGGTGGCGATGACGGCCCAGAGGCGCGATCTGCGGAATACGGTTGTGAAGACGGCCGCGAGGACCACGGTTGTTAGTTGGAATGCGGCGGCGGGGAGACCCATGAGAATGGTTTGGAATTTGTCGTAGCCGAAGCTGTTGATTATGATGGAGTTGAACTGTATCATATTGTTTAGTGATATAGAAGGGAGCAAGGGGAACCGGGGGAGGGGTGAAGGAGGGCATACACTGGTGATACCGCCGTTAGGCACGCAGATGACAAACGAGAACAGCAGGAACCACCAAGTCTTGGGATCTTGGAAGGTCTCGATGAACTGCGTCTTGTCCCATTTCTTGGTCTGCGTAGTACGCTGGAATTTCTTCGGTCGCAGCGAGGCGAATTCTCGCTCTGTCGGGGTGAGGAAGTGGGCGTTGGACGGCGCATCAGGGAGGTAGAACCATAGCACGACGGCCCAGACGATGGTAATCAGACCAAAGATCAGGAAGAGCATCTGGGCAGGATCAGGTTAGATGAGTCCCAGTGGAGAGGGTGGGGACAGGACTCCCACCTTCCATTGAGAAAACCCCCCGCCATAGTGCAAGATGCCATATGCGATCATCGATCCGATAATGCTCGCGGTGGCATTGCCCGCGAACCAGAACGAGTGGCGAGACATGTGCTCCTTAGGCGTGTACCACATTCCAGTGATGAGCGAGAAACCAGGACTGATGGCACTTTCGAAGATACCCAAGAAGGTTCTTAGGACCATCAGGCCGGCGTAGTTCCCGGCGACGGCATGGAGGGTGAGGATGATGCCCCATAGCAAGCTGGGATGGTGTTAGCTTTGTATAGTAACAGTCATAAATTTGCCCACATCAAGAGACTGAGGTATCTGCCTAGAGGAAACCGGACAAAACCAAGCGAGATCGGCCACGAGGCAACCAGATAGCCAATATAGAAGATGCTCGACGCCCAGTTGAATTGCTGTCCGACTAGATTCTATCGGGGTTAGCCATGTTCGTGACGATCGGAGAGGGCCATACCAGATCCTCGCGAATGCCCAAAATCGCACTGTAGGCCAGACTGGTTTCTATACAATCGGTTAGTCATGAGCCAGCTACCATTTTCAAAAAGCTTACTGTCGAGGTATTGCAGGCCGTAGCTGACGATGAGCAAAGGCATTAAGCTGGTCGGGTTAGCCGAATCCTTAAATATCAACCCGACGCAACATACTGCAGATCGATCTTTCTAACGAGCCTCTTCTCTTCCTCAGGGCCCAAAATATCGGTGGCCCCCGGTTCCTTCTCGACCGGCATGGTATCGCTCTGTGCGGGCTCTTTGGCCTCAATATCGGCAATAGGTTGAGGAGCCGACATAGTGAGAAGGAGAAAGAAAAAACCTCCTTGGACCGATCCACAACCGGCCTGACGATCACAAACTCAGGGAAAGCACGAAAGACAAACCATGGGACCTGTGGGCACCGGACTGATATATGAAATTTGTAAATACAGGGTGTCAGCGCTAGGAAAAGGGAGGACGCGGGGATGCAGCTGCAGCAGATAAGAAGTGGAGAAATCGGGGTCGGCTCTTGCATCCATGTTTTTGGTCGTCCAGATAGTCAATAAATCCGGAGGATTTAGCTCGGGGGATCTTTGCAACGGACAATAGCTGATGTTATTGGCCCGATTAATCGACGCGACGAGGCCGATCTCGGTTCAACGGTCCACTTAGTCGATGATGGGATTGGAGATAACATGCGAATACGTCTTCCTCGGTTATTTATCGATGCAAATAATCGGCATTCAATATTTTGTAGTATCCGTGCATTGCGGAGAAATCTATGACCAGCTCGACAACACTGCAGAACCAGTGGTGAGCGAGAATGAAAGGAATCGAGCTCTGTTTACCGAAGCGCACCAACCAGCCCGCCCGATTTAGTTCCGCCGATCAGCCATCTGAGTTTCGCCATCGTCATGCAATTGGTAGATGCGTGCTTGATCGTCTGGATCCACTGGAGACCTTCTTTCAGGCCCGGATCAGAAATGTGGTCCATGAGCCACTGCCGATGAACGGGGTCATGGGTCTCCAGGGCCCCAATAAACAGCGACCACTGGAATCGTTCGAGCAGCTGGACCGACCCAGCATTGATGGTGTGATATGCAGTCGAGACTAGCGTGTTTAGAGCCATCTGCAGTTCGCTTGAGACCGGTCGCTGCCCGAAGCCAGATGCACGACTTCGATAGAAATACACCTGGAGGGCATGGAAGAAGGTTATCGTAACATACGACATAAGTGAGAGTCGAGCGTTGCTTTCCGGTCCAGCAAATTGAAGAAAGGAATGGTCCTATAGATATTTGTGAGAATGCAATCGTGAATTAGCTGGGTCTACTCACATTTTGCACCTCTTCCATCCGCCGTCGCAGTCGGGGTTCGATTTCGGCTGCTTGTTGCTCCGAGCTCTGGCTGTATTCGTTGATTTCCTGATGCAAGACAATCATGTCAAAGTAAGCGTCCAGGGTCGCCGCGTCTTCCATGTCAAATACATTGTAAGGGGCCTGCGGAAGCAGGAACGCAGTTCGCGACCGGATCCAAATCTTTCGTCGCTTTTCCGCATTTTCGTTCATCTGCCGCGCGAAGGAGCCACCGCAGCCGAAGAAGCTGCAAAAACCATCGCGATCGTAAAGATAGACGAGAATTCTGGCCAACAGAGCCTGATCAGGTGGAGAGGCTAGGCTCGTGCAATTGGTCCCCGTGAGCGAAGCAAGATCCTCGCTGGCGCAAAGCTCGCCCAGCTCGTGCGCTCTCACGTAATGCATAACCGATTCGCTCAGGTCCTCTAGTTTCATCGGATCCAGCCGATCACGTCGCATCCAGAACATGTAAAGATAGAGGAAGGACAGCATTGTGCCCATGTGGTCCGGGGAAGCGAATGGATTTTGTGTATGCAAAAACAACTGAGAGCCCTGTTCGAAGTGCCTCTTGGACTCCTGCGGCGGTCGGGAACCGTGTCCGTAGTAAATAGCGAGCTCGCTATAGGATAGAGCGAGCAAGAAATGGAAAGCCATGCGTTTATCAAATGCGCGGTCCACGAACAAGGCCTGTGCCGAACAGGTCCAGTGTCGGGTGGACTTCAAAGGGGCAAAGACCGCGCGATGAAAGATAAGAGCCTGTTTGTCGTTGCTGCCGAGAGCAGGGGCCATGTCGGCGAGATGAATGAAAGATGTACTAGACGGCATAGATATATGGAGCGACATAGGCAGTTGCAGCAGGGAAATCGTCTCTTGCAGACCGTCGTGGACGCTGTTGGATAGGGAAACCGGGGTTCCATAACCTGTTGAAAGTACGGCATCACGCTCGTATTCATTGGCCACAGACACTCCGGCAGGTTGGTCGTCCGAGTTTGCAACGGAGGGAGAAACAATTTCCGCAGCTCTGCCGTCAGATGCTTGGTCACCGGCCTCGGCGACTGCAGGATGGACGTTGCGCGCAGATGAAGGCAACTCATACGATCGTGGCGAATTGCTCGACTGCACCTTTGGCACAATAGAGCAAGGGGACCAAGCATACCGATCACGGCGCTTGATAGGTCCCAAACCTCGACGCCTCTCAGCCAGCGAGGGCTTGGGTCGGGTCCATTCGCACGTCAAATGCAAACGCACGCAACGGCCGCAGTAGGGACGCTGCTCGTCGCATTTGACCTTCTTGCCGATACATGTCGCGCAGCCTGATCTTCGCTTAGCATTGAAGCAAGATAAATAGTAATAGAACTCACCGTTCTTGGACCGCTTGCCTCGCTCTACTCGTGCACGACGCGGTCCGCCTGCAGCGCCATTGTTGGGACCCATCGATGCAGCCTGTGGGGGTTCCTCATCCTCCCGTATCGTAGGGGTGACCTATCAGCTGGAATCGAGGTTTTACTATCTATTTCTTCAAGGCCCATCAATCGGTTATCGCCATGAAGATGATTGCAAAGAAGTTACGGAGTCCAGAAAGAGAGGAGATAAGAAAAGGAAAGGAGCCTGAGGCCGCTTATCGTCGTTGCTGACTCATGTCTGACTCAGTTCTTCCGTCGATTAAATGGACCAATCAACACCATCTGGCGGTTGGAGACGCGAAAAAAAGGAGGAAAACCGGAGATTCTTGACAGGCGAAGGAGGGGGATTAAATAGTGCATGTGAGAAAGTGGGTTATCATGGGTTTTTGCCGTGACAGCGAGGGGGGATTGCGTCTTCTGCCAGATTAACGGTGCGCGAGGCTTTAAGTTCACTTCATCCCTCTAACATTTATCTGTGCCCGGCATAGCAGTTACCTGGAAGTCAGGTGCAACATGGGAAATAGCATATCTTACCAGTCCTCTGAGTGCGAGATACACCTACCCGACTCGAAAGGCAGCATCAAGGGTCTACAATACGACCAAAAAGCCCGTCGCTTTGCCAATGTCCCATATGCTCTGCCTCCTACTGGTGAGCGAAGATGGCGCAAACCCGAGGCCCTGCCCGAGTCGTACTCCTACTCGACTGAAGGAAAACCGTTCGATGCGACTGCATTTGGCCAGGTCTGTCTTCAGCCAAACTATTCCGCGTCGGTGAAGAAGAAGGCCCCTCAGCACGTCTTCGGGGAGGACTGTCTGCGACTCAACATTTGGACGCCCGTTCGTAAAGAAGGAGAAACCGACCCCAAATGGCCGGTGATGGTTTGGTTCCATGGAGGTTGGTTCCAAATCGGCGATCCCAGTCAGGAAGAGGCCATGAATCCGACGGAGTTGATCTCGACTGGCAATCTACATGCCGTGTTCATTGCAGTGGGATATCGTCTCAACGTGTTCGGGTTCCTGGCGGGCGATGCCTTGCGAGAGGAGAGTCATGCAGGGGAAGTGGGTAACTACGGTCTGTGGGATCAGCGACTGGCCATAGAATGGGTGTACGAGAACGTCGCCGCGTTTGGTGGCGATCCGGGGAATATCATGCTCTCCGGACGAAGTGCTGGTGCTTACGCCGTTCAGGCGCAGGCTCTGTACGATTTCCGAGGAGACTTCCCTGAGTCGTCGAGGGACAAATTTCGCCGGCTTGTCATGTACTCGAATGCGATCCCGACGCAGCCAAAGACACCAGAGGATTGTCAGCCACAGTTTCACGAGCTGTGCGAGCATTTCGGCATTGCGTCCTCGCTCTCTGGGCCGGACAAGATGACCGCACTGCGTCAGGTCAGTGCGCAGGATCTCTGCGATTCAATTATGGAATTGAAGCATCATACTTTCCGCCCAGTCACTGACGGAGTCTTCATCCACCCGAATATCTTCGATTACTACCGCGACGGGTCGTTTGCTCGCGAGTTCAAGCGTCGGGGACTGCGTATCTTTATCGGAGAGGTGTTAAACGAAGAAACGCTCTACGCCGTAACAAATGGGCCAGAGGCAAGTCGCGAGTCTCTCGAGTTACAGGTCTCAAATTACTACTCTCCGTCCACGACGTCGCGTCTGCTACAGCATTACTCTCTGCCGACATCGACCGAGAAAAAGGACTGGGAAGCCGTATTTGGCCGCATCGTGTCGGACGGTCAGGTCCGAGCTCCTTCGCGCTTCCTAGTCGACAACCTGCTGTCCAACGGCGTGGATATTGGATATGTGTGGCGATATTTGATCGCATATCGTCTGTCGTTTATCACGCCCCAGGTGGCACCGGAATCGTTTGGCGTTAGTCACGCTATGGATCGACCGTTCTGGAAGTAAGTAATCGACTTGAGGTTATATAGTATATGGGCTGTTCTGACGCTTCTATAGTTATTCAATCATGCATGGCCCTACAGAAGCGGAGCAGCAGCTGATGACCGACTGGATCCGCGACTTGTCCGCGTTCGTTGGAAATGAACAGGGATACGACTACGGAACAAGGAAAGAAGATGAATACAAAGTCATTACGCCGGAGGGGAAGATACAGGTGCAGAAGGATCATCGTTGGACAGAACTGCTAGATTTGATGGATGTCTTCGCAGGTTGAGGGGATAGCACAGTCGAGCATATGCATCATTTGTGAAGTACATTCTTTCCAGCCGATTATGGATAAATTTTGAATAACAAAGTGAAATATAAAGGATTTAGCATTTCTGACTGAGACACCAACACGCGAAAATCTACAACTTGAAAGAGCACACTTGAAATGCAAATGAAGCCAACTACCATACACATAACAACCCTGCACTCCTTACCATACAACCACATCTACCCGAGATCGGCCGAACAGCATCTATTTCAGCTCGCCTTCACCATTGCATCGCTTCAGCGGATAGCCATCCCCAAGACAAGTAGTCATGACACCCTTGACCCACGACAACGAGTTCTCGCCATAGGTATAAGTCTCGGAATTATACGAATCCGCCTGGTAGTACTCGAACTTTCCACTGCCGGGCTGTCCGCTGAAAACGTATCCGCGCTTGCGCTGCGTCAAGGGGTTGCTGACGATCGCGCCCCATTTGTTCTTCGGAATCGTCATGGTCACGGTGCCGGTCAGCGTGCTGGTCTCCGTGTGGCCGTAGTCGATGCTCGTGGTGACGGTGAGGAAGCTTTCCACGCTCGCTCCAAACGAGTTGCCCAACGTGATACTGTTGGCGATCATCTGGCCCGAGGCCATGGCGACGGTCGCGTCCGCTTCGTTGGCGTGGGTGACGGTGGACATGGCGATGTCCCAGCCGAGGAATTCTTGGTCCGGAAGGGGGATAATGAGTTGGGCGTCGGAGCCGCGCTTGGTCAGGTGGGTGATGGGGCTGCTGTCGAGACGCTTGGGGAGGTCGTTGGTCGGGGGAGAGAGTGCGACGCTGCCAAGGTGCGAGGTGAGATCTCTCTTGTCGACGGTCACGGTGCTGCCATCGTTGAGGAGAATGGTGGCCTTGTCGAGTCCGGAGTCCTGCACGGTCTCCGAGTGGTCCTGAGGCAGGGCGGAGGTGACTGCGCAGAGCGAGGCAAAGAGAGCGAATGAAGCCTTCATGGTGTTGGTGGTTGTATATGTACAAGGAGCTGAGGAATGGTGTCGACTTCTGCAGAAGGACGGGGGAGATAGTTATAGGAAGGAGGGTCCATATAGAACAAGAGAACGGAATTGGCTTCTACTTAGGTAACGAACCCGACACCGCACGATAGCTCACCGCTGCGATCCGCTACTGTCTATCTAACTCCCGGGCCTGTCATGATAGAACGATGAAATCCTTCGATGATGAAACTCCCGAAGTAACCCCGGACTTAGACGATCCATGAGGCATTTGCATGCAGATCATCGGACCAGCTGAACGGAGTCAGGGACCGGGTAACGGCGGATGAGAAGACCCCGACGTCTGAAGAAACGTTATTCTTAGTGCACATGTGCCTGTCAATCGTTCTCAGTGGACCAATACATGGGGAAACGTGCAACGGCGGCGTCGGATAGTCTGGGAAGAACCCTTTTCAAGTGGAGACTGCCCAGTCAACATAGCCATGACTATCAATCTTATTAGATTAAACTAAATTAAAGCTGCCTCCAAGGTGTTCTTCTTTTGGCGTTGTGCACCTCCGGAAAAAAGAATAAGGATCTGCAGGCCTGCATTCGGAACTTCAATTTCCTAGCCGCGATGATCGCTTCCGCATTCATAGAGTCCCATAGCATGACGAGACCACAATTAAGTTGCAAGTGAGACATTCAGGCGCAAAACGGTGGCAAAGGATGCGGTCCGTCTTAGCAATGCCACCAAGGTCCCAACGTGAAACAGCACCATGTCCAACTGAAGTCAGATACGCTCGTAGACATTGTCTTTTGGGGTTGATTTGCGTGTCTTTCTGGAGAATCTTCGGCCTTTCGCGTCATGGCAGGATGTAGCTTCAAACTAGGGGATGGGACGATATACCTCCGAGAAGCGGCGACTTGTTGTTTGTCTTAAAGGTAACTACCTAGGCAGTCACGGAAGTTGAATATAGATCAGCCATATCCCGGCGAGTTCAGATTCAGCCAACAACGCAATCCAACCAATCCATCACAATGAAGCTCTCCCTCTCGCTGCTTGCCTCAACCCTTGCCATCGGGTATGATACATTGCCATGACCTTTGGGCTTATGCTAATGTCCACAGTGTTTTCGCCGACCTCCACTATACAGGCGTTTGTTACGATTCCCCTGGAAAGGGCGTGGTGAGTTTTCCACCTAGATGTTGGAATAATGTTCGGTTGCTGATATCCTGCAGTCAGTGTATAACAAAGACGCGACGGACAAGGCGTGCGCTGCATACAAGAAGCGAAACACGGGCGACAAGCAGTGGGACCAATGCCCTGACTGCACCTTGTTGAATGACCAGGATCTCCTTTACTACTGCCAGTCCGAGGGACAGCACATTGGTGGAGATGAGTTGAATTACTACTGCAAGCAGAACGGTGCCGGAGGTAGCTTGGCCTGGTAATTGGGTTGTTGTTTATTATTGAATTCCTGTATCTGGGGACAGTATAGCATTTGTAGATATATTTGAATAGCAGACGTGTTTGCTTTTTTACCTTGCGGCTTTCTTCAATAACTTTATTCAACCTGTTCTGTGAAAGCAAGAAATTCTGTTTGCTAGGCGCTATGTTGGTCCAATTCTCGGGTTGGAACAGCCAAATCTCGGTTATCCCAGAGTAGCAATCAATGAAAAAGGTATAAGAACCCATGCCAATCCGATAATCTAGCTGTCGTGCCTTTGTAGGAGCCCACCCAAGCTACTTCGACCGCTTTACATCTAGAGTTTTTACTCAGAAGCAATGAAAACTCCTATCCCGCAAACTATGCACGCTTGGAGAAAGCACAAGGGTTATTCAAAACCGGTAAGTCGCCCGATCTCAACTAAATATACCCCGTACCGTACAGCTCACCACCTGAGGTTCAAGGTATGGGAAATAGTCCCTGTACCCAGAACACCATCTACTGGGTTCCTGGTCAAGCTGTTGGCCGCGGGTGGTATGTTACCTGATCACGATTCACCCGTTCTCCAGTCAACCGACGCTTCCCAGTATGCTACAGTGATCAAGCCCTGTTGGATGTTGAAGACCGTCCTCAATTCGAGGAGAAATATATCTTAGTAAGCCTTGGCGCCTTTATTTGTCAACAAAGATTAATGCAATGCAGGGACATGAGGGATGTGGCGAGATAGTGGCGATAGGAGATGAAGTCGGCGATGGCAAATTTAAATTGGTAGTCTCACCGGCTATCCTAGCAGGATATGCAGAACTGACACTAAGTAGGGAAGCCGTATATCAATGCTTGCCGTCCCAGGCTGTGGTAAAGAAGACTGCAGCGAGTGTTCGCGGGATCTGGCTCAGCTCTGCCCGACTGGCAAGCACCATGGAATCGGCCAAGACGGATTCTACGCGGAATATGTGGCAATCGATGTGCGAGCTGCTATTCCTGCACCAGACGGTATTAAACCTTTGCATCCAAGGTAGTAACCTACAAGGATGTTGACAGAATACAGCCGTCCCATCCGAAGTTGCAGCCGTTGCAACAGACGCGGTGACCACGGCATACCACGGCATCGTTCGCCGAGCCGAAGTTGGAAATTCGGAGACAGTGTTTCTGTTCGGTCTCGGTGGACTAGGATTCAATGCCTTACAGATTGTTAAGGCGATAGGAGCGAGGATTATTGTGTCTGATATCCGAGCAGAGAAACTTGAAGCTGCTGCGGAGCTTGGGGTTTCAGCAGAGGATATCGTCCCAGTGGGAACATGCATCCAGGATTTTGTGACACAAAATGACCTGCATGGAGGAATAGACACAATATTGGATTTTGTTGGCTCGAATCAAACGTTTCGAGATGCACAGAATATTGGTAAGCTTCCGCTGTCATTCATTGATGAATGATTGAAGACCGGCTGACCATGGCTAGTACGACCTGGTGGAAAGATCCTGTGCATAGGGACTGGCGATCGTCAAAACCAACTTGACATGAAGATCGGAATTAGGAAGCGGTTGTGCATCATTTTCTCCTACGGTGGGCAACATCGTGATTTGGTTGAGGTTCTGGACCTGATCGCCAAGGGCATCATCCGACCGCAGGTCGAGACCAGAGGATTGAGGGATTTGCCAGGCGTGTTGGAAGATTTGGGGAAGGGCAAGATCAGGAATCGAGTGGCCTTGGTTAATTTGTAATCATCCGACGAGTTTCTTCATGGTATACAGTAACAAGGTGTACATGTCCCCCTACATTCCTCGGTAGAACCAACTATGTCTCTCCGGTAAACCCAAAAAAGGAAAACCGGGAAGCCAAGACATCCCCGCAATGGTGAAAGCCGGAAATGCGGGGAAGTAGAGGACTGCCCAGGCAAGTAAAGAAGTATGTTGAGAGGAGGGTTCCTTATCTAAAATAGTCTATCACGTAGATATCAGCCTTAGTGTTTCTAATCCACCCCGAGACCGAAACGCAATAGCCAATATGCCCCAATTGCCACCTTACGAGTACACCGGCCCGGTTGACTGCAGCTTCCCGCCTGATCGGACACAATTGAAAGAAAAGAGCGTTATTGTCACTGGAGGTAGTTTAGTATAACCGATGTAGGTATGAGGAGCTAACTAGAATAGGTGCAAATGGCATGGGAGAGGCCACTGTCCGTGCCTTTGCGGGGGAGGGGTACGCATCCTTGCTCTGGTGACCATAGTATATTGACATGACCAGGGCTTTTGTGACGATTGCCGATGTCAACGAAGAACGTGGGAGAACTTTGGCAGCCGAATTGCGACCGTGAGTTAATTCATGCCTCGACAATAAGAATGAAGCCTGAGAGATTCAGAAACGCGCAATTCGTCAACTGCAACATTTCGTCGTGGGAGGAGCAAGTGCAGGTATTTGAAGCTGCCATTTCCAACTCTCCACATAAGAGTTGTGATATTGTCATCGCCAACGCGGGCATCAGTCGCGCGAGCGGAGATGATCTGTGGCCGCTGGACGGTACGTTATCTGGAGGCCTCTCGGGCTCAGACTGACTGGGCAAAGATCCGAATCAGCCTCCGGTGAAACCCGAACTGCGCATCATGGATGTCAATATGACGGGGACTCTTTACACTTGGAAGTTGGCGGTGCACTACTTCCGCAAGCAACCGGATACGCCAGATCGAGACAGATGTTTCATTATCACAGGGAGCATGGTGGCGTGGATTGATTCGCCTGTACGTTCCGTGCATCTGCCTTGCTGTGAACGAAGGAATGCTGACCGTTCAAGGCAAACTGGCAATATACATGCAGCAAGTACGGCCTCAGAGGGCTGATGAGGGTTGCTCGACGTAGCTCGTGGGAGCAGGGGATTCGCATCAACTACGTCGCCCCATGGTAGCTTACTCCCCGCCTTCAACATCGCGACGGAGATTCAGCTAATTTGTGCAGTTATATTAAAAGTGCTATACGCTCCCCGGAGTACGAAGCAGAGTTAACCAAAAAGGGCGTAGAATTTGCGCCACAGGAAGACGTGGCAGAGTGTATGATGAAGCTGGCCACAGATCGAACAATTAACGGTATGTTTTTCTTTTAAAGATCTACGAAATACGTCTGGTTGACATTGGCAGGTCATTCATTGATGACCACACCGAAGTCTGTGGCAAAAGAGGGTTATAAAGATGTGGATATAGATGACCACATTGACGAAGGATATTTCAAACGCACGCAGGAGGTTCAGCTGAAGATCATCGAGGACAGATGGGTTGAAGGATGGATCGAGAACCGAACTGCTGAGGGAGCGACCAGAGTGAATGGCGCTCATTGAGTCTTTTCTTGTACTTTCAATGCTGTACTTGCATGCGATAGAAGTATGCAAAAGATTTCAAGTAAAATTCAAGACTATGGGTATCTCATTCATCCTTGATCACAAATTCCCCAGTGCCAGTAGGACCACTCAAGGCCCAATTGATCCCACGGTTCATCACTGCATCCCATCGTTTACTTTCAGACAGAGTACCGTGTCTTCTAAACCCATGCGGCAGCCCTGTGAAGACATTGACATCCGTCGGGACACTGGCATCACAGTCAGCTCAATGTTTGCGGCGTTCGCTTCCAGGAACATCCTTACCCATTTTCACTCAGTAACATTGCATACAAGAGCCCCTCGTCTCTTAACGGATCTCTGCCTGCAATGCCAAATGTAGTCGGCGGTAATCCCTGCACCTGCTCGGCCGTCGCGTTCCCCGGATTCAATCTTAGGTCTGTCTCGATCCCTGGGTGCTCCAAGAGTCCACTGAAGAACTCAACCCGAGTCACTGGCAGGATCGGGGCATGTTCATTTTGTACGTAGCTCGACACCTCCGGGTCCTTCAGCTTCGCAAGCTGTTTCGCGTAACAATTCTGCGCGACTAATGCCGGGATCATCAACACTTGACCCTTTATCTTCGGTCGCTTAGACAAGGTCTCGTCAGTGCCGAGCTTCTGTGCCAGCACCAAGGAGGCAGTTAGATGAGCACCGGCCGATATGCCACCGACGACGACTTGATCTCCGTCACCGCCGATCTCCGCGAGATGGTCGTGGACCCAGTGGAAGGCATCCTCGACATCGTTCCATGCAGTCGGGTATTTGAGCTCCGGGGTGTGACGGTAGTTGACGTTGACTACGACCACCGGGGTTGATTCAGCGACCAGACCGACGACAATACGCGAACAAATTGCATCCTCCGATGCAAGAGTCCCTAGTAGAAAGCCACCGCCGTGCAGGTGTACATACACAGGAAGAGGCTGCGATGAAGGCAGAGAGGCAGGACGATATGTTCTGGCCTCGAGAGTTGCCCCGTCGCGAGAAGGGATGAAATAGTCTCGAAAGGAGACCTGCGATTGTAGACCTGGTCACTTGAATTAGTTCCTGTCACAATGGAAGGGAGAATCTCTTACCCTCCGCGACCAGGGCCTTCGCAGCGATGGCTTCACGCCCCGCATTGGCTTCGGCTTTCAGGGCCTTCAAAGAGGCGAAATCCGGAAGCGCTGGCAGGGTTGCTTCCAAGGCCAGCCACTCCTCACTAGGACCGGTGTATCGGGAGAAGTCAGCCATGTTAGTCGGAGATGCTGCGACTGGGGTAGGAATTGCCAGTTGTTGGCTTAATCAGTCAGGGATAAACGGGAAATGAGGTGGAATGACGAAAAATGCCCCGCATCGATCGTGCCGAGGTGACCTGCGCCTTTCTCGGCTGTGTCGGTCATGGAGAGGCTTGGGGAACTTCCGGAGAATGGTAGGTAGTGGAAAGTCCCGGGCGTTTAGACGGCACGCAGCTTCGAATCGTCTCGGCATGATGGCTTCCCCGCATGACCTCTCGAACCCTAGTTGAGTATCCCCACTCTGCTGGCTCTCCCGGCATTGCTGCTCACGATCTCCCTACACCCACCATGACCGACGGTTATCGCTTTCAGGGATTTGCTGCCCATAGAACGAGGAAACGAAGAGCAGCTATTGTCTGTATCGGTTGTCATGAGAGAAAGGTATGACCGACCGTGGGTCTCTGGTGGCAATACTGATGCATCGCAGGTGAGGTGCGATCTGCAGGAAACCTCCGGACGAGGGCGCAGTAAGTGCAGTAACTGCGCAGCGGCTGGCGTAGCTTGCAGGTAAGCTCCGTGTTAATCTTTTTAATACGCACGTTAATGACATGGCTGTATCCAGCACTCGGCCATCCAAGCGAAAGGGCCAAAGTAACAAGACATTGAGCGCAACTACTGCCAACGAGAAGCGAGTGGTCCCGTGTACAACTCTTTCAGCATCGAATAGCTCCAGTCAATGTCTTCCCAGGAATGACACCCCCTCGAGAATCAACAACAGCGTATCGTCTTTTGGTCTGCACGACCTGTGCACTGCCGCCTCGTTGGCGAGAGACGACTATCCTCATGACAACCAACCAACTGGGGCGGCATTTGCCCAGCTCGACAGTGAGCTAATCTCGCCCCATCAGGCGGATGCTGCGGACAGCTATCTGGGCGATCCGGGTTACGGTGAGATCTATGGTTCAGAGATACGACTCAATGCCGATGACCAAAGAAGGCAAGCAGAGGCGCCGCCACCTTTCGTTGATCTGCCGCCGCCAGAGCTTGTGCAGGGATTCGAGGAAACATACTTCGAATACTGCTCGACCTGGTGCCCCGTTCTTGATAACAATACGATTCAAGGTGACCTGGAGTCATCGCCGTTGGTCACGAATGCACTCTCCCTGGCCGCAAGCCATGTCCAGCCGCCCGTGATTATCCATGCAGAGCCTGTCACCTATTACGATCGCGCGAAGGAATTGTTCTATGGAGACCAGGAGCCTAATCTTTTTCTGTGTTTGAAAGCAATAGCCCTGATCTATTGGTGGAGTCCTCGCCCGCCATCTCGAGTTCATCGCGACTCGTCCTGGTGGTGGACAACGGTCGCGATCCGACATGCTCAACACGGAGGATTTCACAGGGAGCCGAAGCCTGGTCAGTTGGGCCGATCGCATATTGACACCGGTCTACGACGAAGGCTGTGGTGGACATTCTTTGTAAGTTGCCATCGCCGTCGCAGGGAGGGCATCTGTTAATGGGCAGGCGCGAGAACGATTGACCGCATTATGTCAATGCCGCCCGTGCGTGATCGATATAGAAGACTGCAATGTCGCTGAGCCAACACTACAGGACTTCCCCGTCCAAGACATCAGGGCCGAGATCTTCATTCAGTGGGTGAAACTTTGTGGCATTGTCGGGAATGTCGCCAAACATCTCATGCGCACGAGCAACAACATGATCCTGCACTTTCCTGTCCATCACGCACAGGAGCTGATATCATGGGCTCATTCCCTTCCACATCATCTGTCGTTGCCCATTGAAGCCGAACGGACCGTCTACTTTAATCGTGACGTGCACCAACTGCACTTGCCGTATCTTGCGACTATCATCGTGCTCCATCTGAGCCAGTCAACTGAACCGCTTCCCCGAGCGTACCCGGCAGCCATACTCGCAGCATCCTGTATAGCTCGGATCTTGAAGGACTGCCTGGCTCGCGGTCGGATTCGATACCTGATGGGCATTTCGTGCTGGTACTGCGGGATGGCGATGCTTGCTCTCCTGCACGCACGACGCATACCCCATCTAGCAAAATGTGCAGAGGAAGACGTCAGGATTGTTCTACTTGCTCTTCAGCAACTCAGGATTATGTGGCCGACAGCCGATATATTCCTACAGGGATTTGAGCGGCTTCGTAGTACGGCGGCCGAATCGCCGTCCGCAGACGAGCCATTCGATTTGGAAGATATCAGTTTGATCCATGGAATGGAGTGGACGAGATATTTCCCATTTGCGACGACTCAGACGAGTGGACTAGCGCACATTCTGCTGAACAATCGACAGATGGAGCTGCCGCTTGACCAGGCGGGCTTGGAACTGAGCACGTTCGAGGTGAACGATCTGTTTCGGCATTTTGACGGGTTTTTGGATATGACCTCTTTCGGTGGATGAATTTCCAGTGACATTTAGTTGTCCCAGTTTCTGAATGTTACTTTGTAGCTCACTGTATCTGTCTGTATATTAGTCATTCCTGGTAGGAGTCAGCCTCGGACAACCTCCGAGATAGTATTTCATGGATACATAATACATGCAACTCGGTCCATGAGTGAGCGCCACAGCTGCAAGAAGCCTTAAGCCCAGGCAACCGCTCGAACTGCCAATTGGTCGGCAATGCCGGCACTCGGTTAAATCAGCACTGGCGCGGTCATCATGATCATGAAATAAGATATTGTGATGGTGGCGCCCTTGCGTTCTAGACTATCGACTTCCGACCCTTCTGGACTCACCACGAAAACACATCATGACAGACAGTGCACTCTTCCCAGTCCCTTCCGGGAAGACGCCCATCACAGTCAAACTCATCAACCCTGTTAATGCGGGTCCGGCTATTCTGAACCGATTTATGGCACCGCCGGTCTCGGGCCTGGACGCATTCACTTCGTTCCCTTCTTTGTGCTTTTTGCTAGAACACCCCTCTGGACGGAAGTTGGTTTGGGATTTGGGAATTCGAAAGGACTATACGAACTATGCACCCAAGATCGCAGAATATATTCCCACGACGAAGTACCGCATCGATGTGGAGCAGAACGTTGTAGATATTCTGGAAGAACATGGCGTGCGTAGCAAGGATATTGAGGCTGTGATATGGAGGTATGATCTGGGTTCACCCAGTACTCTCTCGAGATGGTCAGAGCTAATTGACAATGAAGCCACTGGCACTGGGATCACATCGGTGACCCATCCACCTTCCCACCCTCAACGAGTTTGATCGTGGGACCTGGGTTCAAGGAGGCTCTGCTGCCGGGTGCTCCTGCAAATCCAGAATCTCCAATTCTTGAAAGTGACTACACGTAAGTAATCAGTCTGTTCAACCCCAACAATCAATTATTGACGTTGTCTAGTGGTCGCACTCTTCGTGAAATAGCATTCACCGAGCCCGGGTCAACCACCATCGGCCAATTCAGGGCATTTGACTACTTTGGCGACGGCTCATTCTACCTCCTCGATAGTCCCGGTCACGCGGTTGGTCACTTATGCGGTCTTGCTCGTACAGCCACAAGTCCGGATACATTCATCCTTCTCGGTGGCGACGTGTGTCACTTTGCAGGGATATTTCGCCCATCAGTACATCTTCCCATGCCGGCATCCATCGTGCCGCATCCGGTGCTGGGAGGTGATAGCGTTGGCTTTTGTCCTGGCAGTGCATGGGAAGAGCTGCAGCAGTCTCGCGGCCGAGGTCCAGCTCAATCGTTGTATGATCCAACATTTGGGCACGATATTCCGTTGGCGAAACAGACGGTTGGGAAGTTGCAGGAGGCAGATTCCAATGAGAATATCTTTGTTATCATTGCGCACGACGCACAGATCAGAGATGGAGTGCCGCATTTCCCCACGAGCTTGAACGGGTGGAAAGAGCAGGGATGGGCGAAGAATTTGAAATGGGCGTTTCTAGCGGCTTTGAAAGATTATTGGATGGAGAAAGGGGTGATTTGACATTCTTGACGGGTCATCCGGAATGTTTTAAGTATTTGTTAGGAACCGCTTCTGCCGCGTCTAGCTGTATGTTCTATTCAGTAAATTGTGGCATTACTATATAAGCCGATCTTGAGAATAAAAGACATCCTTACGAGCAAGTGATCTTCTCTCGCTCCACTCCCCAGGAATGAAAAACACGTCCCAGCACAAATAGGGCCCAACTCAATCGTGAAACAAACAACATCATACACTAAATGATGTAACGAAACTCCGGGTTCTGGTCATAGTTAGCAGAAGCATTAACTCGCATCTTCGCAGAGGACTCACCGTGATGTCCGTCAAGTCATCCTGATAAGCATTGCCGAACCCTTCAGCCCCCTGTTTGTCGCGTCGTCGATTGTCCCAGGCACAGAAATATCGATACACAAGCACGAGAAGGCCAGCTATTATCGAGGTCGCAATGACCACAATAAACCCAGGAGCATAGCGAGGGGCATCTTTCTCCTCGAATACCATAGGCCCGACGAAATTTCCTATCAGGGTCAGCCAGGCAGTCTCACGATGTCGGATGAACTCACCAAGACAGTATCCGATATACAATCCGGCTGACGCCATCACGCGCTTAGTATAGCCCGCAATATTGGCGATTTGCAATCCCATGAGGACCGAGTATCCACCCCCGACAGAGGGAAGGATGTAGCATGCGAACAATAGTCCGCCGGTCGCCGAGAATGGCAAACACAACAACAGTAAAGCAGCCAGACTAGTGACGACCTGACATGCAAATACCAGCCACGACCGAATGCCAATACGAGCATATCGGTAGGCCAAGTACGGGGCGAGAAGCTGCAACGTCCCGGCGTAGAAGCCAGCCGGCATCATCAGCAACAACGAATTCAAAGTATTGAACCCCATCGAATTGATAATGATGGGTGTGAACGCCGATATAGGTCCGTTGGCTATCATGCTCAGAAAGGCGATGAAGAACATGAGCCAGAATCTAACGTCCATGAGTAGCTCGATTACTTGGCCTTTCTTGTAGTGCGTATTGCGTACCCCGGAGTTGTTGACGCGAAGACGCGCAACCGAAATAAACCGTTGGCGGTCATCGAACCCTTTCGCTCGGATGGGATCTGAAGGGAGGAGGAAAAGAATAGCGATTCCCCAGAGGATAGTGATTGCGCCGGAGAACAGATACATATATTTCCAGGGTGAGAGAGTCCCTCGGATATGGCCGAGTCCGTAGTTTACAATGGGAGAGAAAATGGAAACGTATCCAGTCCAGCAGTACCAGACACTGAGATATTAGAACCAATGTTATCGCATTCTGTTCTGATCGACTTACCCCATGCGGAGGGCCTGTTCGTCCTTCTTGTACCAACTCCCCTGTTCAAAATCAGCCACTAAGCCTAAAGCCAACTCAGGGCGGCATACCACGATGAGCATAAACATAGGACTGATACCTGCCTCTAGCAATCCGAGGAAGAATCGCTGTGCGTAGAGTCCTTGATAATTGTAGCATACAAGAGTGAGTATCAAGCAGATGCCCCAAAGAGTCGTGATCAGAGAAGCAACACGCTCAATGGGGTACAATTGCGCGAGGGTCATGGCCGGGTATGCGCCCACTATGAAGCCCAGGTAGAATATAGATGCTGAGAAGGAGTAACGGCTGCCTTCCATCATATCCAGGTCATCGCGAAGCCCGAACAACGCCTATAAGTTTCATCAGAATTCAGTTCAAGACCTTGGACAGTTGGGGGACGGTAGCCTTACGGCTTGCGAAAGCATCGCCTTGTCATAGTACTGGAGCCCATATGTCAGACAAAGAAGCGGAAGTAACTTTCTGTCAATCCTTCGCACCAGTCTCTTCTCTTCAGCGGGTATCCAGGTCACATCGCCCGTATAGTTCTCTAGGACTTTGAGAGCCTCGTCTTTATGGACAGTGTCCACGACCCCGACCTTCTCAGTATGCTCGGCATCACCTCCCTTGCCATCCTCGGTCACAGAGTCCTGCGAAGGGGGAGAGTGCGACATCTTACAGAGACAACAGAATCTAGGAGTAGACAGGGAAGACAAACCGAATGGGTCCTTCGACTGCCTTAAAGCATTGCCGGGATATGCCAGCCTTGGCCTTCAACAGCCTGCACTACAGTGAATTACGAGTATTGAAAGAATGAACATGGCATGGCATAGGGAGTTCCGTCCGTGTATGGCCGGGTTGGATTTGACTTCTCCGCTTGAGCCGAAAATTTCTAGAATTACATGGCCCCCTTGATGCCATTTGCTCACATATTCCCCGACACAGCCTTTTGTTCTCTTCCCTACGATAATTGCTTGACTTACTCAAGATTACTGCCGTTTGCTCTGATCTGCTCTTATCGTAGTCCACATGACATGGCACATTTACTCCGGAATACAACTTCCCCAGATTGCGGGGAAACGACGCTAGGATTGCCGGCTGCAAACCGGTTAACCATCTGGGGTTTAGTCCTGTACGGCGACCGAGGGTGATCAGTCCGACCAGATAAGAACAACACTACATGGGTCGGCTGTAGCTCTGAACCTGCGCAGACTCCACACAGCGAACAAAAGATATCACCAAAATGGGCAGCATAGAGAGTCCATCCTTCCAACAGTTGAACACCGACCTCGACTACGATGTCCTCATCATCGGGGCAGGCCTATCCGGCATTTATTCAACCTACCAGATGCGCCAGCTAGGTTTGCGAGCTAAGGTGCTCGAAGCCGGCGGGGGAGTCGGAGGAACATGGTATTGGAATCGATATCCAGGTGCTCGGTTCGACTCGGAGAGCTATTCTTACGGCTTCTCGTTTTCTCAGGAAATCCTCGATGAATGGAATTGGTCGGAGCATTTTGCTGCCCAGCCGGAGACCCTGCGATACTGCGAGTTTATCTGTGACCGGTTCGATCTTCGCAGAGACATGCAATTCAACACGCGAGTCAAGGCAGCCCATTTTCAAGAAGAGAGTCGGTCGTGGTTTTTGGCCGACGAGGAGGGCAGGAAATACACCAGTCGATTCTTGGTGACAGCCATGGGCATCCTGAACAACTACACCTGGCCGAATATCCCCGGGGTGCAAGATTTCAAAGGCCCTGCATACCACACAGCCCGATGGCCTCATCAACCGGTCGACTTCCGGAACAAACGCGTTGCTGTCATCGGAACAGGCGCGACCGGAATCCAGGCAATTCAGGAAATAGCAAAAACAGCTGGCCATCTCACCGTGTTCCAGCGCACTCCGAACTGGAGCGCACCTTTGAACAACGGTGAAATATCCCCGAAAGAGATGATAGAAATCCGCGCAAGATATCCAGAGATCTTTCAGCGATGCAGAGAATCTTACTCTGGATTCATACATATCAGCGACAAACGACGGACGGTTGAGGTTGACCCCGAATCGCGAGAGAAGTTGTGGAATGCACTTTATGAGACTCGGGGCTTCGAAAAATGGCTGGGGAATTTTGGTGA
The DNA here is from genome assembly GCA_023627535.1 of Aspergillus sp. S1802E. Classification (NCBI taxonomy): domain Eukaryota; kingdom Fungi; phylum Ascomycota; class Eurotiomycetes; order Eurotiales; family Aspergillaceae; genus Aspergillus; species Aspergillus sp. S1802E. The sequence goes on from JAMAHN010000040.1 coordinate 249,996, forward strand.
TATCGCCACTGATCGCAGAGCCAATTCTCTCTTCAGCGAGTTCATCGCTAACAAGATTCGTCAACGCGTTGATGATCCTAAGGTGGCCGAATTGTTGATCCCCAAATGCCACGGGTTCGGTACGAAGCGACTGCCTCTTGAAAGTGGCTATTTTGAAGTCTATAACCAGCCGAATGTCCGACTTGTTGACGCTAAGGCCAACCCTATCCAACGGGTTACGTCTGAGGGTATCAAAACACAGGATGAACACCTCACATTCGACATGATCATCTACGCAACCGGTTTTGACGCAGTCACCGGGTCATTCACAGCCATGGACATCCAAGGCCGCAACCAAGTCCAGCTGGCAGATCAATGGCGCGACGGACCCCGAACCTTCCTGGGCATGTTTGCTGAGCACTTCCCTAACATGATGATGGTCATGGGTCCACATCAGATGTTTGGTAACTTTCCGCGCAGCATTGAGTACTCTTCCAAGTGGGTGGGAAACTTCATTCGCTATGCTCGGGACCATGGGATTACATGTGCCGAATGTACACATGAGGGTGTTGTAGCATGGACCCAGCACGTTCATGAATGCGCCGAGGGACTATTAGCAAATGAGGTGGATTCTTGGATGAGCGGTGTTAATAAGAACTTGGCGCATAAAAAGAAGCGAATCGTCGCTCGGTACAATGGACCTGCGCCCGGTTATAGGAAGAGAGCCGATGCTGTCGCTGCGAGAGAATATCGGGATCTGGTCTTGTCATAGTTCACGGTAATCCATTTGAAGGATTTTATTTGGAGCCACTTTCCAGCACATGATGTACGATTCTCTCGAACCAAACTTTTAATTCAGGAGTAGCGCAATCGTACAGACAAAAATCTCTCAGCCAAGTTAAGTCATTGCGTAGAGGGACAAGACGTAGATTACGATTTACAACATTGAGCCAGTTATCATCTATCGGCTGTATTCGGTACACTATGTTTGAAATCAGCATTTCCTAATCAGGTAAGCCGAGAACCGGGCAGAAGGACTCGCTCCTGGCGTCTGGATGAGTGAGATGGAGCATCGCAAAATAAAATCGGTTCCTGGCTATCTCTCGGTAATGCTTAGTCTGTTCTTAATGCCGAGAACATTGGAGCTCGGCTCTCTATGCCATCAAGTGGGATGAGGCAGAATCACACCATCGCTCAACATACTTTTGGCCTCTCACTAGGGGTTCATTAAAAACGACACTTCCATTCGCAGACAATATGACAAAATAACGAGGAAAGGTCAATCACAATGACAGTCGATACCACTGTTCTCCCTACAGACGGAGAAGTGCCTAATGGCCTTCATAGCAACGCGACCACCAATTCCAATGGGACAAATGGGGTGCGCAAGCCGCGCAACATGAACGGTACAGATGAACTAAACGGCCACTCTTTTACAACCAATGCCTCTCAGGAAAATCCCTTCACCATCCCCATGAGCACAGACTATGCCTACACACCCCGCAAGCTCCGCGTCGTGACTATCGGGGCCGGGTTTTCCGGCCTCCTGATGGCCCATAAGATACAGCATCGCTTTCCAGAGCTACAGAGATATGTCGAGCATACTATTTTCGAGGCGCGAAATGACGTCGGCGGAACATGGTTGATCAATACCTACCCCGGCGTCCAGTGCGACGTGCCTGCGCACATCTATGCCTTTCCGTTTGATCCGAACCCGGAATGGAGCAAGTTCTATGCTAGTGGCGACGAGATTCAGAATTATATCAAGCGAACAGTGAAGAAGTGGAATCTTGACCGTGATATTCAACTGAAAACCAAAGTTGTGGGGGCGTGGTGGCAGGAGGACGAAGCCCGATGGAAGCTGGCCGTGGAGCATGAAGGAGTAGAGCGAGACGTGTATTGCGATATTCTCATCTCTGCTCAAGGCGTACTCGTGTACGTTATCTTCCCGAACTTGACTATCTGCTAGCTAATTTGTCAGTCACCCTTCGTGGCCGGACATCCCCGGTTTGAATGACTTCCAGGGCAAGATCTCGCATTCTGCTCACTGGGATCACGAGTATGACTACTCCAACAAGCGCATCGCTGTCATTGGAAACGGCTCCTCCGGGATCCAAATCACTCCGGCAATGGCCAAACTTCCAGGCACAGAAGTCATCAATTTTATGCGCAATCCGGCCTGGGTGTACTACCGAGTGCCGCCCTCTAAGCACCATGGGAATGACGATGACAACCCCAATCCCACATATACTGAGCAACAAAAGGAAGTCTTCCGCGACCCAGAAGAACATCAGAAGTACCGAAAAGGAATCATTGCGCGAACTAACAAGAACTTTCGCCTTGTATGTCGTCTCCTACGTGACAAACCTGAGTTTACGGGACTAAGAAAGACCAGTTCATCAAAGGGGAGAACAACCAAACAGCAATGCGCTTCGGAGCCAAGCAAATGGCAGAGAAGTTAAAACATGATCCTGAGCTATGCGACAAGCTAATCCCTAAGTGGGAAGTGGGCTGTCGACGCATTACCCCCGGTCCAGGGTACTTGGAGGCATTCTCGAGGCCAAACTGCCATCTGTCCGATAGCAAAGTCACCCATATCTCAGAAGGCGCGGTTCATACGGCCGATGGAAAAGTGTTTGATTGCGACGTCGGTGAGCTCTCTTGCGTTCCTGCCTCAGACATCAGATCCATGCTAACCGAGCAGTCATTTGCGCCACGGGTTTTGACGTCTCCCATTGTCCGCGCTATCCCATTGTGGGCCAAAGCTCAGTAAAGCTCTCGGATAAATGGGCTGAGGAGCCGGAGTCCTACGTCTCCGTGGCCACGGCCGGATTCCCCAACTACTTCATGATGATGGGCCCCAACTGCCTTGGCGGGCATGGCTCTCTTATTGAGTCTCTGAACTGGACTGGCGACTACTTTGTGAAATGGATAAAGAAGATTGCTTCAGAAGACATCAAGTATGTCGCACCGAAGCGGTCTCGTGAAGAGGCATTTGTACGGTACGGCGATGAGATTCACAAGACGCTGGTCTGGACGGGCGGTTGTAAGAGCTGGTATAAACGGAATCGAGTGGATGGGCGAGTTACGGCGCTGTTCGGGGGAAGTGCAGTGTTGTTTAATCGCATGCTCCGGGATATTCGGCCAGAGGACTTTGAGATTGAGTATAATAGTCCGAATCCCTTCCGGTTCATGGGGAATGGGTTCACAGCTTGGGAGATGGACGAGGAGAATGATCTGTCCTGGTATGTGGAGTTGCCGGAGCAAGTTCGCTCATGAATTTCAACATCTCCTTTGGTATGAAAGACAGAAGTCCAATCTATTTAAATTTTTTCTCCCTTATGCGCCATCATGGTTGCGGTACACTCTCTTACAAATGTAGCCACCTATGGCCCTCAACCATCGAAAGCAAAACAGGATAGATAACATCGTTTCAAGCCAGGTCGCACTCATGTATTCATCGACTGATCCCAGTTCCGGTTACGCTTCATGGACTAATAGTTGGACATGAGAGCGTCTCTTGGGCTGTAAACCCATCGATTCAACCTAACTTTCTATTATGAGGCAGAGCATTTAATTTCGTTAAATCTATTAAGATTTGGACATTTTATCTTTAGACTATTCAACTAATCTTCCCAGTGACCTTAGTGTTATAAGTTCCACAAGGAATTGCTCGGTTATAATATCCTCATACTAACGTTTTGATGACACCAGATGACATACTACCTACCAAACTTCATCCAACGATGTTGACCCTAATCGCAGGAACTTCGATCCTTTGGGCTCTTGTTCTAGTCCATCTTCATTTTTGCACTTCCGCGAGCCTCCCTGTCAAATTAGTCGCAATGGAAGGCGCATCCCAGTTTGTGAAGGTTGTGGACGCCCACGCCAAGTTCCTCGAGACCCTCCTCGAGTGCGTCGGCTTATGGAAATGCGCCCAGCGATTTCGCCGAATAATGAGTCACCACATTGCCCTCGAGCCTAGTCACTGCGGGAAACTAAAGTCGCGGATTCAAATGCACGTTGATCTCGATTTGACTGTTCAACGGCTGGGGAAATACAAATGGAAACTGCTATATCGACCCGACGATAACGCAATTTTCACAAGCGAATGGTCCTCTGACAGTGAGATGTTTCCCTTGGAGGGTAAGATTGCCGCCTACAATCAGTACGCTTCCACGATGCAGCTAGCCCTCCAAAGTGATTTGGATCGGTTTCCGGATAGTCCAGTGAAGAGGGCTATTCTGTCCCTGCGACGCAAGACACAGTGGGACAATTCGAAATGGCTACGGTCGCAATGTGCCGGGAGGAATGGATGCTGTCAGGCTTAAGTCACCGCCAAAGGAACAGGACATTGTACTTCAGCTTGTATCTGCTGCGAGCAGCATCGCGGTTTCCAGATTGATACCTTGGAAGGCGATCCCTTTGGGCCTTTCCATTCTGCGAACGCGTTGAATATTTACAAGCCTCAGAATCTTTGGCTGACTGCGTTCGTTTGGGGTATTTGAAGCGATGTTCTGTGTGAGTAGCAATCTTTTTGCATTGATATTGGCATGTTTTCCAGGACAGCTTGAACCATTTACTCAGTCTTTGTTTCTTGCATAGCTTCGCGGTATCCTCAAATATGACATTTGGAATCTCGCTCCAGTGACTTCCATTCGTACTTTAAGACCTACTTAGCGCAGAACATATGCCAACAGTCCTTTGTTCTGTCTTATGCGACAGTGTAATTAGTCTCTTCTGCTAAAGTCGCATAAAGTTTATCGGCTCAGGGTTCTCTGTGATCTTCACAACTGTTGGCAGATGGACAGCTCCACCGCATGGCAATTTATTATGAGTTATTATAGCAAATAAACCCTCCTACATCAATCAGAATTCTCACACCGGGAGAAAAACGTATCCCACGCGGGAAACTCACCAAAAGAGGGGATTTCAGCGCCAACGCTCGCTAATGCACGACTAACACGACCGTTGCACAAATGAGTTGCCTAGTGCCAATCAACAAGGCTCCACTAATCCTTCTTTTCTCCACGACCTTCTTCTAGCGTCTTGCAGCTGCTGGCCTGATCCTTGTCCATCGGTGCAGGGACTTGGTCTCAGCATGACCTTTTTGGCCACGCATGATGTTTTTCTTTGTATGCTCGAACGTTTCCCCCCTTTCATTCCGTAATTTTGACTCACTGCGATAATGACGCTCCAAACTGGCCTCAACGAGGGGTCTGACAGTGGCGTGGAAGTCGAGGTGAGTTCGATTTTCTGCTGGTTTGCATTGCGTTTTGGTCATGACAATATCAAGGAAGACGATCTTCTGTACGACGACGCAGGGAGTTCATTTGTCAATAGGTGTGCTATCTTTGTCGGATGCACCGGATAGGACCTAATCAGCGTCAAAACAGCTCAGGGCTCAGTTCAACGACTTCAATTGCCTCCAGCATTAGGAATTACCAGTATGTTGGAATCCCTTTCTCTCTCTCTCCCTCTCTCTCTCTCACTGGCTAACCAGGTTGTAGATATGAAGTCAGCATTTTTCCCTCGAGTAAAGGCTGTTCGCACATGTAAACAACTCTTTGCAGAACGGTCGCCGATATCATGCGTTCAAAGAAGGCATTTACACAATGGTAAAGGAACAAATCGTGTATTTCAAGATAGCAAGAACTGACTTGACCAGCCCAACGATGAGCAGGAGCAATCGCGACTCGAGCTTGTTTGTACCACAATCTTCGCAAACCTATCACAGTATCTAATTGTCGATCAGCATCACCACATTCATCGATTGAAACTCGGTGGACACCTTTATCGCTCGCCAATTCCCCAAAACGTCTCTACGATATTAGATCTGGGAACTGGTACTGGGGTCTGGGCAATTGAAATGGCAGAGTAGGTTGCTGCATCGTGCATTTATGAGCAGTTCACTCACTTGCTGTAGTAAATACCCGGATGCTAGGGTCATAGGTGCGAGCGGTGATTTCATAGATTGGGTCAAGTCATGCACCTAATAGCGCACAGGCAATGATCTCAGTCCAATTCAACCTCCTTGGTAAGCCCTACATCAACCACTACATTCTATAGCTCTTAGTCTGACTACGGCCTGGAGGGTGCCTCCAAATCTGCACTTCGAGGTCGACGATTTCGAAGCCGACTGGAGCCATGATACTCAGTTTGACTTCATACACGCGCGCGACCTTCAAGGCTCCGTCTCTAATTACGACCGCCTCGTCAGCCAGGCATACGATCAGCTCAACCCAGGCGGATGGTTCGAGTTCGCCGAGGTTGACCTGATTGTGTGCGGTGACGATGACACGATCCAGCAAGCAAAGAGTCTCAAAGAGACGACCCGACTCGTAAAGGAGGCCAGTGCCCGCATGGGCAGGGTAATGGGAACGGCAACTGAGCATATCCAGCGCCTTTCAAATGCAGGTTTCGTTAACATCAGAGAAGACGTCTATAAGGTGAGACATGTTTTTAGGTATACCGCCTCCGGTCGCTCTCTAACCAGAAGCACTCTCAGATGCCCATGTCACCGTGGCCCAAGGATCCGAAGTTGAAGGAACTCGGTAGGTACTATCAGGTTAACATGCTGGAGTCGCTGGACGCTTATAGCTTGGCGCTTTTAACGCGGGTGCTGCATTGGCCTGTCGAGGAGGTACGTGTGCTGCTGAATGGGGCCCGTACAGAGCTCTTGGATCGGAACATCCATACATATGCGAAGTGGTTTCATGTTTATGGCCAGAAACCTAGGAATCCTTGACCACGTTACCACTTTCTACCCGTTTAGATTTTGCAACGCCTTCACTGCGAGAATACTTCTCGGCTTTCAAGTCACAGCATGCTTCAAGATGTAGGGATACACAGAATGCCAATTATACAGGCCGGAGCTATGTACAAAGTCTAGTGTCTTTCTCGATCTATCTCTCAACAGATGAGCGATAGTTGTTCCTTCTCCAAAGTCACTCGTACCGCAGGGCGTGTCTCCAGATTCCTAGCCAACGCACCGTACTTAGGATAAAGCAACATATCCTCGCCCATCATCGTCCCCCATCGATAGAACACGTAAAGAAAAGAATCCACCGCCGTAAAATACCCTCCGACTGCATGGACTCCGTCTAGTTTCTCCTCAATAAATTGGAAGCTCTCCACCACCCTCTCCCGGGCCTTGAGCTTCACTCCCTCCAAAATCGTAAGATCAGTCGCCGTAGTCCAGCGATCAGGGCGAAACAAGTGGCCGAATCCTCCGGCATGTAATGTCCCGGACAGATAATTCATCCACTCGTAAACACGAACAGTGTCGATGGTTTTCTTCCCCATTAGCCCTCTTTCGGGCGCCAGACTGGATATGACTGTGGCCACAGCGGGAAGTTCGGTGATGACTTGCTCGTCGACTGCGATCACCGGAACGCGCATTTTGGAATTGGTCCGATGAAAGTCATCTGAGAATTTTAATTCCGGGCCTTTGTTGATAACCTGGAAAGGCTTGAAGTCGGCTTCGATTTCATGTAGGAGAATGTGGGGGCAGAGTGAGCAGGCGCCCGAGGCGAAGAAAAATTTGATCTCGGGCATTTTGTAGCGGCGTTACACGTTGTAGATGCAAATGAAAACCTCAGGTTCAATTAGAAGCTAAGTATCTAACTCGATATATCTGTCCTTGCAGCGATTGCTAATCTTCATTCTTACTCCGGAGTAATTCCGCACTTCAACGTCGGCCAAGACTTGCCCTGCCAATGATCTGGGAATGCCACGGTCCTAGCGCCCAAGCTTGTGTCGTGTTCTCGTTGCTGCTAACCAAAAGTACTTAAGCGTGTGGCTTCTGCTCTTTTCTTTGTATTTTTTCGCCTGGTTTTTTTCTGGCGGAATCTGTGGTCTCGCCACGAAACTTTTGGAGGCTACCATCCGCCAAGCCCTATCCTCATCATGATCATCTACAACAGCTCTTCGTCCACATAGGCGATTTGGTGACGACCTTAGAATATGTCACCAGTAAGCTGAAACCATTGCCTGGCCCAGCAACTAATCAAGTTGGCCTTACCGGGCAATATATATATAGCGTCCCGTATTCACAGACATTGAAGAAAAACCGGCACTATTCCTTTAGAAAGGCAAATATAGAGAAGAACATGATCAAAGAAACAGAAAAGACGACAACAATAGAACAAGATAAGACCGATCAATATATTGCGATATGAAAGTCAGAGAGAGAACGACTGTAAAATATCTCCCACATGATCTTCTCGGTTCGTGAGAAATACCATGCTTTGCTTTTGCACTTCTCTTTAAAACCACTTCTCTAACCACCTTTAGCCCGAATAAGTAGGCTCCTTCGTCAAGCTGCACGCGTAAATGAATTGATGTCTGATTCTGTCCAATCTAATGCTTTCACGATATCCTCCAAAACAACCGAATGAGCAACAGCGGCACGAAATCCTCACAGTTTGATCCCAGACAGATAGAAGAACGAAAGTCCAAAAGAGAGCAGCACGACCGGGATTTGAATCAACCGTCTCACACTGCTAACTGCAGCCTGATGAGCCCCTAAAGCCCGTTGCCCGTCATCCTCCCACGCCACGGTTCCTTTCCGAGCGGGAGAAGTTGGAACATAGTCCAGCTTAGCTGCGGCTTTGATCAACTCTGCAGTTCTTTTGGCAGATGTTGTGTCTGGGAGGTATGGAACGACCCTGGAGAGCGTCTTGTAGTACAGGCCGTCCCAGGCTTGCAGTCTGGTGGCCTCGCCGGAGAAGTGGATGACTTTCTGCATGCGATCGTATCTTAGGGTCTGATATTCTTCCAGGATCGTCTCGAGCATCTTCTTATCGGGCTTGCCGCTTGGGTGGGCCTGAACGGCGCGGTGCAGGAGGTTGGAGAGAACGACAACACTCTCCATGCTTGCATTGCCGCCAAGCCCGATATTGGGCGTCATCTTGATATACCACTTAGCAAGGACTGAGCGTAGGCAAAAAGGGGGGCGGAGTTACCTTGTGAACAGCATCTCCGGCAAGAACAATCCGACCAAAGTACATGTGTTTGAACAGGCCCTCCTCTACGTTGACCAGGTCGCCTCGAACGCGAGATCGCCACAACTCGCCAAACACCTGCGTGTCGGAGATGGGGCAGTCGGCACATTCTGCGGCTCGCTTTTCGGCGTCCTGAGCAGTCCATCGAGGAGAGCTGGGCCAGTAGCGAGTCTCCTCATTCTTGAAGAACACAAACCAGAAAGTATACTTCTTCTGACCGATTACCAGGAAGGACTTGCCGGGATAGTGAGTGCAAGTCATGTTGCAGTTGCTCATTCCCGGAACTGTAGGGCTGAAGCCTGCCAGAGCTGTCCAGTCACAAATCAACGCTAAAAATGTCTCTGTCAGCGTGCTGTTATTGTTTCTATGACAATAAGGATGAAGAGCTTACACTTCTTTTCTGCGGTCGTAATCAACCCAGGGACAGCAGCGTTGGCATTCCGCCACATGATGTTTCGGATGTTGCTGTGAACTCCGTCAACCCCCAAGATTAAGTCTCCTTCTTCCACGCTACCATCAGCCAGAATAGCTTTGACGCCGGTCTGGTGGTCAATCACATCTACCACTGCGGTTCCCGACCGAATCTTGGACTTGTCCGGGGTGTTCTCGTAGAGGATTTCTAAGAATCGACGTCGCTCAAGGACAGGAATGGGGTACCCATGACTACTCATATGTCAGTCAATAGCTTCACGGATGACCAGAGCAGTGCGATCATACTATTGCCTAGAGTATTTGAAGAAGTCACTGCTGAAGATAGTCCGTCCGTCCGGCAAGAGATTTTGACTCTTGCCCAGCGTAACGCACTCGTCCTCGACGTCGGCCAGACACCCTATCTGTTCGAGGATCCGAGAGCCATGGGGATAGATACCAATACTCGCACCCATAGGAGGAGCAACAAGGCCTTTCTCCAGAACAACATAGTCGATGCCAGCTCGGTGGAGGGTGTGGGCGGCAGTAAGGCCTCCGACACCACCGCCAACGACGATGACTCGAAACGGTCTTTCGGCAGATCCCATCTCGCAAGCTCTGTTATGAGCTTGTTGTGTGAAGGAGGATGGAATTGAAGGCACTGGCGGGATAAACAGGATGCTTTGTGGCTCGAGGACTCCGTTTTCGTCTTCAAGCAGCGGCAACGACGGACCATATGAATGCGCATTAAGCAATTCCACTCCCTTGTAATGTGCTTGGCAATCGGCATGGGTTGATATTGATAATCATCAGGGTAGTAGTCGGCGAACGACTCCGGGTGAAGGCTTACTCTCCGTCTCACGCTCGGCTTCCGGTCCGACTCATACAAACGTGTCCGATGGCTGGACCACAATAAGCTATTGAGGAGTCTGAGCACTCTTTATAAAAGACAATGTGTAGTACGCAATGAAAGAAGTTTTGCCTTTGGTTTGAACATAGTGCACAACCACCAGAATGAGTCCCCCTATCATCAACTTTCCATCCCTTCAGCCTGCCATTGTGTGGAAGGTCAATGTGGGTGCTGGCCACCCCATTGGTAAGTCTTCTTACCTTTTTGTATTTTCATAAATAATGCGAAGTATCACTAATGTCTCGTCTAGGGCCCCGTCAGAGCGGTGCTACTCTAATCCACTTTGTAAGCGCGAAGCTCCAGGTCCAGGAAAACATGCCTTTCAAGCAACTGATATAATATCCTTGGATGGCAGGAAACACCCACCGGCACAGTCGAGACGGTGGAAGGGTTTGAGCCTAAATTCAAAGCCAACGTTGTCTTTGGCGCCGACTGGCTCGAGTTCGACCCAGATCAGAAACATGCCCGGATCAACATGAAGGCGATCGCCCGGTATTACTCCTGTTGCGCGAAAGACTTCCTCCAAGCTAACAGCTATCGTAGAACTGAAGACGGCAAGGAGATCAGCTTTGGCTACACTGGCATCATTGATACCAACGAGGCCGTTCTCAAGATCTTCCATCAGCAGCCTGACTCCGTCAGTGTGCCGTTCGGGTTCAGCAGTACGTTATGGCAAACCACTCTTCTTCATTACGGTCTACTTTACTAATAATCATTCTCGATCAACAATAGCGGGCGCTCATACCTTCCACAGCGGTGACCCTGAGCTTCAGGAATTGCAGAACTTTACGCTGATTGGTAACGGTCGGATGCTGGTCGATGAGAAGACCCGTGTTATCACGGTCGAGTCCCGTCTCTCGAAGGTGGTACCAGCTACAGGGTTCGACTAGAATGGCTTGGATACGATCGCTTGCGCGATGATCTTTTGTAGAGATCAGAGGGAAGACGTACGATGTTGTCTAGATTGACCTCACGTAATGAACCAAGACCTAGAGAATGAAGCCTTGCTACTATAATCGTGAATGACCCTTAATACAAAATCACGATAGCCTCCTGAATTTCTAAGCTCGATTAAGAATGCGTTGGCTCCAAGCTTTATGCTCTACTTATGCATGTACGCTTGCTTCAGGCATTGTCGAGCAGCAGTAGACAAAGCACAACTGGGCTTAAATGCAAGGAATTGGGCTTGAGGAAATTATTTTCGTGCCGATACCCCAATTAGTAGGCTTGTTTTGCTTGCATAATAAACCAAGAATAACGGCTGATGACCGAATAATGCCTGTGACATGATCACCATCGTCGGCGAAATTCGCCGTCCCCTGCGCTGTACCCCTCCTAGGACGACATCCCACTCCTGTTAGCTCCTTGTAGTCGCAGTTGCAAAGAGTCTATATATTATACTTCCAATTCGCTCCTTATGCCACTCAACAATCCATCAATCCTTCGCCCTCATTCCAGTCCAATCTCCATCCCACACCATGACCTTTAGCCCAATCCTTCTCATCCTGGGCGCCGGACCCAACGTCGCCAGCTCCACGGCGGCATTGTTCGCAGCTCAAGGGTACAAGATTGCCCTTGTGAGCCGTGGCTTCTCCGCATCCTTCGATTCCTCGTACATGCACATCCGAGCTGATCTGACGGCGCCGGGAACCGTGCACAAAGCCTTTGAGGAGGTAAAGACCAAGTTCGGGAATCCGCCCAACGTCGTTATTCATAATGGTGCATCGATAAGGCCCCCACTTTTGAATTTTAACACATTCCAATGGTTTCGTGCTAACGCAACGTTTCAGCTTATCACGTCTTTCCTGCCGCCCCTGGAAACCCTTTGACTCTCAACCAAAATGAGCTGGAGCATGATCTCGCGGTCAATTTTACGTCTGCGTACTTGACTGCCCAGGAGGCCGTCAAGGGATTCGCTAGCATCCCTGATGATGTTCCAAAATCCTTCATCTACACGGCTAACGGGCTGAACCTGAAGCCTCAGCCTCGGTTGGTCAGTTTGGGCGTTGGTAAGATTGCGATGGGCCATGTTATTGAGAATGCTGTTCTTGCGTTCAAGGGAAAGGGATATACGTATGACTTGAAATTGGCCTTCTTCTGGCAAACCTTTCTGACGCAGAAAATAGTTTCTACTATGGAGACGAGCGCCTCGACAACGGCGACTACGCCAGCGGTGCCATCAGCGGACCCGCGCACGCCGAACGATACTGGGAATTGAGTCAGGATCGCACGCAGCACGAATGGATGGACACGTTTGTGGCTGGAAAGGGATACAAGAGATTTCATTAAACAACAGGGTTGCAATCATATCTCTCTAGCATAGGAATAGCAGACTCTTTTCCTCTTTGGTTTTCCTTTGCCATTGCTGTATTTCGTAGGATTCTCCAAAAACTGAATACGTAAAACAGCCCCACTTCATCTATCCGGCCCGAGGCCCCGAGCCAATGATTGCAAGCACCCATCTGACCTGCTGCCGTATTCTTGGCATTGTTGGCGCTCGGGCCGAGCCCGTGCGCGGGAACCGACAGGGATAGGAAAAAGCCGGCAGCCCATACGAGCCTCTATCGAGAGAGCATAGATCTGCCAGGGAATCAAACGCGTGTGTTGGAAGTTGGAATGCTTGCTTTTGATTAACGGTTTGTCTGACGTATTGTTCTATGTCCGTCTCAGCTGGAATGGAATATGGCCAGCAACATAGCTAAATTCTCTCTAGATGTATAGACTTCGCTAGGTCCAACTACAGGCCTCAAGGAAAACAAACAGCACGCCAAATATATCTAATATCTAGGAAAAACATCTAAGGAACCCCATTTATCACGCAGTAATCAGCTTACTCAACGCAATCAGAGAAACAACCAGACTCAAGCCCACCCCCCACAACCGAGTAAGGAAGTGAGACTTGACTTTCTTAGGTTTGCTGACTGACTCGTTCAGTCTCTTTAACATGTACTCGTCGATAAACCCGTTGAAGTCCTCTGGTCGGTATGGAGAGAATATCTCCGCCAGAACATTTGGTTTGCGTCGGGAGTTGATGCCGAGGTCTTTGCAGAGGGTGTCAACGTACTATGAGTCAGGTTAGCTAGTGATAATGAAAAGTTCAAATAAGGAAGATTATCATACCGGAAGAAAGTCGTAAAGCGAGTAGGGGAACTTCTGTCCCTGGCTCAAGTACCGCTTCTTCGTCCAGATATTCCACTCGGCAATCTCCTTGACCATCGTATCATGGTCGGGCAGTTCAACCTTGCCCAGCAGATACAGAATAGCCCAGAAGGATTGGACCTCCGCAACTAGAGGTGTTTGCACCGTGTGGATCTGACCAAGGATCGCGAGCGATCGATCTCCCTTCTCGGCCATCTTGATAGGAACCACGCGACGATACAATCTCCACTTCCTCTGCGGCTGCAGGAGATTCTTAGGATTCCGCACCACCGCCGACTTCGCCAAGAATGGCAGCTTGCGATTCACGGAGTCCTCGGCCTCTGCGTCGGACTTCACCCATGCTGGGTCGACGGCCCCTTTCGCGGTCAGCACCGGCAGGCCCACTTCGCGTTTCGTGGCGTCATCGAACATGGCGAAGTGGTCGCCCCAGCCGGTGCACATGAGGATGTAGTCGGATCGCAGGCTTTCGCCTGATCTGAGCTTTAGCGTGTCTCCCTTGATTCTGTCCAGATCATCACGGATCACGGTGACGTCGCCGTTATGGATGGTGGACCAGAAATCGTCCAAGGTGACAACGCCAAGGCCAGAGTTTGCCCAGAAGATGCTATGAGAAGTGTTAGGGTACGACATGCGGTTGATGAGATTGGATAAGCTTACCCCTTGCCGTCGATTTCCGGCCGTAGCTTGGCCACATGATCGCCTTTATAGTATCCCGCGTGGAAGTCGCTAAGGAGTGCCACCGTGTCCCAGAAGCGTGCTGTCAGCCATCTTCCCAGGGGACTCTTCTGGAAAACCGAGTACAGGAGACCGTTGGTATTGAAGATCGAAGGGCTCAGACCGGTCATCAGCCGCGTCGAAGCCACTCCAATACTCGTCCAGAAGCCGAGCAATTTGGACGGGAGAATGGCCAGAGGACCGGCACCTCCTGGTCGAATCACCCAGGTGACTTTCTTGCCCATGGTCAAGAGAAGATAGACAGCGTCGTATGCAGACTTGGCTGCTCCGACGACCACCACTTCCTTGATCTCGGGTCTCTTGATATCTTCAAACGACGCACCCAGGTTCATGGAGTGGATCACCGGCACGGAGACATCGGTGTCGTCAAGAGAGGGCATGTTAGGGATAGACGTCACCCCCGACGCGACCATTAACTTGGCAGTCTCGACGATGTCGCCGGAGTCGCGGAAGTGGAGACGCCATCCGCCGGATATCTTTTCCACTCGGTTGACGAAAGTATTGAACCGGATATAGCGAAGAAGACCGTGGTCTTCGGCGTATCGCTGCAGATAGTTGTGGATCATACGTCCGGTCACTTGTCGGTCCTTGGTCATTCCAGTCGCCGGCATGGGCGTATCAGTGTAGTTGAACAGACCAAGGTTGACCTGGGCGACAAGATTTGGGTATAATCTATCTTCGCTCCAAACGCCACCCACGGTGGAGTCGGAATCGATGACGAGTAGCTTTGCATTGGGGCAGAGACGAAGATATGTTCTGGCTGCGACAAGGCCATACCATCCTGTTCGTTATCGCCAGGAGTCATTAGCAGTGGTCTATTGAGACGCGGAAAGATTCCAAAACCACTTACCTGCCCCAATAATTGCGACATCGACCTTCTGAACTTCAATTGATCCCATCCTGCGTTGTGTTCTTTACAATAGCAGGAGTCTCAAGTCGAACTTTCCATGAGATTATTGAAGACCAACTTGTCTCGGACCCGAATGAGAGACCAGAAGGCGAGGAAAATGAAGATTTTCACGGCAATTTGGACAAATTATAGAATAAACATAAACTTTGGCAACAGTATTATCACAAAGCTATCCTCCATCGACGTTAGAAACACATGTGGGTGGATCATAGTATCACCCCTCCTTGTGAGGTGAGAACTACTTTCGAATACGACCCCGTCCTCGGGATGGGGTCCGAATGTCTCTGCATAAGGGATCTGATACCCAGTCAGATCCCTTTGCCGGACCGAGAGGTCAAACGCCCTACCGTACTCCGAGATACCGCCGGGGTGGTGTCCGAACGTGGTGGCTGCTGAGATGAGCGAAGGAGAGATCGGAATCTGAGTAGAGGCTGTTAGTTTGTGGCGCTCGCTATTCAGATTGTGAACCGACAGGCGACAATGCAGTAATTTCCTGTGGTCAATTATCACCGGCTTATGAGATTTTTCTCCGTTTGTAGGCTATACAAAGTCTCAAGTTGGTAAGACGGGGCCTTCAGACTCTGTTTCGGGTCATCTCCCACACGTATGGTGAGGCTACAGCTCACGTACTGCTCAGGAAACAAACCTTGTTCTGATGTTTAAACTGTAATTAATAATGGGAAAATTCATTCATTTCTATAATCAACTATCATATACCGTAATCAGTGAGACGTTTAATGTAAGTCCTGTAGCCAGT
Organism: Aspergillus sp. S1802E; assembly: GCA_023627535.1. Taxonomy (NCBI): domain Eukaryota; kingdom Fungi; phylum Ascomycota; class Eurotiomycetes; order Eurotiales; family Aspergillaceae; genus Aspergillus; species Aspergillus sp. S1802E. Next base: position 265,859 of record JAMAHN010000040.1, read on the forward strand.
TCTATCGCGATCAATGATATGTCCCCACCCCAGCGTCAAGAGGCAGTCCCACTTCACTGCTTCAATTTATTGAATGACTTCCTGGGTATTCTCCGATCATTCCGGCTCACAGGAACAGTTCCTTCCCTCCAAAACAGCGCCAAAGAAACAGTGGCCCCAGGCCCCAGGATCACCGACCCCACTATAAAAAGCATTGGTAACACCACGAGGCGAGGCAGCGCTCCCGGTGTCACCAATCGCGAGACAAGAATGTATGCCCAAGACACACTTGCCAACGAGTATATAATAAGGTCGTATTGGAGGAAAAGCCAGGGACCGCTCGCTAGTCGGACCGTAGCGTCCTGTGGTCCGTTCACCAGATGCGGAATATACATGCGTGAAAAGCTGAGTCGTTCATCGGGCGATGTGATAACCGTCCAAAGAGTGTGTGAATGTCCGATCGTGCACGCCACCGCTGACAATAAGAGGGAGGCCCGCGTCCACCACACGGCCTGGCTTGCATTTTCCGGTGCGGAGAACAACTTTGTGAAGAATGTTTGAATGACTGCTACCCAGACAGGGTCGGGCTGCCATGCTGCTAGAACGGACTGATGGACATGAGGCGATCGAGGGTACCAGGTTGGAAGCATGCCTATCACAGTTGGCAGAACCGCCCCCAGAAGAAAGCTGAATGGAAGTGCCTGTGCGGACGGTAGGGAAAGCGGACGAAGCCGTCCTTGTCGAGAGTTAAACCAGCGAATGTGATAGAAGAAATAGATAGGCCAGGCAACGGCACCGCCGAGTGCTTGCCAAAGGAGACCCCAGATGATAGGACTTCACAGAGGTTGAAATTGCGGTTAGTTGATACAGAACTCTCAGTTCGGAATGTACGAACGTTACAGGAAACTTACTTTGCAATCGGATATGGTTTGTCCTCTAGCCGGAGTCCTTCAACATACAGCCAAACAAAAGCCAGCTGCAACGTCGAATACGCATCCACGAGGAATTGCTGGTAGCCAGGGTGAGATCCGTTTGTTCCGTAATAGAAAAAGGCCACTAGAACAGCAATCGGGAAGTCGAGTGGCAGAAAGCCAGTATATTCAGTATGAAATGGGGTGCCATCTTCAAATTTGCCACGGTAAGCTGTCAGAAGCAGTTCCTTGACAGTCCCGTTCCAGATACTGACCCCCCACAGGAGGGACGTTGCAGCAGTGGCGAGAAACAGAAACCAGATTCCGCTAACAGATGACATGGTAGATTATGCAAGCACGTAAGGATACAGTAGAGACACAATGGGTAAGAGGGGCCATCAGACTTCCCCGCGTCGCGGCAAGGGGTGAAACGTTAAGGAAATAGGGAAGAAAAGGCTTCCTCTGTCGTGATAGTCTGCTGCCAGTCATGTACTAGCCATGTGCCATCTGCCCGGCGAGCTCCGTCAGCCTCGCCGAGTCCCCCGAGTACGATGCAGCAGTCCGGAAACAGACTTTCGAACGATGACCGGCCTGACAAATCTTGGAAGTCATCAAGGTTTCGCCAATCTGACTTCTTCGGACCGACTGAGGGCCAATCGAATCCGTCTTCTCCGTCCGAGCAGCGGCGCGCCGCCGAATCCGCCCTGGAAACGCCGTTCGAGGAGATAACGAATACAATCGCGGTCTTGTGTGGGGGCACGACAACCTCAACTGTATATTGATATAGCCGTTCAAGACAGACGGTGGTCTGGTTTTCGTTCCAGTGCACTCAATCACTCCATTCTCTAGTCTTCCAGTCTAGTGCTTCGAGTTCTGCTCATACGATTCACCAAACCCCACGGCCAATCAACATGCCTCACTTTGAAGAGACCAAGTCCGTGGAGGACACTGTCCTCGAGCCTATCGCCATTGTGGGAATGTGTAAGTTCCTCTGTTGCTCAATTGTTACTAGACTTGTGCTCTAATCGGACGATCAATGTAGCATGCCGCCTTCCTGGTGGTGTCGATTCCTCGTCCTCCCTCTGGGACCTTCTGGTCAAAAAGGGCTCTGTTCAGACCCCTCGTGTCCCCGAGTCGCGGTTCAACATCGATGCCTACCTGCACCCCAACCTTGAGCGACCTGGAAGTTTCAATGTCGCCGGTGGTTACTTCCTGGACAAACCGGTGGAGAGCTTCGATCCGACTTTCTTCAACATGACCCCTATCGAGGCGCGGTGGTTGGATCCCCAGCAGCGAAAGATGCTCGAAGTCACGTACGAGTGTCTGGAGTCGGCTGGTCTGACGATGGAGAAAGTGGCTGGCACCAACACGGCTGTCTTCGTCGGCAGCTTCACCAGTGATTACCAGCAGCTGTCTACTCGCGAGCCTGACTTCCGCCACAACTATGCGGCCACTGGTGTCGACCCCGGGCTGATCAGCAACCGTATCGGAAACGTTTTCGACCTGAACGGCCCCAGCTTCACAATCAACACTGCCTGTTCGTCCTCGATCTATGCCATCCATAATGCCTGCCATGCACTTCGTGGCCGGGACTGCTCTGCGGCGCTGGTTGGTGGTGTCAACCTGATCCTTACCGTTGACCAGCACATGAACACCGCCAAGCTTGGTATTCTCTCGCCCACTTCAACCTGCCACACCTTCGACGAGACAGCTGATGGCTATGGCCGTGCCGAGGGGGCGGGCGCGCTGTTTCTCAAGCGTTTGTCTGATGCCATTCGCGATGGCGATCCCATCCGTGGCGTCATCCGCTCCTCGGCGGTCAACACTAACGGCAAAGTCCCCGGTATGGGAATCACCCATCCCAGCAAAAAGGGCCAAGAGCGTGTGGTCCGAACAACTTACGAGAAGGCTCGCTTGGACCCGTCGAGAACTGCTTACTTGGAATGCCACGGTACTGGTACTCCCGTGGGAGACCCTATCGAGAGGTTCGTTGCGTCTCACCATACATGATCGTATCCGTCCTAACTCTATTTTAGTCACGCCGTTTCCATGGCCATGAACGATACTCGGAGCAAGGAGCGACCGCTATTAATTGGTGCGATCAAGGCCAATATCGGGCACAGTGAGGCAGCCAGTGGTATTTTCGCCGTCATGAAAGCCGCCATGATGACCGAGGCTGCCGTTATCCCTGGAGTGTCTGGGCTTAAGAACCTCAACCCGGCAATCCAGGAAAAGGACTGGAACATCAAAGTCAACCGCGACACCATCCCCTGGCCGGAGGACTTCCCCGAGCGTCGTGCCAGTGTGTCGTCCTTCGGCTACGGGGGTACGAACGGCCACGTCATCGTAGAGAGCATCGAGTCGATCTACCCTCACTATCAGCATGGCAAGCCCAAAAACGAGGCCACCTACAATCACTCGGCCTCGCGACCCTTCCTGGTTGGTCTCTCAGCGCACGACAAGGCGACTCTGTCGCGCAACATCGTCGCTCACGCCAAGGTTGCCGATAAATTCTACCTGGCCGATCTGGCCTACACGCTGTTGCAGCGCCGCACGAAATTCCCCCACCGGGCGTTCACCATTGCATCCGAAAAGACCCTCGAGTCTGACTTCGCTCTGTCCTCCTTCCAGTTCGGCGTTGCATCCAAGAATGCGCCTCAGCTAGGATTCATCTTCACGGGACAGGGTGCGCAGTGGGCCGGCATGGGGGCAGAGGCAATGAAGATATTCCCCTCGTTCCTGGCCACCATCCGCAGCCTGGATTCGGTCTTGGAGCAGCTCCCATCAGCTCCCGCTTGGACTCTTGAAGGCGCGCTACTAGAGCCGAAGGAAACCTCCCGGGTAAACGATGCCGAGATTTCCCAGCCCGTCTGTACGGCAGTCCAGATCGCCATTGTTGACCTCTTTGCTGAGTGGAACATCGTTCCCTCCGTCACTGTGGGCCACTCATCCGGTGAGATTGCTGCGGCCTACGCTGCCGGTCGCATTTCCTCTGCTGAGGCTATCGTAGCGGCGTACCTTCGTGGATTTGCCGTGACACACCACGCGCCGGTTGGTGCCATGTTGGCTGTTGGTCTGGGACGCGACAGCGTCGCGAGCTACCTGAAGCAGACTGAAGGGGACGTTGTCATCGCCTGTGAGAACTCTCCCGTCAGCGTCACTCTGAGTGGCACCATCAGCGGTGTTCAAGCGCTCGCCGCCCGCCTACAGGCAGAAGGCATCTTCGCGCGCGAATTGAAGACCGGAAAGGCCTATCACTCGTGGCAGATGGACCCCGTGTCCAAGGTGTATGACGTCCTGCTCCAAGACGCCTACCACTCGTTGTCCCCCGATCTCCTGGAGGAACGCCGCCCACGCGCCAGCTGGGTCTCGTCAGTGACTGGTGAGGCGATCGAGGAAGACAATGTACCCTTCACTTATTGGAGCCAGAACTTGCGCAGTCGCGTGCTTTTTGACTCGGCCGTTGCCACCCTTGGTAAGCTTGATGCGTTGAAGGACGTGAACGTCATGATCGAAGTTGGTCCCCATTCCGCTCTCAGCGGGCCCTTCAAGCAGATCTGCAAGGAGAACCAGTTCGACCGCTTCACCTATGTGCCTTCGCTGCTCCGTAGCCAGGACAGCTCCGTTCAGCTCTTGAAGACGGCCGGTGCACTGTGGGCACAGAACTATGTCGTCGACATCGACCGCGTCAACCGCGTCGAAGTCGCACAAGGACTCAGCTTGCTCAAGCCTCAGCGGCCTCTGGTCCTCACCGACCTTCCTCCGTACCAGTGGAACTACGACCAGACTTACTGGGCCGAGCCTCGGCCCAGTAACGAATTCCGCAGTCTTGTCCATCTCCGTCACGATCTGCTGGGACGGAAAGTGCCAGGACTTTCGGACCGCTCCCTGGTGTGGCGGAACGTTTTGCGTGGACGCGACGTGCCCTGGCTGGCTCACCACAGAGTAAGTCTCTTCCAATGGGGCGATATTATTGTCATACTAACGATACTTAGCTTGGCGGGTCCGATGTCTTCCCTGCTGCCGGACATTTGTCGCTCGCCTACGAGGCTGTCCACCAAATTTGGGACCAGGAGGGTCTCTCTCTGTCGAGCATCACTTTCCGCGACGTCTCGATCAAGGTCGCTTTGGTCGTGCCTGAGTCGGACGATGGGATTGAGATCCTGGTACAACTTACGGCATTGCAGCCCAGCAACGAGGCCGGACAGTGGTATTCGTTCGCCGTTCGCTCTTTCTCCAACGAACAGTGGAACGTGCACTGCGAGGGCAAAGTCGCAGCCAACTTTAACCCCGAGCCCTCGACGGCCGAGCACAATGACCACCCCGTCGACGTCTCCGAGCTGACTCGCCGCGTGCCCGGGCCTCGCTGGTATGAGGCCTTCCACCGCGTCGGCTTCGAATACGGCCCGAGTTTCCAGCCCTTGAATGCCATCCGTACGAACCCCAATCTCTACCACGCCGCCGCGCAGGTGGACATCAAGCAGGAGAGCGGGCTGATTGTGGGCGAATCGCGATATCTGCTTCACCCCTCGACCATCGATGGATGTCTACAGCTCATCATCATCTCCATCAACCGCGGTCGTCACCAGGAGATGCCGCACGCTGTTGTGCCAATCAACATCGAAGAGTTGACCATCTGGTCTCCTGAAGGGGAGGGAGAAACCGTTGGAAGCGCCGTTGCATGGACCGACGAGGTCAGCGGCCGTTATTTCAACACGCACACCAAGCTGTCCACTCCCAGCGGCAAGCCCGTCCTGGATGTCAAGAGCCTCCGATGTGTTGCCTACGAGGCGGCGGTGCCTCCCCAGGTGGGCGAGCCGCGCGCCCGCGAGCCATACATGCAGACCGTGTGGAAGCCCGACTTGTGGACGCTGACCAGAAGCGAGGAGCTGTCGGCGCTGTTGCCGTCTCCCCAGTCCGAGGCAGAGGCAACAGCCCTTATCGTCGAACTGGCTGATCACAAGAAGCCTATCAAGAGTGTCACTTTCGCTGGTCGGCCAAGTGAAGAAGTGATTCGGACCGTGCAATCTCAAATTCTGTTTGCCGACACTATCACTGTCGTGGACACGTCGGAGGAATACTTCGAGTCGCTGAAGAGCAACATTGGCCTGCCGAGTACGGCATCGTGGCTCGCCACAACTGAGGAGCTAACTCCAGCCGAGCTCCTCATCCTTGGTCATGGCACAGACCTCACCGCTTGGAAGTCCTTCCTCGTTGAAGATGGGAAAGCCCTCGTATCGGTAGAGAGTTCAAAGACTTCTCAGCTAACGAGGGAACTTTCGCTTACCGGTTTCACTAACCCCCTCCTGGTGCCGGTTGCTAACAACACTGTCCTGTATACCACTAACCCCAAGCCCTACCAGAATGGCCACGCCCCTTCTGACGTCCCAGTGGCCATCTTCCACCGCGGCGTCGAAACTGATACCCAAGCGACCGTTCTCAAGAACCTGTTGGCCGATGGTCGTGGTGCTGTTGAAGCCGAAATTCTCTCGGAAGTCACCGTCCGTCCAGACGATATTGCCAAATTCATCGTCTACGACGCCGACGGCCTACTGCTGTCGACCCTGAATGAAGACAGTTTCAATGCCCTCAAGACCATCCTTACCTCCGGTAAGCCCGTCCTTTGGCTGACTTCGGGTATCGGAGAGGGTAGCTCGCCCTCTGCCGCCATGGCCCAGGGCTTCTTGCGTGCCGTCCGATCGGAGCAAGCCACGGCCAAGATTACCCTGCTGGACACTGACGTGGCTACCAATGCGACCGTGCTCAAGATCGCCGTCGAGCAAGGTCTCCAGCACATCGAGACCAAAGACTCGGGTGAAGACACCGAATTCTGGCTGCACAATAACACCTTCCACGTGCCTCGCGTGGTTCCCAATGTCCCTCTCAACGACCGGTTCGCGGCCGCTCAGCAACCCGTGCAAGAGCAACCGCTGCAGCGTCTTCGGGCGTTGGACGGTTCTGTTGTCGAGGGCTCCTTGGTCTTCCACTCCAAGGGCCTAATTGGCCCCAAGGCAAATGAGATCCAGCTACAGGTCGAGGCCTCGGAACTGGAAAAGAGCGACATCCAGTCCACCGCCCCTGCGGGCCCTCGTATCGTGACGGGTACCATCAGCGCGGCGGGTCCAGGCTTGGACGCGGAACTCGTGCGACAAAAGGCTGTCACCTATGCGTATAGCTCCCTACTGACGCTTGCCACCGCCCCCAGTAGCCAAGCTGCCGTTTACGCTGACTTTGACGGTGCCGAACTGGCCGCGACGCTTCCCAGTTTGCTACCTGCCGTCCTCGCCGTTCGACAGACGGGGCGCGTGCAGGCACACGACCACGTCTTGTTGCTTCCCAGCCCTCTACCATTTGTCCAGAGTGTGGTGGGCCTGCAGGCTGCTTTCGGCTTCCAGTTGGACATTCTGGCCGCCAACGATGGGGAGCGCGAGCAGATCCTCCGCGAAAATCCATCGTCCGCGAAGGTGGACATCCACGTGTCGGGCGCTCAGCCATTGCACCGATTGCACCCGGAGAGTGGCTCGAGGCCGACGGTGATTATCGCCAACGACTTCTCCACTCTGGCCCAGGAGGCCTGGAGACTAATCGCGCCGCTGGGTCGATTTGTGATCGCCTCCGGCATTGTGGAAGACACCCCATATGTCCTTCCTTTCAGCCGCGGCGCAACCTTCTTGCCCATCAGCATTGATACGCTGTACAAGAAGGACCAGAAGAGACTGGGCGATCTCCTAAACGACACACTTGATATTCTTCGCCAGTACCCAGATCTTGTGCAGAAACCCAAGATTGTGGATGTGACGGCGCTGAGCGATGTTTCTAGCGTCCAGGAGCAACTTACATCCCCTTCAGCCACGGTCCTACAGTACAAGTATGGAGAGGATGTCGTCAAGGTGAGTTCTGCAGACTTCTAGTTCAATTCGGACATCCACTCACCTTTCCCAGATCCAACCCGAAGCAGACAAACTCCAGTTCTCACCCGATGCAACCTACCTTCTCGTTGGATGTTTAGGTGGACTGGGACGCAGCTTGACCAGCTGGATGATGGACCGTGGAGCCCGAGACTTTGTCTTCTTGTCTCGATCTGGCACGGATAAGCCCGAAGCCGCGGCAGTATGTTGTTTCTCTGCTTCCTTTCCTACGCACGTACTAATAACATTCTGAAGCTTGTCGAATCCATCCAAGCCGCCGGGGCAGTTGCCGACGTCTTCCGCGCCGATGCATCCAACGAACAGGACGTTGCTCGCGTCGTCGACACCGTCACTAGCCACCGTCCTATCCGCGGTGTCGTGCACGCGGCCATGGTTCTTCAGGTAGGAACCTTGCATGTATCTTTCTTCATTCGAACAGGTGCTGACTGTCTTCCAGGATGGTATCTTTGACGGGATGAACTTCCAGCAGTTCCAGGCCGCCATCGTTCCCAAGAAGAATGGAGCCGAGACCTTGCACCGGGTGATCCAGTCAGCTCAGCTGGAGCTGGACTTCTTCGTCATGACCAGCTCCATCTCCGCCACGCTGGGTAATCCGGGCCAGGCCAACTACAGTGCCGGCAACAGTTATCTGGACGGTCTCGCCTGGCAGCGCAACCGACACCACCTCCCGGCCACGTCGCTCATCCTGCCCATGATCCTCGACGTGGGTGTGGTCGCTGATAACGAGAACATTGAGCTGGCCCTCACGCGCAAGGCGATGTACGGGATCGACGAGCAGGAGATGCTCCGTGGCTTCGAGACGGCCATGTCGGTGCCCGCGCCTTCGACCACCAACCCCGCTACCATCGGCAACTCCCAGATCATTCTGGGTCTAGAGCCCGCGTATCTTGCCGCTGCCATCGCAGCGTCCGACTCGAGCGACGAGGCATACTGGCTTCCGGACGCGCGTCTTCGCGGCGTCCGCGCCGCCGTCGAGTCGGTGGCGGAAGATTCTCTGGCCGGCGGAAGTGGCGGCGATAGCGACCTGACCAGCGCCTTGAAGGCAGCACGGGCCGAAGGGGTTGATGCCGTGGTTCGGGCCATCGGGGCGACCGTCATGGACAAGCTGTCGCGGATGTTGCTCGTGAGTCTGGAACAATTCGAGTTTGACGGTGGATCGGTGGCTAGCTACGGCATCGACAGTATGATCGGAGCGGAATTGCGCAACTGGCTATTCAAGCAGTTTGGATTGGATCTCTCGTTCCAGCTCTTGCTGGCCTCGACGATGACGGTGAAGGCGTTGTCGACAGCCATTGCGGAGAGCATGGGATTGCTGGAGTAGATGGGCGGAAGAAAGGGATATGATCCAAAGGTCTCCTTTGTCTAGAATGCATGTTTCTTTTGTTAGTTACTGGTGTTAGTTTGCTCGTATAGAATGACCTTGAATATGACCTGTTGAGATTCGCATTGGATGGCACAACGGTAGAGACAGACGTGGAAGGGAAAGGACGCGCCCCTTCCTTATCGGGCAGGACTGGGTCAGGTGACTGCGTTGCGTTTGTCCTGTTTGCACGACGCGAGTATGGACACCTTAACACCTCAGGCTGCCACATCCGCTGCCCATTGCGACACTGAGGCCTCAGGCCTGCGCCCTCCCCCTTGGCCTTTAGACCGACCCTGGCCTACTGTACGTTGCAGCTCTCGGGACTCGGACCCAACCAATACGATGTAGTCCGGAGCATGCATGATCGCCCAGAATGGATATCTGTACGCCGTCAATCTCCCGGGTATCGGCCGAGCCGCAGCCGGTTTGCCATCATTGCTTTGCATTACTCTGTTCGAGCTTGATGGTGGTCTGTGTGTCAGGAGGGGCCGCGGGAGGTATGGAGTACAGTACATACATACACCCTACGCACCACAGATGTCGGCTGATCCCTGTCCGAAGTACATACGGAGTTTATCCGGGCGTAATCGGAGTATGCACGCTTTCCAGTACGTACACCGGGAACACCGTTGTACTGCAATGTAGTATGGCAGGGATGTGTAGGGATATTCTGCCAATAACTCGCATGCCCCGCCTCTGCAGAACCGGCATCATTGGCCGGATCCTTGACGGCGCGGATTCGGGTTTCCTTGTACGGAGTATGCACGACGCTTTCCAATGATAGGGAAACTACTCATGTCTGTCCATTTTCGACTACACCGTACATTCGATTGAAGTGGCTTTTATGTTTTAGGCTGATTTCCTAATCAGTCTTCATCCACTTCTCTGCAGACGCTCTTGTCCCCAGTCATTTGACATGGCGACCGGGAACCAAAATATATATCATGACGACAGGAAGAATCGACGTACACGAAAACCACCTTCTTCGATAGAACTGGTAAACATGGGCAGAGAAAACATTTTCAAGTAAACGTGAAACCAATCAAGTATGACGATAACATCATAGACATAACTCTGATATAATACCTTTAAACGTCAACACTGAAGTCTCGAGTCTCAACCCAACATAACGACGGGGCGACCCGCTCGGGGCGACCCGCAGCCACAATGTTTGTTTGACCTGTTTGCATTGCGCAACTCGGGTGGCCACGGATTCCTGCGGCAGGACTACTCTCACTATTCTCCTATCTTCGCAAGTTCTTCCGCGACTCAAGATCAAGTCTGTTTTTAGCTTAGCCCTCTACAACTGCGTCACCTGTGTTCCTGGTCTGCAGGGTATCTATCCCTACGAATTAGTTATGAAAATTCGAAGGGCTGATTTCTAAGAGACGCGTCTAGACCTGTCTGACCAGAAGACCCCTGGCAACATGCTGTTAACCAAAACAGCTGCTCGCGTTATCGGACTAGCTGCACGCCGGTTGTCGCCTCGTTGAGGCACGTTCCAACCTCTTCCTTGGCTTAGTCTGTTGAGACCGAGGGCAAACTATCCAGCGCGGGGCATATGGAGATAAATGGTACTTTGTTCCAGAAATACGACATACGCTTTCCTTCTGGGAGCAAACACCCGATGTGCATCGCTATCGACATGCATTAACCGCCAATTCAAAGCTCCTCGCCCATCCCGCTAATCCCCTTGGTTGCCTCAAGCTCCGCCAAGGAGCTCTCGTACTTGGACTTGGCCATTTTCCAGCAGGTCGCGCCCAGCGGAAGGCGCAGGGGCACGCGCTCGCCTCGACTGGCGACCCGAAACAATGTCTCCGCTACGGCCGACGGTTCGAGACCCATGCCGGCCTGGATACCCTTGCTCACCCACACGGCCAGTTTCCGCGCAGGCATGTCGTCGGTGTAGTCGGGATGGGGTTTCGTGTTCGCCTTGCTGTGCCCTTCGAAGTTGGTTTTGACGCCGCTGGGCTCCACGATGCAGAAGTTGACTGTGCAGAGGGGAGGGGTTAGCGAAGTGAGGTCTCCGACACAGTACGGCGGGTCTTACTCTTCCAGTCGGGGTGCATTTCTCTGGCCACCGACTCGGTCCAGCCCTCGACGGCAAATTTGCCTGCGTGGTAGTAGGCATGGCCGGGGAAGGCGCATAGACCCGCCAACGAGGAGATGTTGAAGATCAAGCCGCCGCGGAAGCTGCCAGTCTCGGGGTTTTTGGCTTGACGCATGACCGCGACACTGTGCATGGTCACACGCGCCGTTCCAAAAAATAAGGTCTCGATCTCCTGGTGACTCTCCTCTTCCGTTGCGGATTCCGTGTCGCCAGACAAGGAATAGCCGGCATTGTTCACAACGACGTCGAGACGAAAGTCCTTTCCGAAATGCTTAGCAGCCGCGTCAAATGCATCTTTCACAGATGTCGGGGATGTGACGTCCAACGCGAGTCTGAGAATGTTGCTGGTTTCGGGAAGATACGAGAGACTGGACGGGTCGCGCGCCGTGGCAATAAGGCGCTGGTTCGGCTTGCTGGCAACCAGACTGGCGATTTCTCGGCCGATGCCCGAGGAACACCCGGTGACTTGGGGTTTAGTTATCAATCAAATCCCGAGAAATAGTATGGCTCTGTACTCACTCAACCAGACGGCGTCATCGGGCAGCTGGTAAGCCTCGGTGTTGACGGGATTCATTTTGCAATGTGTTCTGCTGGGTATCGGACTCGCGGGTTTGAACTCGGGGGCATGGCTCTTGACTGGGACAGTCCTCCATTCCATCTTTATACTTGTCTAGCGATCAGCGAGGCCGTGACTCTGCGCGTAGAGATGGCAGCCTGAGGCTGGTCGGCGTCCCAAACAGGCAAATCGCGATGAATCAGCAGCCTGGCGGCGACCCGAATTGGATTAGTGCCAACCGGTTGATGCCTGAATGGGGCCGAAGGATTCGGGCGCGACGCCTCATTCCAAGGCAAGGACAAGCAGTTAAGCATCAACCAAGGGAGAACAAGCCTTCACTGCGGGCCCCACCAACAGGATCAACGGGTTCAGCAGGGTCGAACCCATATACAAGTGTTCGACTTGGTCAATAGAACTCTAAGATGTCATTTCTAGTGGCATATGAAAGGAAACTCCCTATTATAAACATGAACAGTTCGCAACCCGGTATGCGAGACAATGGGAAAGCATGCAAGGTATTAAAGCAACGTTAAGGGCATATCGTCATACAATCGTGCATCTTACAACTCAAGTCCGCAATCCAGCCGACCGATGGAGCGTGTATCACTCACGGCTTTGCCGCCATTCAATTCCATGCGAATCTGGCTGGCCAGGACTCCCGCAATGGGGTTCGTCGATTCCAAGACCGAGAGGGCCGAAAGAAGTGACCGAAGCGCGTCCAGGTACCCCAGACGTGTGCTCTTCTGGCTCTCGTTTGGGGATGTACTCCCGTGAAGGTGACGGACGAAGATCTGAGCCGCCACGAAGATCGACCAGGGAATGAACGGGCTCATCTAGCGATGGCTTAGTGACCGCCCATCGAGCCCAGAGAGAGAGAGAGAGAGAGGGAGAGAGAGGATTCATACCCTTGCCACATCCATATGTGTGATCAGCTCGGCAATCTCCTTGACTTTCATCGCGGCCGTGAGGCATTTGTCCTCGGCGTTGTTAGGGATCGGAGGTCGGATGGCGCTGTCGGACTTTGGGGCGCGCATCCCGGCGGCGTAGTAGAGGGCAATCAGGGTGGCCTGCAAGACCATGTTCTTACAGAGAGTGTCAGCACTCATGGTGGTAGTGATATGTTTCGCCTCGGTGGCGGCCAGAAGACTGAGTCGTTCGTAGAGATGATAGTGGTGCATCCAAAAGTCGTAATTCCAGACGTCCGGAATGGCTTGCTGGCTGAGAGAGGCGCGATTGACGTGCATGAAGCCTTGTCGGTAGAGCGTCGAGGTGACGATATGGCCGTGGGCAACGCCGAGGTCCTGAGTCCCGGCGAGATGGAAGGCATCTCGCAACGTGATGCCGGACGCCACGGTATACATACTCAGGGGACCGTCGGCGGGCAAGAAGGTGGTGATCTACGCGGCTTTATGGTTAATCGGAGACTCGGTCATACTGACAATGAATAGCAAGCATGAAAGTGCCTTACCTCGTTCGGATCATCCGGCATTCCAGTGTTCCACCCGGTCGCAATGCTGGCAAAACAGCTGAGGTTGAAGACTGACCAGAAGGCACGTCGTTGCTCCTCCAAATATCGTCCGTCCGTGAACGGATTTTGCTTCAACCCTGGCAACCCGGGTTGATCTAACTTGTGGAGTCCGAGCATCTCGGACATGAGGATCGCCTGACGAACCCGATTGCAGGCCCGCACAAAGTTGGCCTGTTTGAACTCGTAGAGAGCTAGAAGAACCCAGGTCTGTAGAGCGGCGATGCTAACAAACTGCTCGGCGATGTCGACCTGTTCGACCAAGTCGCACGCCTTCCGGTAGAGTTTATCCTTCAGATCGCTGTACGAACGAGAGAAACACGCTCCGTGAGCCAATACGATATATCGAAGGCTGGCGACCTCCGGCTGCGTTTCCGACGTGCGCATGCGCATATGGAAGGTATCTTGGTCGATAAGGAAGCATCCTGTGTGCGCATTGTCGAAGTACAGAGGAAGCCTGCGCGTCGCGGCTTGTCAATTCAGGATTCTGAACGGCCAAAGGGGATAAAGAAGCCATATGATAAGAGAATACGTACAATTCCACTTGCACCTGCTCAGGGACAAGGTCGTCTATCCATAAGGGAGTCATCGGGGCTATATCTGTCATGGGCGGGAGGAAGTTCACGTCGTCGAGCTTGATGTCCTCGGGGCTCCAGGAGACATCGACCCCTGAAATACCAGGCGCAATATTGTACCAGGATGCCTCGTCTGCCGGATTAAACCCGTTGAGCGACAGCATTGACTCGAGTTCATCGTCCCAGCGCACATCATCGGGTAAGGCAAAGACCGGCGGGGATGTCGGTCGAGTCGCCACGGGACTCTGACCAGCAGTCCTGCTATCGTCGGAGGAGCTTCCCAAGGGAGTCGGGCCGTAGCTATCTCGTTGAAGGGCTAGGGCACTCTCGGTTTGTACTACACCCCGACAATCAGCCACCCCAGAACATGGCGAGCACGTCATGGGTAACCAGTAGTCCATGCACTTACATAAACGCTCGTTGAGGTCATTGAGCATAACCAGAAGTTCCTGTTGGTCCTGTGAGGAGTGTCGGGAGTATACACACTCGTCCCCACGCACAGCGCAGCGATTGCAACGAGGTTGGCCGCCGTCACAGCGAACCTTGCGCTGGCGACAGGAGGTACAGGCGGTGTGTCTTGCAGAGGTACGCATGGTGCCAGGTTGTGATGCGTTGAAATTTGCCTGAGGAAGTGATATCTATCATGCTGGTCGGCCAATTTAAATTGAGGGAGGCCCATTCACAGGGTCCTGGCCCCCCGGTCAGTCGGAGTTGCCTATACAGCATTTGTACAGAGTTATCTCAGCCTCCTGTGACCTCGATGCACCAATTACGCACAAGAGCCGTCCGCGTTGTCGTAAGACGCGATAAGTTGTATATCCGCTCTTCGCCGTTGCGTTGCCTCTTCATCCTTTCTCTCCGCTAAGGCACCTCCGATAGGCGGCCAGGGGTACATTTGGGCCAGTACTTTCAATCTGCACACGTGTAGCCGCCATTGAAGGATTAATGTCCAGGCCTGGAGCCCTCCTTCGAACAGGGGGGGTCATCGACGAGACAGGCTGCAGTTTCAACCGCGGATTAGCGCTGCTGTACCGAGTATGGACGCGCCCAGCGTGTGCGGAAACAGAATGAAGCCAGTTGCATCTCGCATGCCTCAATCAAACGCCACTCCGCCGCCATTCCGCGGCGAAAATGGCCTGCGGCGGCTCTTGACTGGATCGTCGGCCAAAGTGGCGCCATAGAGCCTGCAGATGTCGCCAGGATCCGGGCAAGAAGCGTGCAATCAGAACGTTGGATTGGTCTTGGTTCGTCTCACGTCAGTTTGCTCTGTGCAGGGGGCCTGGCTATGTGCGGGCTATTCCGATCCTCGCATGCCCTCACTACTATCTACTCGGTACTCCGTATGTATTGCACCTTGATGGTGGAGTCCTGCAACCATTTCCTTCGATCGGAAACCCCTTACCTATGGGGAGGAGGTGTTATGGTTTCTTTTATCAGAGGCTGAACACAAGATCAAAGGCGGGATCAAATCCAACATCGTTACACACCAAACTGACGGGAGGGTTTGACGACGTATCGAGTTTCTTCCGTGCTTGAACTAGATATTGAGTTAGAGATTACTAAATTAGGCGAAGGAAGGTGGAATACCCACACCTTAACAGACGGCACGGGAACATCGATCACGATAGCCTGGCGGATCGGAGGACCCATCTACCCCCTCTCGATGCTATGATTATTGACCATGGCAAAAGAACGAAGGGAATCCACGAAGGAGGTGGTGTGCTCACTACGCCCGGCCGGTTGTTTCATTCGAGGAAAGCACTAGCTACTAGTCTCGACCTTTGGGGTAAGCTTGTACGGAGTCCAATCTCCACCAGCACTCGCGAGTGCTGTTAGATCGCCTCCATTTACTGCATAGAAACCTCCAGAGACAGAGCGACTCTGCTCGATAAGCAAGGCTGCATAGTATTTTCCTGATTCGGTATTTAACGCGGCTTATTCCTATGTCTTAGCCGGGATCCCCTGTTGCAACTGCTAGACAGAAGGCAATAACCCAAAGCCATCCTATACATCCAACCCCGCGAGGGTGGATCCGGAGTTTCCGGAAAATAGTGCAGACTCTCTTCTTCCGTGAAGAATTGCGAGAAAATACCCGACTAAAGAGGAAGTTGCCATCTGACAAGAGCAAATGGTCTTCATTCCGGTCTGCGCCAAGAGAGATCGGCGCCCTCGAGAGCTCCGGCCAGCAATCTGCCGCTCACCCGGTGATCCAGAAGACATTGATCGGCCTTCTACTTGGCGTTTGGGTTGTTCTTTTAGTCTCCTTGTCCGCTCGGCTGGATTTATGCTACCGGCCGAAAAATGCTAACTATACGAGGCCACAGATTGATTGGCAGGAGTCGGGCATCGGGGGAGAGATGGATCCGGAGAGAAGAGATAGTAGTACTGTCTGCACTAGGAGCTCACGATATGAGCACATTTTCCAAAGCTAGCAGGGTACTCCTCCCGATGGGGGCTTCTATCGTCGCTCTTACGGAGTACACCATCCCCGAGAGTCTGTCCCCACTACGCGGCGGGTCTCAAGAAAAACGATTTTAACTCATTCTGCTCTAAATAAATCTGGGTGTCTCGTCTCATGTCATATCTGAAGAACCAGGTTGTCAAGATTGATCTCTAGCTCAGCACGGACTGAGCGGAATCGCTTGCCAAGAGTCTTCGAGACGTTCGGTTTTTCTAAAAACATCAAGATTCAGGGCTTACGTTCACGCCACGAAACCCTGAATACGGCGAGGATTTCTCAGCCGGTGACCTGGCGAGATAGAGGGGGAATCAACGGATCGGGCGCCCACTATCAACGCTGGTCAGAATTTAGTCTGCCACGCGGGCAAACCGGTGACTAAATTCTCACCACATTGAAAGGATACCGTTCTAGGTCTATTTTAACCGATGAAACAACTCATTGCTGCTTGGGACGGCGAGGGAATTGTGCAATGCCTCATTTCTTGCTCGAATAGGAAGGCAGATGCCTCGTTGGATCTGGGACATGAATTCATCGCAGCGGGCCAAAGCACTCCGCAATTCCTGTTGCGGTCGAAGAAGTGGCTGCAGTGCCTTCATTTCACGCAGAACGAGGTGATGGATTGCAATAATTGCTTACACTAGCATCATACTCCAAGAAAAGGTACGAATACGTGAAGGAGAAATCGTGTTATGATAAGAACAGTAGATTTGAGTTGCCTCGACTCTAAGTACATACAGCGATCCTTCAAAGCCGAGCTTGCCCGTCAAATTAGCAGGTCTAAGAATGATCTTACCCTTTTACTTCCCTCTCTCTCGTTACCGCCTGTCCTGTCGCTTTCGACTGCCGCGATTGTCCCTATGACACCTCATGCACCTCTCTGCGCCTATCATTCTAGTTTCCCTTTGATGATTGCATTGGCGATCTTCTCCGCCAGCATGTCTATCGAACGGTGAGAAAATAATCACGCGGTAATGGACTTGTCAGAACGGGCCAGAGGTACTTACAAATCGTTGCCATGGGATGACCGGGACCAAGAGTCGGCATGGAGCTGGCATCGACAACTCGGAGGCCCGAAACTCCACGGACACGAGCTTCAGTGTCGAGCACGGCGGCTGGGTTATCGTCTCTTCCCATCGCACCTGGCAGACTCACGTCAGCTGGAGATTACTTGCATTCCTGCATGTTAGTGCACAGAAAGGACGCCACTTACAGCTCGAACTGACGTGATAGATAAACGTCGCTTCCTGCTTGATCCACTCGAGGATCTCCTCATCTGTCTTGACCGAGGCAGGAGGAATAAACTCATCCACCAGAATGCCTGAACCTCGGCCCCATTCGCGATTACGTTTGAAGGCCTCCACCGCAACCTCTTGGTCCACGGGGTCGAGCAGGTAGTTCATTGTGATGACCGGGTAATCGTTCATGTCGGCGCTCTTGATAGTAACGTTTCCGCGGGACTTGGGCGTCAACAGAGCCGCGCCGAGAGTCATATAATTGCCATCGGCAGTGATGTTATCGGGCACTGCTGCGAAACCAATGTCCTGAAACTCGATGTCGGGCCAGTCTGACGGAAACGAGTCCAGCCATTCGAGCGTGGCGTTGCTGAGATTCCTGCGATTGGCTTTGGGAACTTTCTCCCATCCTACGTGATGCAGCAACTGGAGTCAGAGAGACTGCTTCCGCCATCGACGCAAGGGAATGACATTTCATACCTGTAAACTCTCCGGCTCCAATGCCAGACAGCGGACCAGACTGGTTGGTCAGATACTCCTCCACCGCAGGCACGACGTAATCGGGGTTACCCAGAATGATCTGGGTCTTGGTGTTGACACTGACTCCCCATGAGAAGCCGAGCCACACTTGGTCCTAAACAACGATATCTTGTCAGCATTTTGCATGTGTCTGCGCTTGAAACGGGTTTTACCTCAGTATTCTGACCAACTCCTTCCGAGATAGCAACGGTCGAGATGTTGTGCTCCTTCAGGATCTTCTCCGGTCCAATGCCAGACACCAAAAGCAATTGGGGAGAGCGGAACTGTCGATATTGATTAACTACTTGTCGTCACAAATTCTGAATCGGGCGTGACACATACCGCTCCAGCCGAGACAATGACTTCCTTCGTCGCATTCAACCTGTAGGTGAAGGGCCTCGGTCCCACTGCCTCAACCTCCACACCAGTTGCCTTCTTGTTCTCGTCGAACAGAATGCGCTTGGCGGTAGTGGTCTGATAGATCTTGAGTTTTGTCCCTTCGTCGATCGCTTTCTTAATGAATGACGTGGCAGAAGTATCTCGAGTCGCGGCCTTGGGATCAACAGTGGCGCTCATGGTGCCATATCCAATGAGGTAGCCACTGTTGAGCCCGGGGATGTGATCCAAGCCCATGTTCTCAAATCCTTCGGCAACACCGGGGCCGTAGTCCTGATAGTTGTTGCCGTATGAGATCTGCAGAGGAGCGTCGGCGTCCACTTCAAATGCCGCAGCGTCATAGCTGATGTTGAATCGGGGATCGATCTTGTCGTAGTTGGGAGGAGTGAAGTTGGCACTCTTCTTGTAGAAGGGGAACACTCCGTCCCATTTCCAGGAATCGTCGCCAATCTTCTCGGCCCATCGATCGAAGGTTCCCACAGTGAAGCGTTGGTAACCCATGAGGTTTACGGCCGAACTGTCGTGGAAGAGTTAGTATCTTGAATGGGATGAGCCTTTGTCTCCTGCAGACCACTTACCCTCCACCAAAGGTTCGTCCAGCCGAATAATGCAATTGACGACCGTTCAAACCCTAATGCAGTTAGAATGACATGCTGCATCGATCAACATCGCTGGCTTGACTTACCGGCTCCGGCTCGGTCACAAAGTCATAGTCAATCAAGGAGTCCAGGGGGTCATTCGGATGGGTGGTTTGGTCATAGCCGGGAACCGTCGTCTTGTTCCCATTGTCCAAGTCGTAGAAGGAACCGGCCTCGACAAGACCGACAGAGTAGCCAGCAAGAGCCAGCCTAGCAGCTACGGCACCGCCAGCTGTACCCGCACCAACAACCTGCGATTGCGTCAGTGTCTTGCTGTGAGGGAAGGCGAGATCTCAACCTACAATGTAGTCATATTCCGCCTCAACGCCGGACACGCCAAATGCGTTCCCCAACAGTGTAGTGGTCCCATTGGAGACATCCCAGCTTGAAAAGACCTGTCCCCTCACGAGGAGAGGATAGAAGGAAGCCACAAAGCCCAGAAATCCCCGCATGACGAGCTATCAGCAGACATATGACTCTGTAGATGAATCCGTTGTGTCCGTTGCGACGATCAAAACCCGGTTAGGGCTGGTCGATCCCTCGTATTTATTTGGTTCAGGAACCAGCGCCTCTCCTGTCTTTCTGCCTTTCTCTCCGAAGTCTATCTCACTCTCACCCGTCCATCCTGAAGGATCAAACCCCATCCAATCCGGCCATTTTCGCGGAAAGAAAGAAAAAGCCTCATCCGGCGAGCGGCCGACGTTAGGGCTGGGATGGTCCCATTCGGGGGCTCGGTCCGCCGCCCGTGCAGATGCCTTGCCCGATGTACCTTGGTTTATGGTGCTTTCGACGTCATGTCATCCTTGGCCGGCTGGTGTGCATGGTATGAACTATACACTCTCTTTTTCAATTGTCTCTTGCTGGTTCTTCAAGAATGCCGGATTGCCAACATCATGTATATAACCGCTATCCCAACGGCCAGAGATAACGTGTATGAACAGGCACTAAGCAAATCCTTCAATCCTCCCGTCTCACCCGCTCAGAGTCAGCATGGTTGCTTTTTCAAAGTCCTGGTCCTCTCTGGGCCTCGCTTTATGCGTGGCTCACGCGTCGGCAGCAGCCATTATCCCGCGAGCTAGCAATTCCTCCGCTAGATCGGCGGTGAAGAAGTGCGAAGGATATGACTATCCTCGCGTACTCTGCCTCGATCGCTATGCCAGTGTCTTGAACCCCGACTTTCGTCGACCAGCCAACAATGAGCTTGCCAACCCGGACAAGCTGACGGACACCGTCGTTCCGAGCGATCCGCACTGGGAAGACATTAAAAAGGCCGATTTCGTCATTTTCGATGAGAAGCTGGCCGCCGAGTTCCTCGGCACTGATGATCAGCTCGAATTCCTGTTCGAGATTACTGCCGGTGGCCATGAAGCTCCTGTGTGCGTATCTTCACCCTTTATCCTGAAAAGAAAGTCTTGCTGACCGAATCGAAAAGATATGCGCCCAACACCAACGAGTTCTACTTCTCTGATCTCGCAACGGGAGTCGATGGTCTATCTCAGCAGGTTATCGACCTGTCCACCGAGCCTCCTACCTTAGGCCGGGTCACCGCGGACCCTCCTATCTATGCCCCGGCCGGTGCTCGTTACCGAAAAGGTCTGATCTACTACTCGACCGCAGGAGGCAACACCTCGCTGGATGGACTGACCTACCGGCCGGGCGTCGTCAGCTTTGACCCTATCACGAAAAAGTCCGAGGTGCTTGTCAACAACTACTACGGGTACTACTTCAACACGGTGAGAAACCACTCCCTGACGCAACCACCTGAAGAAACTAATTCTAGCAGGCCGACGACCTTGACATCGACGAAAAAGGTGGTATCTGGATTACCGACCTCCAGTATGGCCGGAATGTCGGCCTCAACACCGAATGGCAGCAGCTAGAAGCTGCCACTTACCGCTTCGATCAGGAGACCGGAAGTGTCTCTCTCGTTGAGGACTCGCTCGGGGCCCCGAACGGGGTCTCCTTCTCTCCGGACTTCAAGACTCTTTACCTCACCGACAGCAACGCGGACTGGGCCAACACCGATCCCACCGTCCCGAACGAGGAGGTGCAGTATCTGACGTACAACACCACCGGAAAACGGACGATCTATGCATACGACGTGGACGAAACCCAGACCGTCATTTCGAACAAGAGGGCCATTTACCTGGCTGTGGACTTCGTGCCGGACGGCTTAAAGGTCGCCGAGAATGGGTATCTTGTTACTTCCACGGGCCACGGAATTGACGTCCTGACTCCCAAGGGTGTCCCCATTCTTCGGATCCAGACCAACTATACCACCGCGTCGATCGACTTTGGTGGACCGGACTATGATCAGTTGTTCATTGTGGGACACGGAGGGGTGTCGCGAGTCAAATGGGGTCTGAAAGGTCAGGCATTCAAGTAGAAAGCAAGTCGAAAGCCGGGATGTGTGGAATGTCAAGTTGGACTTGGTGGTTGGTAGTTGGTGGCTGGGTGGAGGGCATGAGGTGGATGCACTCGTTTGAGAGTACCAGATGGATAAGGACTGTTATGAACTTGGCTGAATTGGCGAACCTAAAGACAAGCATTTAGCATCGATTGCTGCGTTTTTATTTGAGGCAATGACTTGACGTCCTTGGATGATACGTTACCTAGTATGTCTATGAAGAGACAATATGCATAGTCGCAGAGATAAGGGCTATTCTGAAGAAAACAAGCTTAGAGAATGGACTATATAGCGGTATGGGGAGAAAGTCATAAACTTGTACAGCCCGGATCAATTATCTGTTTGTTGAAACTCTTAGTACGTCGCATCATACTCCATATAGTCCGGGGACCGTGTCGGCAAAAACCGGCGGAAGTAACCGGCCGACCGAAAACGTGCCTCAGGCATCAATGACAACACGGGCCCTTTCTGCCTGACACGCCAGGGCATCAGTCGTTGGACCGCGGAGAAAGTGGCATTGGGAACTGTGGGAGATATATGGAAGGCTTATCATTAAAAAAAGAATGCAAAGGTAAAGTTAACTTTGTGCTAAAAGTAAAGGCTGTCTTCAACTGAAATAATGGGGACGTTGGGTTTTTTTTTTTTGAAATGAAGAATTTCATGACGCGACCCATGATTAGCACGGGATTCCCGGTTGGGAAGGCCCGCTCCTGGAGTCCTCAGGCACCCAGTTATTGTGATGACAACGGCTTGGACAATGGAATGCTCAGCGCTGAGAGGTGACTCTGTAATATCCGCCTTAAATAATCAATTTGTCATGAGTCTATGATGATGCAATATTCTGACCGCGATCCTGCCGTAGTAGAAAAGATATATTTTTACAGACCGGGTAACGAAACCACTCAGGATATTTGATACAAATCAAGACATGATACCACTTCATTCTAAGCTCAATCTAGATCAAACCGTTCTAAGATACCATGCCATTTGAGGTAAAGGTTATAGCTCACAGCAGCCCAAGAAAGCGAAAAGAGGAGTAGAGAGGACGGTCGAAGACTCGACCTGACGATACAAACAACCAGTGCCTTTTAATTGAGCGAAACACATTCTTCAACATCACTTCTTGCCGAACAGTCGTTCCTTCTTCATCAACAAAGCGGCAATGAGCGATAACCCGCCGGCCGCAATGCTGATGCTATACACGCGGCTCATCGCCTGAGTAATGGCCTTGGTGCTCTCATAGGCCAGCTCTTCGTTGAGATGCTCAAATACGGAACTCTGAGTACCAGCAACAACAGAACGAATCTCCGCATCGCTGTATCCCTCAGGTCCGAGAACGGATTTCAAGTTGCCGAAGGCGAGACTCTGGAAGATCTGTCCCGAGATCAAGAGGCAGAGCAGCGTGCCGCCGACTTGGGAGATGTTTTGGAGAGAAACGGCCATTTGAATGTCTTTTCCTGGCCAGCCTTTCAGGGAAACCTTGATACCGGCCAGAGTGTAACCCGCTTGGAACGTCAGGCCACTTCCTATAGCAAGGAGGACGCTGTATCCGTATATATTGCCGGGTTTGGTATCGATGTTCACGGTGTACATAAGCGCGCCGCCAACGGTCATCAAGACACCGGTAACGACGTAGATGGCCCAGCTAGACAGCAGGTTAGATCATCAATTCAACTGTGTTTGGCTCTGAACCGAAACTCACTAGTAGCCAATACGTGGCAGGAGAGCCCCGGACGCCATGTTGGTGCAAACAAGCAGCAGAATGAAAGGTAACAGCCGCACTGCAGCCTTAACTGCCGTGTCTCCCTGCACGAACTGAAAGAAGAGCGGGATGTAATACAGCGGAACGTAGATGTTCGCCACCGTGGCCGCGGTCTGGATATTGAAGAGAATCTGCGAACGATTCTTGAGAATGTGCCCGGGAGGCGACATCCGGTGTTCCTCGTCTGTCAAGAGCATGAACTTCTGCTGTACCACGGTGGCAATCAGAAGAACTCCGAAGACCACCCAGGTTGCAATGGATCGGCCATCGTCCCAGGCCCATCCCGCACCGTCGAAGGTCAGAACCATGACAAAACACACCACGGCACCCGAGCTCAGCAGAAAGCCGACCCAGTCCATAGCCCCTAGTCTCTTCAGGACGGATGTGTTGGAGGCTGCGGGCGGCTTAACTGAGGGTAGGTAGAAAACGTAGACCGGAGCACAAATGGCGGCGATGACCCTGCAAGAACCCCGTTAGCTACCGAGTACTCAGAGGGATGGTCCGAAGAACCTACAGATTGATGTAAAACGACCAACGCCAGGTAGCCGAGCTGTCGGAAAAGGAGCCTCCAACCACAGGGCCCAGAATGGCGCCAACACCCCAGACAAGACCGATGCCCGACACATACCGACCACGTTCTTGGTTTGTGGTACAGAGAGAGAAGTAATTGAGGATACTTGAGATCTGATCAGTGGAAGCTTTCCCTTGCAAGAAATAGTATCATACCCGATGTAGACCCCCGATCCTCCCAGACCAGCAAGAACACGCCCTACAATCAGCGCATTCATATTGGGAGCAGCACCGCACAGCACGGAGCCGACTTCAAACAGAACGACACTGGCGATGAAGAGCATCTTGAGATCAAAGACAGCGTAGAAAGCGGCACTTCAGAAAGCCATCGGTCAGTCGATGAGGAACATATGGGCTGGTCAATGAACAATGCTCACGCCGGCAGAATAGCACAGACAGAACCCAGGGGAAACCCGGTGCCGACCCAAGTCAGCTGGTCCACATTGTCGAATCGCTTGATGATGGCAGCCTGGATGTCGGCCGCAATGGTGGTGTCCAAGCCATAGATCAACGATCCGACATACAGCGATATACAAACCAAGAACCACTAGAGAAGAATTGACCTGATTAGTGACCCCTAGGGCAGCATCGATTCGGAATACGAGATGAAGTACCTTAAAGCCATGAATTGTTCGTACGCTTTCATCCTTCGGCTCGGGCGGCGGTGACTGAGTCTCCTCCGATGGAGGAATTTGCGTAGAAGAAGAGTCTTTTTCGTCCATAATGCACAGAGTCAGCAACAATCAAGAGAGATGAGTAGATTGACTGGCTAACGAAACTAGGCCCGGGAGCTCGACTCACGCTTAATATCTGAGCAGTATACGCTGGCCAGGTGGCCCCCTGACCACGAGTCTGCAGACTTGGTGTTTGTCAGCAAACAATCGATCTGCCGAAAGGGAAACTGGCCGTGACCGATTTGACCGAGCGGCCGGCCAGAGTGAGGGTACATACGGAGAGAGAAACAAAGAATAGCAGTGAGAAGAGACGGCGAAATTGGCCGGGATGGCGTGACCAATGGAAACCCTAGCCGTGGCGGCCTTATCAATCGGGCGTCATCCCTGCCCATCTGGCAATTTGTCATCCTCCTGCTTTCTCTCCTTCTAACTACCAAACCTGCCGCATCCCCCCTGAAGAATGAATGGCTTTGTCGCCGATCCCTGCTGGACCGATGGACGCGCAGATTAGAATGTTCTTCTGCAACCTTTGCCAGAAGCCCTTCACCCACGAGGCCTCGCGGAACCGCCATGTAAGCTACTGTCGCCGCTCGCGAGATCGCCCCCGCGTGCGGCATCAGTCGTGTCAGGCCTGCAGCGCCGCCAAAGCCCGCTGCAGCTTTCAACCTCAGTGTTCACGCTGCCGCCATAAGGGTCTGGAGTGTGTTTATGACCATCCTAACGGTCGGCAAAATGCCACTCTAACGCCTGCCGCCCTGAAATCCAAGGCCGTGCCCCCGCCAACCCCGGTGGACACGTCGACTCCGACACCGCTTCCCAGGAGCGAGATCCTGGCCAACAACATGGAACTGGTGGGCGACGAAATGTCCTGGGACATTAATCTTGATCTGCTGCAAATTAATCAAGCGACGTCGACGGCAGCCCCGGTGTGCGACACGACCTCTGCGCCCACGACTGCGACCACCAGCACGTATGTCTCGGAGGAGCCGCAGGTGTCAGATGCGCAAGCCATGGCCTCGCTGGAAGAGCTCTACACGACTGGAGAGACACCAGTGACTGGCAAAAATGACTTTCTTTCGACCATCACGATCCCCCCTGCCTTGACTACTTTGGAGACCTCAGGGTTCCTCACCCCTCTGCCCATGAGCAGCCCTGCAGCGCAATGTAACGCCAATTACATTATCCAAATGCTTCGTCCATTCCCGCAACTCATGGTTCAAAAAACTACCTTTCCACCTTTTATCCACCCTTCATATTACAAAAGATGCACCGACAGTCATTCACCCGTACTCCAAGCCCCATTAGCGAATTGTATGAGCATTGCGCAGATGTTCGTGCCTCGAACCCAAGAGACCAAGCCTTTTGTTTGGAAGACTATTCGTATGGAGCAACGCCGATTGTTGAGTGATGTACGTATTCTTTGTCGGTCTTCTCAGGAGACATTACTGATGACCAAGAAATAGATGGAAACATTCGACAGAGAAGAGCTGTTGGCAGCAATTCAAGTATACATCATCTATCTGATTATGCGCATTGTCGACGACACTTTGCGGCATTCCGAGCATGACTTGCATATGCTCTTGTCTTTCCAGGTAGATCAACCTATTTTTCCCTATCTGAACCTCGACTGCTAACCAAGGAAACCAGCTTCTGTGCGAACAATTTCGCAAAATATGCGCCCAGCCATTCGCGCTGGATGAGCAGGCTAATCCCAACCACACCTGGCAAGATTGGATTTTCTCAGAATCCCGACGAAGGTGCGTGTCGCTTCTCTGTCGACTCAAACAAGTCAAGTGCTAAATGGCAATTCCAGAGTCGCATGTCTCTGGTTCATCATAAGTCGCGTTATTTGCGTTAAAACGGGCATTCCCTGCGACACAACCGAGGTCTACCGCGCCATCCCACTACCGTCAGGCCACTCACTGTGGACCGCCAACTGCCACGAGGTGTGGGAGGCGGAATACCGAGCGAGTCAGATGAATTATCGACGACCTCGACTGGCTTACTTCGGGGAGTTGATTGAAGCGCAGCGGAATCCCGGGGATGGGTCGAACTCCCAGAAGCTGGATCTTTGGCATACCGATGCAGATCAGCTGGGAATCATGCTAATGTTGGCTACTGCCATGGTATAAACGGAAAACAATGCTACGACGTATGATTATGGTTGCGACTGGTTGGCTTGCTGTTGTCTTTGTGCGGACTACTTGTACACTTTTGCTTTTGTAATTTACTGGGTTCTTGTCTGAATAATATTGACCGAGTGGCGATCTCGTTAGATGATTGTTTTGTAACACTAATGTCATCAAGAAAGGCGAAGGTCCATCAGCCAAGCTAAACGCCAATCGAATCAGAGATAAGTCAAATCGTTCGTTACAGATTGTCATACTCATCGCTTACATGAATCATGCGGGTGCAGCTCAAGGGCCGGAATGAATGAAAGGCCCCAGCAGCATCGGATGCACACCCTCTCGTTTCAGTTCACCTATTGCCATATGAAGAGCATGCGGTGCTCTGGCAGGATCAATTATTCCAGATTCGTTTTTGAGTCGCTCATAGAACAACCCAGAGAGCTGGGCGGAAACAATATCCGACACCTTCCACAGCGTGGAAATGACATGTGGCACGCCGGCAATATGAAAACCTCCGCCAATATGGATGCCCTCGTCTCGCACTGCGAGGTCCTTGCTGACGCCGGACTCACACGCGGATAGATAAACAAGCTCACAGGTTTTCAGGTCGAGTTTCAGAAGCGTTCGCACGGAAAAGGGCGGCACCTTCGCCTGGTTGTCTTGTAGCATGATAGCGCTGCGTGAAGGGTCTTCTTTGTCAGCGCGACCGTGGCAGGCGAAATGACCGATAGTTGCCGTGAATAGGGCTTGCTTCACAGCCTTTGAGTCTGGCTGTCTTAGCAAATTCACATCGAATAAAGACCCAAGTGCCCTTTCAAATGACCTAATCTCGGGTTCGACGTCTAGATCGTTTTCCGGACCCAGCCCGGGCGTTGTCGCCATGGCGGCAATCATCGCTTGCCGGGAACCAGCGGCTGACTCAGTGCCGATTCTTCGAGAATTATGCTTGTTGATTTCTAGAGCCTTGAGAGACGTAGTGTACGACGAAACAACCATGTCGTGGACACATGTGGGCTCATCGCTCATCGCGGTGCTCTCGTAGTTGCCTGCAGCGTGGATGGGAAGCACGCTGACCCATCCCGTTGACACCCAAATGATTCGCGGTTTGCCAGATGGACCGGGCTCATATTTCTGCCAGTCAATGTTGTCAAGAACTGGCTTGGCAACGGATTCCCAGACCCATTTCATGACTTCTTGGTACTCCGTTAGAGCGACTGCTTGCTCTGTATCTCTGGAGAGCATGTCCAAAGCATGCATGAAACGTGCTGCATACGGCATAACGCGCTCCATGTTGAAAGCAGGGAGTGGTAAATGGTCAACACTTTTCTTGGTGATGATCAAAGCATCACTGCGATATTTACTTGCATTGATGAAAACAATCGGTGCGTCCGCTGCATAACCTTGAAGGTCTCCCGGGGCATCTGGGGTTCTTAAAAAGGAGCCGTGTCCCGGGAGGCCTCGGATCTGCTGAAGCAGCTGGCGATAAACATCACCGTCATGCTGCCGTTGGAGCCTATTCAGGTCATCTGGGGCGACGGAGGTCAAATCCACCCTAACTCGCTTCCCAGCCGGTCCGCTTTTTTGGAAGATCCGCTGCTGGACTGTGCGGAATCTGCCCGCTAGCTCCTGGTGCTCAGCTTCAAGAGCATCAATCTGTGTCGTTTGATTCTCTATTCGATCCCAGATGAAGGCTCTTGCAGCCTCGAGACGCTGTATAACCACGTTTGGCGGATCCCCCGCGTTAAGAGACAGCGCGGCCACGCTGCTTGGAACATAATGACACGTTCGGACAAATTTCAGCTGCTCCAGCCTGCTTTCGTGCATCAGGATTGCTTCGGGAAGCGTGTCAAGACTGACCAGGATATAATCTCGGGCTTTTGCTTGGTCATCGAGTAAGTGCGAAGTAAGACTGGCTGCGAGAGAAGCAACGCTGATGCGCGAAGCTGGAGGCAGATTTGGCATGTGGAGGAGCTCTTGATACTTGGCAAGAGCGCGGAGTCCATACTCTTTGATGTCCGAAACTGTATGCTTGTCATAAATGCCGTATAACAGGTTGGCTTGATTCAGGAGGATAGACCAGAAACGCGGATCATCTTTGCTTAGCACCTGCTGGGCCTCTTCCATCGTCTGGTTGCTCGCTTCAAAGTCAGACAGTAGCCCGCTGGAAATAGCGATTAATCTCTGCACTTCAGCTTTGTTTATCATTGCCGTCGCACGCGCTGCAGGAGAACACCCCTCCACTGCAATGGCTGCAGTGTAATTATCAATGGCATTTTCCAAATCAGTTGATTGTTTGCTGAGGGTGAAAGAGCATAGAAAAGCGTTGCCAAGATGGTTGAATAGACCATTTTTCATTTCATTGCTGATTAGCTTAGGTGACTCAAGCGCACTTCTAAGAAGTCGTTGAGTCTCCTTCAAGTCCTCCAGGCTTCCATTGACCCCGTTCATCTGGCACCGGAGTTGTAGCGCGTAACACAGATTGCTCACGCGGGTGATGTACCTTGGATGACCTTCGTGAATACCCAACAGACAGCGGCGAAAGTACGTTACAGCGGAGTCAATGTCGGTATGGGCCCTCCAGGTCTGGAAACGCTGTATCATGACTGTCCCGAGCGCTGCATTAAGCATGAGGATATCAGGATGCCGATCGGAGTCGTATATAGATTGAAGCCCGGAGAGAGACGTTTGATAAGCCTCGATGGCTTTCTCTAGCTGCTCGGGCAGCGCCTCATGGCTGAATAGTTGCGCGTAGGCGTTGCCCAGGTCATTCAAAGCCAGGCAGCGTGTTACGGATTTCTTGGACATGAGCTGGCTGCAGATTTCAAAGACCTGAATTGCCTGCCGAAGCAGTTGAACATTTGGCATCATGTCGTATGTCAATCTGGTAATTTTGCCCAATACCCATTGACAGTTCGCTTTTTGTTCGAAATTCTCAGGGCTGCACGCCTTGACGGACTCTTGCACCGCAAGCGTGGCATCACGCAGGTCTTCCACGCGACGGAGGCTTTCAAATCGAGTGATCAAAACCTGAGCTAGTAGGCGGTGATGATCCCAGAGATCGTCGCTATTCTGATCCCGCGTCGCCCTCTGAGCGTACTCTATGGCCTGATTGAGATCTTCTATCTGACCCAGGAGTTCGTATTTGGTGTACAGAACAGAGCTAGAACGGGCGTTGGCTATTCCTGAATTTGACTGTTGCAAAGTTGACATGTTAGCCGCCATTAGGGCCAGGGAAGTAGCCTTTTCGATTGCTTCGACGGTGAGAGTGTCGCCCAGGGCTTTTTCCGCGGTAGAACGGTAAAGCTCTGCAAGGCATGTCCTTGCGACCACCGTATTAGGCCTATGCTCTATGACTTCACGCCAAATATTGGCCGCTTTGGCCTCATACTCCGCGTTACCCGATAATTGCGCTCTTAAATTATACACGTTGCCAAGCTCATTCATGAAACGTTCCCAGCCGGCACTTCCAACTGTTTCGAAGTCGACTGCCTTTTCTAGCAGGGAGGCAGCCTTCTCGCCGTCTTCTGGCCGCTTCAACAGATTGAATTTCGCGAGGTATGCCTGGGCGACATTGCGGTGAATGTTGCCGTAAGGAATCCTAGGTCGTTCAAGTAGAGCCAGAAGAATCCCACAAAGCTCGAGGGCTTCCTCGTGGTAGCCAATTGACTCGGTAAGAAGTGCTTCTCGCTCTTCGTCATTGCCGAATAACGTCAGGCGGATTGTCTCCCCTTTGTTGGAAAGATGGATCGCGCGCTTTGGTGACTCGCCAGCCAGTTCGATGGCCTTGTCAAAATACTTGCGTGCATCCTGCCGGTCGCTCGGTTGCTTAGTTCGATTCCAGCGCTTCGTGGCAAGAGCCGCTACATCACAGGACCAGTCGCTGATCGTCTCGTCCGTTTCCTTAGCAGTCTCGACTGCGATTTTGTAATGGCGAATCGTGTCATCGAGATCAGAGGCGATGTTGTCATTCTCCCACTTTTGTTGAAAAAGCTTGCCCATGTGATTGTTGGACTTCCCACGGCCCGGGTGGCCAGGCGGGACATAGCGAAGAGACATGGCTTCCATGGCAAACGCCATGTTGAGTTGTTCAAGGTCATTGGTCACAATGTATCGCGTGAACGCCTGCACCGACTGGATATGACAGAGGCCCGGCCTATCCGGATGGTCACCCAAATGCTGCACGGCGCAAACTAGAGCTTTGGCTCCGTGAGGTAAGGTCTCGAGGTAATTCGGGTCATCGAAGAAGGTTCCCGGTCGGAGATCGTCTACAAGTGGCCGGTCGCGCGCAAATGCAGCCTTGGCCTCGTCGATATTCTCCCGAGGAATGCTTGGTGGTGATGTTGATGGCGGTTCTGCCATGGTCGAGTTTCCTGCGGCGGAAGGGTAGCAAGGGCGAGGCCTGTTACTCGCTCTTCACATCCGAACAGTCGGTCTTATATTATTCTCGAGAAGAACGTATCGAGAAGCTCGGGCTCTGGTTGCCTGGCACGATCGGACAGAACGGGACAATGCAGGCGAGGACGACGGGGGTGCGAGGCAATGCAGCAAATCACCACTGGAGGCGCATTCTCCTCAGCTGTCCAGCAGACGCACGAAAGGCTGCGGGCGGAAACCAGGGAGCATCGCTAGACCATCTCGACGCGGGGCATCCTGCGGCTGAAAAGGCCAAGTGATTTAGGTCAATTCGACCGAAGACTCGCTTCCAATGAAAGCGGGCGCTATTCATGCAGTCTCGCATCTCGTATTTGCCCACCCGGCTGACTCTCCTGACGAGGGTGTCAGATGTTTCGCCCTCGGACGCCCAGATTCATCGTGGCCTGTTGGTGATTGATTATCGTGTTGGCGAGCACCCAGGAACCATCCAAGCTTCTTCATACTAACGGTCATTTTGTCTTAGGAACGTCAACAAGCTCTTCCCTCCTTCGCTGTCGCATTCCCCACCATGCCGTCGCTAGGGTCCAGCTACCAGCAGTCGATGCTGAACCACCCTTATGGTTACGCGCTATACGAACCGGAGTCGTCCACAACCCTTCAACCGGGCTTTTGTGGTTACCTTACCGAGCTCGGTCAATGGACGCCGCTGTTGGGAGTCGGCCAAGCACCGATTAATCTAGGCGACGCGTCGTCGCTCGCTTGCAACGGCCTGACCTCGTTTGCCCACTTCCAGAGAGCTCCGTCCGACGAGCGAGCATGGGGTCCGAAGATTTCCGGTCGCATGAAGCAGAGAAAGGTAGATTGGGACGTGGGAGCATCGCTGCTACCGGCCGGGATCCCAGCGGATATCGGCACGCTGTACAAATACAGTACGAAGGACGGTTTTGGCGCGATCTTGATGACCGAAGGTCCGGTTGTTAAGGAGTTCATTTACGGCACGACCCCTTTTCGTCAATGGTGTAAAGCCAACTCCGAAACCATCCTGCGACAGTGGCCGGACGTCCGGGATCGCGGCCTGATCATCGTCACGTCCGCCTACACGACGAAGCATGCCATGATCAATGCCTGGGCGGAAACAGAGAAGGAGATCGCGATCGGCTTCCGCGCCGGGGTGATTGAGATCGGCGAGGTGGCGCCGTCGACTGCCTGGTACACGTCGAACGGAGACAGTGGATGGGTAACATCAAAAGCCAATCAGCCGAACGAGAGGAAAGTAGTCTTCTTCGGGGGGTTGTATTTCAAGTATCGCAAACTGGCAGCCATCCTGCCTCAGTCGCACGCCTTCAGCGCGGGCTCGGTGGAGAAAGTGCGATTTCGCGACGCGGACCCGGAAGCCCGCGAGTTCCAGGTGCGCGAGCAAGCCAACAAGGAGGACCCATCGAATCTTTTAGTCACGTCGGAGGAGTTGGGAGAGATGGTGGATTTCCCACGCGAGGAAGGGGAAGGCGATGAAGAGGAGGAAGAAGACGACGATTTCTAGACCATCCGAGGCACTTGCGGTGTTTGCATCGGTTGCCCGTCGGTCCCGAAGAGGGAGGTGCTA
The DNA here is from genome assembly GCA_023627535.1 of Aspergillus sp. S1802E. Lineage (NCBI taxonomy): Eukaryota > Fungi > Ascomycota > Eurotiomycetes > Eurotiales > Aspergillaceae > Aspergillus > Aspergillus sp. S1802E. Next base: position 298,572 of record JAMAHN010000040.1, read on the forward strand.
TGCTGCCTTGTCTTTCAGGTGTCCATTGAATACCGGACCACGTGCTGTTCAGGCTGTCAGGCCACTATCATGTAGGCACGACCCTCTTAGGTACTATTCCACTTGAATCGCAGTCATAGGTTGTCCATTTGTGCCAGAAGACGAGATAGTCCTTGTGAACCAAGCCCGTGAGTGAGCAAAGGTAAAAGAATGTGGAAACCAGGAAATCAGTCCACTCATACTAGTATACTAGAAGATATTACAAGACCTGCTGTCCGACTTTTGCGTATTGTCAAGTCGGGAAGCATTTGAGAGGCTTCTTTCAAGCGATCCAGGTCGTAGGCGTAGCTTCTCGACGTGTCTCTGCACCGGTGCTACGATCTCGGTTAGGGCTGGATCAGGATCGTCGCCCGCCCCACTGCTGGGATGCCTCAAGTCTGACAGTACTTGTTCGAGGCAAGGACCATGCTCCAGGTGATCTCTCTGCAATGGCTCAGGTGACGCAACCTCGGTGAGAGCACTGGAGTGGTTCGTGGTGTGTAAAGAGGCGGAATGCAGAGAAAGCTCGCGGCTGTTCCTGGGTTTGGCTGACGAAGGATCGCCGACAGCAGTTTCCGTATACATATGAGGCATTAGGGGACCATAGACGGTCAAGACAGTTGATATGTTGAAGAGACAGGGGAATAAATAATTCGATCGGATCACATGACGGATATTCCACCCCCGCAAGCCACATCAATCACCGCTTTCCTTGTTTCGTGCCTCGGTCCATGGGTTTGTAGTATAATCGGGGATAGAATTTGACAATGTAGTCTGTGATACAAAGCTGATTTCGGGATCTGGTTATCATTCCATCCAAATGGACCTTTGGCTCGATGCGACAGGTGTGATAGGTAGGTATGTTGTCGAGGTGCTGCATGTTTTGCACTAGCTAGAAGGATATACAACGGCAATTTTCGTGCATTTATCAATATAGACATACGGTCGGTCGACTTGGGCCTCGTAAATCTATGCCATTTGAGAGACCTTTTACGCAGACTAGACCTTTAACCCACGGCCAGTCCCCCGACCTCAAAGGAGAAGAACTAGCTATAGTAATTTGGAACCTTCAATCCTTTAAACTCAAATGAGGTGTTCTCCCGGCGATCGATCACCTTCTTGTGATGCACATCACGAACACGAGCGCGTACATATTCCGTGCCCGTGGCCACGGGCTGATCGGTTTTATCGCCGTCAGCGAGCAATCCAAGCCTCTCAAGCAGTGGCGATGGAACCGTCTTCATGACCGTGTTATCGCCGGGTCGGCAGAAGTAGAGCAGTCCCAAACGAGGAATGTGGATTTGGTCAGCCGGTGGCGTGACGACTCGATGGATGGTAGATTTTAGGAACCCTATGAGATCTGTAAGCCGGGCTTCTTTGGTATTTGTGTGACGATCTCATGCACAATCTCACCATTTGTCAGGAACGACAGGGTGTCGGCCGTGTTGCACGTAATCCCTCCTTCAACGGGCTTTACGTATTTCCAATCGCCCTCTAGAGTTCGAATTTGCAAGCCAGCAACATTCTGCGAGAACAAAAGCGTTAAACTCCCAAAGTCCGTATGCCCGCCTTTGGTATAGCCCTGCGCCTTGGCCCATTCATCGGCAGTACGGGTGTTATAGATCATATAACGCAGATGATCGTCGGAACGCTCGTCATAGCCGTGCGCGTCGGCCAGGTAATTCTCGGGCAACTCGAGGATGATGGATATCAAGACAAAGAGTTTACGAAGAACCTTGTCAAAGAGATCGCGATGGAAGCTTGCGATCTCATCGTAGTTCTGTCGCACGATTCGGTGTTTGGGAATGCCTTCCCACGCATGAATTGCTTTTGGGATGTTCAGCTAAAGTGAAGGAGTCAGTACGAGCAGTTCTTGGAGGTGTGATGTCTTCATACCATCTCGACATTGTCCTTCACTCCCGTATCGCCAATCCATCGCTCATTTTCACGATATCCGAAGTACTCCCCGTCGGCGAAATTGCACGGGAAACTGCGCTTTTCTTCGATGGGCTCTTTGAAAAAAGCATTCCCAAAGCTGAACTGACGCAGCACACGGTCATCGTCTATTCCATGGCCTACAACTACCCAGAACCCGACGCGAGTGACAGCATCGTAGAGCTGCCTGGCAAGTTTATCTTTCCCGCCTGGCTCGTCAAACAGGGAAAGATCAATCTGCACGAGAGGAGCCCAATCAAGGTCTTCATTCGTCGGTTCTGGTCGAGCCCATGGTTTTATGAGAGCCTTTTCGGTCGATAGGGGAAATTCTTGTTCTACCGCGGAGGGCGTCATTGTGCTTTCCGGGTGAGGGGAAACAGAGAGATCCTGAACCGGAGGTTTCTGACGTGCTACATAAGTGCAACTTAAGTCTTCTTCTCTACAACATAAGTATTTTTCAGCGTATGGTCATGATATGGCAGGGAATCTCAATGCCGCGGAGTCGCAAGATGCGGGGTTGGGATGTATACCATTCTTCGCCGCAATTGCGTTATACTCCGCAAGTGGCGATGTCGGCCGAGGCCACCGATAGCATGCACGTCATAGATGAATCCCAGGCTATGGAGCATGACCGAGGGGTTGTTCATGGCGTGCGCTCAAACTATACGACGGTACTGTGCAGAGTCGAGGCTTAGATAGCTGTGCTTGGCACCCTCGCGAAAATGATAGATCGTCCTATACCCCTGTCCCGCGTCCCGTTAGAGGTGGAGGACTATGTATTTCGTGCTTGGCTGGTGCCGATCTTCCTTCATTTCGTGGCTTTGGCAGCCGGGAATGTATGTCGTGATCAGACCTATCATGGCATCAGAGTTTGCCCAGTATGGTGCCGGCATATGTGGGAGGAGCTGCACACCATAAATGCTCGTTGTCGGAGGTATCGGCTTCTGCACCTGACGAAATCAAAGTGAAGACGGTCTATCAATTGAAATCCCATAGCTCTCGGGCTACCCAGTCGAGCAACAATGGCTACCGTCAAAGGAGAGGAGCACGTAGTGACAAGTACTGTGCCTCCTTCACCACCCATCACTGTAGAGGACAACCAGGGTAGCAAGTATAGCGATGGGTTCAAGAGAAGAGTCATGCGAAAGATCGATTTTTGGTTGGTTGGCTTCTACTCAGTCGTCTATATCTTTCGCGTCATCGACTCCGGCAACTATTCCAACGCCGCCATTATCAACCTGGAAGAAGGCAGCGGAATCAAGAAAGAACTCGGCTTCAGTCCATCCCAATGGTCCTGGACCCTCTCAATCTTTTCGTACAGTTATCTCTTTTTCGAACCGTCCAACACGATTTTCCTCAAAACCTTCACCCCCTCGCGGTGGATGTTCGTCCTCATTCTCTCCTGGGGCATCTGCGCCTGCTCTGTGGGCGCCGCCCAGGACTTCCCGGGCATGATGTGCGTGCGATTTGCAATTGGGATGGCCGAAGCGGGTTTCTATCCCTCCGTGCTATACCATATGGCGTTCTGGTATAAGCCCAGTGAGATGCTCTGGAGGATTTCGCTTTTCTATTCATTAGGCCAGGTGTCTAGTGCGCTGAGTGGGCTACTCGCGTATGCGATCAGCTTCATGAACGACGTGGGCGGGCTATCGGGATGGCGATGGCTCTTCATCCTCGAGGGTCTCCCGGCCATCGTGCTCTCTGTCATCGCTCTCCTCGGTCTGCCCGACTATCCCGAGACGGCCCGCATGTTGACTGAGGATGAGCGCGAGTATCTAACCGGTCGGATGTCGGATTCTGCGCCGTCAGGCAAAGACAAGAGCTGGGACTGGCAAGGAATCAAGGACTTGTTCTCCAGTCCCACTCTCTATTCCTTCTCCGTCTACTGGATAGGCCATGGAATCGGCGGTTTTGGTGTCCACTATGCCTTGCCGACCGTAATCTACGAGCTGGGCTTCACCACGACTGCGTATTCGCAATTGATGAATATTGTGGGTTTACCACACAGTTGTGCGGTCGACCGAACTTTAGCTAATACAGTCTTTAGCCTCCCTATGTCGCATGTTTTATCTTTCTGAACATCCTCGGCGTCTTGCTGCACAGAGGGATAATCAGGCCCTGGACGACTGCGGTTGCCAGTATGTTTTACCAGGCCCGAACTCCTTTCGGCAAGTAAACAAGCCTTGTGCTAACGTAGGTTATAGTCGAGTGCACCATCATAATCTGCTACATCGTCCTCGTCACGGTCTCCAATTCAATCGTCAAATATCACGCCTTGATCGTCGCCACTGCATGCGCCGGGTCCGCCTATCCTGTCATTTGGCCGGAGCGCATTCGTGACCTTGATGGCACGGTGGCTTCCGGCATCGGCATTGGGTATACCAACGCTTTGGCTCAGTTCAGTGGGATCGCCGGTCCTCATATTTACAGCACAGTCTTTGGACCGACATATCGCGTTTCATACATCATTTGTCTATGCTTCCTTTGCGCGGCCATCTTGGGCATTTTGGCTTCGTGGTGGCTGATGTGGCGGAAGGATCGCCGGGAGGGAAGAATATCTGGGTCAGTGCGACGAGAATAAAATTGTTGACATATAGGATCAAGCACGTCAATTACATTGTGCTTAGCCAGGATTGCCTACAATACTCCTACCAACTTCCAAAATGTCAAAATAGATGCGTGTCTCCTGAACGTCAATATATCCGAGCCCATCATAAATGCACAAATATGATTCATTTCTCAAACGATCAAATACACATGACATGGAAATGGCTATAAGACAAAAGGTGGTATAAAGGTAAAATCAAATAACATATTCGAACGGCCATAAACTGAAATGAGGCACCAAAGCAACCCGTTCTCCTACCCGCCACTGTTGTCACGAGGAATAATGTCGACCCCCTTCGCTCGGGACATGAGCTTCTTCATTCGTGAGGCAAGTATAACACGCTGACTTGGAAGCCTGATAGGTAGGTGACAATATGCGTCAGCGAATGTGCAAATGAGTCTCTGCTTGTAAGAGCCAAGGGATGAAGGCCATACCAAGTGGTGGTTTCCCGAGGTTTAAACCTGTCCTCGAGGGTCAGCCGGCTGCTGCACAGGATAGAAGACTGGCTCCGGCTTGTGCATGGCTGATACTGGCGAGGCAGGATGAGGCCCCGTGGCCCACTGTGTTATAGGGGGTGGTTGGAATTGCTGGAACTGTTGGCCCTCGATGGCCTTTTCTTCGCGCTTGCGGTCGCGGTGGCGCTTGATGAGGAACCAGACAACGGCACCCATCAACAACACCACCACAACGGGAATGATGATGGCCTTGAGGAGGATCTTGGTCAAGCCCATCGTGGTGACTATGAACTGGTGTGAGAAAACGAAAGCGTTAAGGAATCCGGAAGACAGAGGAAACTGCCAGCCAAAAAACAAGATGCGATGCCGGGATTTATCCCCTCTCCAGCCAGCGAGCAGAATGCTGATGCCTTGAGCAAGCCATGAGCAAGGATTCAGAAGGTAGCACCTACACACAACATCCTTGCATGCCCAGCGCTAAGCCTTGATGCTTGATTTGGTGTGATTTGGGCGAGACAGCGACGGTGGGGTTGTGCTGCCGATTCTATCACATCGGCACGTCCATATGTCTGCAGCCTAGGCCGTACGACATGCGATCATTGGCGGATTGGGGCTGGGATGGATCAATGGTCGCTGCAACCTAGTCTGGGAGCGCCTGAGAGGCCGATCCCCGCGCAGGTGGGCACGCACTAAAGTGGCCGGCGTCTCTCGTAGGGCTGTAGGGCGACAAATCACACGGCAGGTTCACCGGGGCCAGGAACATTCAGCACTCATTCCATCACAAAGGAATGTTCAATGACCTTCACAGCCTAGACTTGTAATCGCAGAGCTTTTGTTTTTTGCTGCCCTACATGTCATATCACGAGCAGTTTCAAGCCAACGTATGTCAGGAGGAGTACAAGGCACTCGCAGACCCGAGAAACCTGTTGCGCCTTATTTGCCCCTTTTGGGTTCCTTTTGTTGACATCAATCAATTCATATTCGTTTAATTTCTCTCCGCGACCTCTTCGCTGTGCCATGCGAAGTTTCGTTCTTCTTCTATAGTGGCCATCCAACATTTTCTTTCCCGTACCGTCAGCTCCATGCCGAATGCCAGGAACAAAACCTAGATTATGATGACCAAAAACCGAGTTACAGTGTCGAACGGCAAAAGCAATGATGTAGTTGTCACCACTTAGTATCTTACCAGCGACAAAATGGAATGATGACTGCACTTCAGAAGAAGCTGATCTCCCTTGGTGACTGCTTCAAGCCCGATTAGGTATACAGTGTCATCAGTCTTGGAACTGGTCCTTCCGCTTACGCCGGATCCAAACCACGCTTCCAGAGCAACATTTTCATTCATCTCGCCGGGTATGTCCATCAGATGGACTCATCAACAACGGCCAACCCGGGCCTTCTCGGTCGGTTCAAGCGCGTCATGACATCTGAAGATCTGGCGGGCGTACAATGCGCCCAGCCCGTTGTGCAAACCAGGCACAGCAGGGGCTCGAAACGAGGCCCCTCGGAATCCCAAAATACCGATCTCGTCGAGAGATAAATAAGTGATCTCTTCGCTTGTTCATCCAAGCTGATAAATGGGGAATGCCCGCTATGGCGAGATTGAAGATGGATGGGAAGAGGAAGTGGAAGAGGACGAGTTGGTTGGCCGATGGGCGCGACTTATCCACCGTCTTGATGCGGTTAGGCTGTTACAGGCTTCCACTAATCCAGAAGGGGAAGGTCCACTGAGGGGCGGAGGCCTTGCTGCCTGGGACCGGAGAATAGAAACACCGCCCCGACTCGCGACAGCACGATGACTAATCACCCTCTTGCTGGCTTAAGAAAAAAACAGTGCTTCACTTTCTGTTTCTTCTAGGCAGCAAACGCAGAGAACTTCGCTTCTGGGAGTGCCTGTTCGTTAAGCAAGCGGCAAATAGGCTCCAGTCCTGTGGGTTCCTCGGTTCTAGGCAGCCAGTCGCGCTTGTGGGCCGATACGAACAGATGTGGAGCCGCGATGCTGGTCCACGAGAGGACGCTGAGTATTTGTAGTCCGCTTGTGCACCGTCGTGTAGACTTGAATCTCTTCATTTTTATGTAGGATCAAGAAACGGATACGCCATTATCACCGGCAAGAATGGGTCAGTTTCCTTGCCCCTGTTCGTTTTCACGGACTCCGGATACTAACAGAATCCAGGATACTCCGAGGTGCGGCGTCATAATCTATCTGAGAAGGAACGTCGCCACTAACCGTTGCGGTCAGATTTACTGCCATCTTTGTGGGGTCAGCTTCAATATCGCGCGCAGTCGCGTTGCTGGAGAGCCGGAACTGGCGAAATGGGATTATACGGGCCAACAGCCGGACCTAGGCGTCGACGAGGTTGACGAAGAAAATTGTACTCGCAATGGCTGCCACGCCGCTGTACGCCATCCGAAGGGTGGAGACGATCCCTTGAATGACCCAGACTATACGCTGCCAGAAACGGAGGAGGACATGAGCCATGAAGAATCTGGATCTGAATCTGGATCTGAATCTGGATCTGAATCTATCGGTGGACTCGATGAAGCGGATACCAACTCGGCCGGGGACGTCGAGGACCAGTGGTATCAGGGTCACCTCTTCGATATCAATATCTCCCAGGATTGTTTTTCCGGGGAACCGCTCTGGATTCCGCTTGATCGTCGCAACGAGGATGTATTCCCAATTGCCTCAGAGCACTGGCCACAGCAGTACGAACCGGAAGACCTGGAACACATTGCCGGTCCGAATTGTACCGAACCGAATGCATACTCTGGTCACGCCATTTCTCTGGAGGAGATGCAAGGGTGTCGAACGGCCCAGTTTCTTATTCACAAGGTTGCCTCGGGCGCCCAATGGCAGCCTAACGGGTTGGATGAGGAATGGGAGCGCTCGGAAGAATGGTTCCTATCGGGCCTTTGTGATGGCATGGCATCTCGAGATGTCGGCTATCAAGAAGTGTATCCGCTTCGAGGCGGTATTAGCTGCCCGCGATCGGATAATGTTAATTTCGATGTGAGTTGGAAATGTTCTCAAGACCTAATGCCCCTAGGCTTACCCAAGGCAGCCAGAGTATACTGCGGCAAATGAATATGCCATGCCATTCCATCCATGGTGCTTCGATATCTTCTGCCGCCAATCCAAACTTCACTTCAATCATATCAACATTTCCGGTCTTATGAAATGGCGCAACGCAGAGTTCTCTTGGGATGACTTCCGTGAATTTCCCCGGACAGGAGACGTTGCCGGCGCTCAAGAACAGTTCTGGCTTCATGACCCCGGCAACGAGTACTTGGCTGCCAATCCACTCTACGTTCCCCGATTGCTGCCTCTACTTGATGCTGCAATCACAACCGAGGGACACGATCTAAGTCTACAGGACGGGGCTTACGGTCTCTCTTGTCGCCCCAGCTGCTCTCGAGACGAGTCCCCTGATCCTCTAGCCGCGTTGCCGATGGACATTCGTCTCCTCATCCTGGACTATCTCGGATCTCGCGATATTGCCAATCTTAGACTTGCTTCCCGAGGCTACGAACAACTGCCCGCTGGCCTGTGGTATCGTCTTGTCCGAGAAGAAATGCCATGGCTCTGGGAGGCCTGGGACGAGACGGAGCGCGGACATCGCCCGTCACTATGGACATCCATCACAGCGAACGGGGCCCACCTACTTATCCAAAGAAGGCAGCATTATGCTAGGGTCCTGAGAGAGGAAGGTCAAGTGGGCGACGGCGACATTGATGATGCTCTGGACTGTCTGCTGCCATGGCCAGAACCGGCAACACCACTACATATACTCCCAAGAGGCCAAACAAATTGGTATCGGTTGTATACAGAGATCAAGCGCAACTGGCCGCAGCTCAAGGGCCTGCGGAATCGACAGCGGATATGGGAGGATGTGGAAGAAATAATTGGCAGGATTAAACAACAATCCTAAACCCTAATTAACAAAGCATCAACCCTCCGCCCCCTTGGTCGCCTGCATTATGGTTAAGCCTAGAGCGTTTCTCGGGAAAGCAACGAGGAATCGCGCACTAGTTGAAGTGCGTTCATTACCTTTAGATTTGGTCTCTCTTGCGATGATGCGAGTAAATTTACAGATAACTAGGAACTATTCTATTGGCGAGGTGTCAGCAGAGCACCACAGAAGAATAGTAAAATCTTAATCCGAGAGCATATGGACTGATGGTCTACGCGACATTCAATGGCCCATGTTTCTCTCGACTCAGACAATCACCCCTCTCTAGACTTGGATTGACTGGGTATCAGAACCATTAGAGGCCCTCTGTACCGTGAATTGAAAATAAGGTTTCTGAGCCGTGGATGTGTCTATCCAGAGGCCGAGCAAGAGCAGCGCAGCCGTGCATCCGAGGCCAGAACAAAGGAAGCAGCAGATTTGATCGTCATTATCATAACCCAACTTTAGGTCTTAAGACTGAGTACATTTCCAGGTCATATATCCGTTTCATGTACACATCTTGTATCACTATTCTCATCCGTGGTTGCTATGGAGAAGCCGTCGATTGTCATTGTTCAAGATGCTTTTCAGACACCCCGGGTTTACGCCGCGCTTGCTAAAGGTCTCACCGAAGCAGGATACGAGACAGTTATCCCTTTTCTTCCCAGCTGTTCCAACATAAACTCCGAGGATTATCCCGCTCGGACGATCGACGACAACTCACTTGCCGTGACCCAGGAAATAGAAACACTCGTTGAAGGCCATGGAAAGCTCGTCGTTATGGTAATGCATTCATATGGAGGTGTTGCAGGGAGTAACGCCATTCCAGAGAGCCTGAGCTACAGGAAACGCCGGGAAAAGGCGCAGAAAGGAGGAGTCATTCACCTCTACTATATCTGTGGTCTGATCCTCAACGAAGGCGAGTCAGGTCAAGACACCTTAACATTCGTTGATGAAGATGACCAGGTAAGATACTCTTAATCGCGAATGAGCAGATGCTGATATAGAAGGTAATGTAGGCTAACGGTGTCTCTTATTTCCGCAACGCGGCGAAACTACTGTACAGCGATCTGGATTATGCTGAGGCCGCTTTATGGGAGTCGCGCATCATTCCGCAACCTGCTGCTGTACTATGGACCGAGTGGCTCGCGCTGCCTACAGATACATTCCATCGACGTACCTAGTATGCGAGAACGATGTCCACATGCCTCCTCCTTTTCAGGAGGCGTTTTCCAGTTTTGCAGAGGCCGAGATTGAACGCTGCAGCGCGGGTCACACGCCCATGCTGAGCCAGTCCGATATGCTGGTTCAGAGAATATCGACTGCAGCAACCAGGGCTATGCAAATGGTGTCGGATTGACTTCGCTTTTCTACCAAGACGCAGATGGCCAGAGTACCGACTTTTCATGAGTGTGCTTAGCAAGTCCGTGGCAGATAATTAAAGATTCCGTATTTTTATCCTGACGTGGCAGGCACCAGACCTTTCTTTTTCGTACACCTTCACTTGTCGACTTATGGGTCTCAGTAGCAGTACGGGTCTTTTTATATAGCCAGTGAGTCCCGCTTGCGCGATCAAGCTTTACAATCCTAAAATTCGCACCATAGGTGATAGCCGTGCACTGATTTGTATCTAAAGGTCTTGGGCATGTTAATATGGATTGTTATTCACAGCGTAGTTGGAACTGCTGGCCGCTCAGCTGCTCACAGGGAGCTCTTAGTATTGCTTCTGGTGTATTGGTCGATTCGTGCTTTCCTGTATTGAAAGCATTTGGGCAACCCAGTCTCCTCCCACGATTGTCCCTTGGTCAGCTTCACCAATCCTGGTGCGCATGTGAAGATACCTGCCATTCCTAGATACCACTTAGCATATGCAAGCAGGGCTATCCCAACAATAGAGCATACTTACCATGTCCGTTGAAACCTGCCCAATTCCATTGGCCCTCCAGACCCTCAATGGGTCCAACCAGGGGAATCTTATCTGGCGTCACGCCAATGATTCAAGTCCAGGCGTGGTCCAATCCTTCGCCATGCCGAAGCGGCTCGGTCTCTGGCTCCTGTGACAGTTCGTTAAACTCTCTGGTGCTGTTGTCAGCGATGTGCTGGCTGTATCCTGAATCGTCGAAGGTGGCTGCATCGATGGACAGATCATCGCCCTTGTCGGGGGAGCTAGTTCTGGTCCCCGACCCGCCTAGTAGTATCGTGCCACTGAGCAAGGAGTTGACAGAGAAGAAATGCTCCGAGCCGTATCGAAGGGCCATGGTGTGCTGCAGCGAGTCACTACCAGAGAGAGAAAGTCTCGGTATGAACGCGTGGCCTTGTATCCGGCGTGGACGGATGAACTGACTCAGTTCCGGGCACCAGGTAGGCTGCGTAGGCGTTGGTACAATGGATCACGTTCTCAGCAGATACTGTCCCACGTGCAGTGCTAACATCCCATCGACGTTCCTTGGAGATTTGGCTCTTAACGATTTGTGCGGCGGGGCAATGCGTCCACAGCTTGACTCCTTTGCTTATGACATCGGACAAGATCCACTGGCACAGTTTACCCGGATGATTCGATGCAGCCGGTGACTCGTAGGCAGATAAAGCACTGCGAACTCTAGTTCTCGCTTTGGCCTCCTGGCCTTCAAAGACCCTGATATGCGAGATGTCACCCCCAGCGGCCTCATATGCCACCAGAGCCTTCGCCGAGCTATCCACTATTTCCTCCGAAATACAAACTTTGAATGTGTTGGTGTATTTGAAATCACAGTCGACACCATTGGCTGTGACGAATTCACGTACACGTTCTAGTACGACTCTCTCATTCTCCAAGATCTTCCTGGCCTGTTCTAGTCCGTGCACCGCGGCATAGCCAGGAAAACCGCGAAAGGCATCTACAGGGGCAGGTTAAAAAGAATTTGTCGATAAATGGAACAGTTTCACCTGGTCGGATATGTCCAGCGTTTCGTCCGGTCGCCCCGGAGACAGCTTCTCGCGCTTCCAGAATTATAATATCCTCGCCCTTGACGCCAGTTCGAATTAGTTCATACGCCGTCAGGGCCCCAGATATCCCGGATCCGATAATAAGATACTTGGTGGATGGCGGAACGTCGGTTGACCGGTTAGTATGAAGATAGGGGAATGAGCGCGTAGTGCGATGCCAGATGGAGAGGGTAGAATTGGGAAAAGGAAGTGAGGGCTTCATGTCGTCAACGTTGATGGTGAGAATGCTTCTTGATTCTGCTTGCGTCACATGTGTCCGGAAAGATGACCTTCAAATGCCACGCCAGCTGGACTCAACGTCGCTTATCACTCGGCAAAGACCGCTCGCGCGGTATTCTCCGCCGGGGCGCTAAAAATTGAAGCCAATAATGGCCGATCTGTCTGGGATGATGGGCGCAGTGGATCAAGATGGTCACTAATGACTGGCCCGGCTACGAATTGGCCGAAATGATATCAATTGGGTCCAGACAGTCGTGCAACCTGTCCAGTAAACTGCCTCAAGGATCAACGGTATCAGCACTAGATCTAGATGAAACCACTTAACCAGCTTGTTGACTGGGGTTTACCTGCTGCCACAAAGTCTGGATAGCATTGGGTCTTGACGACTATGGAGGCGACGTGATCTTTGGCTACCGGCCCAGTTGCCTCCAGGAAAATTAGGGCTACGGCATGTGCGAGAATAGGACTCACGAGCCACTTCACCGCTGGCCACCTGTCGTATTTCCAGGACGATCCTCCCTCTATCCCAAGATCTACAAGCATAACTATACCTCCAAGACATTGTTCCGGTCAGTTCAATAATTCAAATTCACTGTAACATAGTCACAGCAAAGAACCCTCCAGACAATCCGAACACTAAATACATATCAACAAGGAAATGAGGTGAGTCCACTCAGGCGGCCCATGCATTGCCTGAGTCCCTGGGCGCCTAAGAGCCTGGATGCCTGGGTGCCTTCATGCCTTCATGCCTTGACGCCTGACCACCACTCGGAAATCGACATCCTTCACGCTCTTCTTTCTTCCACTCCCCTTTCCTCCTTCATTCCCACCAGCCGAGTCTACCACCAGGGTTGCGACATGTCCCGCAGAGTGTTGCTACCGCAATGAACTTCGCCTCCCTCCACATGATGACTGGTCCAATCGTCGATGAATTTGATTCCTATTCCAAGCTTGGCATACTGTCTCCGAATGGCCTCCGCCAGGACGTCAGTACCGTTCGGCGAGGGACCCCAGGGATTCGGCGCAACACAGGTGCGAAACCCCGTCAGCACAAGGTTGTTCACGGCTCCGGGAAAGAAGGCGCCGACTTTCAGCGTCGCCTGCGTCACCTCAGGGCCTTCTTCCCCCGGGAAGGGGTGGTTGCGGAATAGGGCCGGGATGCGCAGCACGGCGTCGTCCGTCAGACCCACCTCGCGCTTCAGAATATCCAGGTTAGCGTCAATCCGGTCGGCGCAGCGGAGGTTGACCTGCATCAACTTCTCGTCGGAGAGCAGCTGCTCGATTGTCGTCGCAGGAACCGGGGCCGGGTCGCAACCCCAGCCGTTACACCCGCGCGGCGTGCGGGACTCATTGCGCGACAGGGCATGCAAACCACCGTGTCCCTCGTCGCGCAGTGTCCAGAGCAGATCGATCGCCGCCCGGGGATCGTCGACCATAGCGACCCAGCCGCGCTCGGTGTCGGCCGGGAGAAACTGCAGGAACTCGTCCACGTGCCCGATGGCCAGCCAGTCCGTGTCGAGCAGAATGGGCTCCTGCGTCTCTTGGGCCTGCAGATAGGGCAACAGGTGGTGCTGCCGAGCCCCGTGTGCACCCATGAGGACGCGACCGGCTGGCCAGGCACGACCATTCAGGCTATGGGGCGGCACCGCTTCGACGTTGCCGCCCGAGTTGATCTCCTCATTAGCGCCGCCCAAATGCTGAACGGCACCGACTCCGGAGCGACGAAAAGTCTCAAATAGCTGCCGCCCGGCCACACGCTCGTCCTGCGGCGACCGGATCATGATACGGATGGCCACGGGGCCGTCGGGGCCTGGCATGGTGGCAAACCCGGGCTCGACAAAATCCTGCGCCCAGACGTCCTCGCCGGTCTCGAAAAGGTGTATATCAGCTGCTAGTCCGGCCTCGCGCACAACGAGGGCAAGGTCATGAGAATACCGATCCACGAACGGTGAGGCTCTCGCTTTCCCTCGCACGGCCAGTACTTGCCCCACGCGCTGCAGGTGGTGGTGGACAAGCACCGGCGCCACGCGCAGCTGAACAGTGTCGCTAGAATGCCAGTCGCCCTGGCGCACGGTGAACTGCAGCGTCACCCGGCCATCCCAGCCCCCGGGCCGGCGCGTATCGCGACCATCTACTCCGAGGGTGAGTCCGGCCGTCAGCTCGTCCTGGCCGAAGGTATGGTTACTGCCGACATAGACCCAACTGCTGCCGTCCGGACGAAAAATACGCACGTTGTCGCGCGCGACCTCTTCCGCAATTGATATAGACCCGATGGCGTTGCTCGGCAGGCCGGACATGGGTACCGTTCGAACGACGGCCATCAATTCGGGTGCTCGCTGGATGTCATCGGCGGCGTCGTGACAGTCATCCAGCCGGGCGTTGCTCAACCGAGGACCGACAAGAGCCTCCCGCGAGCATCTCCTATCCGTATCGCCGATGTTTGGCAGAAACAGGGCGCCACGAGTCTCGGTCCAGTGGCTCTTCCCGCTGAGATCCGAGTCGCCCGCGAGATCCACGAGGCCGTCTCGATTCGTGTCGGCGCGGATATCCGCCTTAGGGCTGCCATGGGCTTGGACAACGATGGGCAGTAAAAGAAGCCCTACATCATCAGATTAACGACTGGCTGTAGAGATGCACGGTTCAATTAGCTTTCTGACTCACCGAACAGTTTGCGAAGTAGGGCCATGGTGCGTGTAAACGACGTTCTGCGTCTACTTTTGTTTCCGATCAAAACCGGCCGACATGGTAGCATCCGGGTTTAATGCAGGCTTTCGACGGCCGGTCTTTTCTACTTCCGGTTCTGTCTGGCTTTATCAGGGCTCGCGCCCTTGCTTCTCTCATCATGATGATCGACGCCTTGAAGTGAGGTGTGGCACATCTGGTTTCGATTTGTCGCCCCCTCGCGTGCCAAGGATCCTAATCTGGCGCCCTCAATCTCTCAAAAACATCTGTTATTGCGTGATTTGTTGTGATAAGCTAACATTATATTAAATTCGATGGATTCATGTTCACCGTGGGCCCGGTCTGCCTCCTATCCTTAATCGTCTGTGCGATTCTCGAGCAACTTCCTCAGCACCATCACCTCCCCTTCCCATTTGGCAACTCGCAGGCGCAACTCGTCGCGCTCCTGCGTCACGGCCCCTAACCGGGACTCCAGGTCGGAAACGTGGTCCAGGTGTTTCTGCCGCAGCTTTCGTGATGCCAATTTATTGCGGCGCCGCCTTTCCTGCAGCCGTCCTTCCTCCGAGCCGGGCGAGAGGGAGCCGTCATCTGCCCACGATTCTTCTCCGGCGGGACTTGGTTGGCACCGTTGCCGGGCTCTTGGCGACTGAGCGGATGTCAGTTGAGATCCCCTCGGGTCGTTTCTGGGTGATGACACGGGTGGCGATTGATGGATATTCAGCGGTAACAGTGACGCCATTATCGGCGTCGGAGCGATGCTGGACTCGGGCATGGCGGGGATAAGCTCCCCCATGGGGAGATCGATCTCTAGCATGCCGGCTTGGGGCACTATCAAAGGGTCCAGGCGGAAGGCCAAGTGGTCGGCCGACCTCTGATCGGCCACACCACTATTTGGGGACGAGTTGGCCGGCAGAAGGCCGCACGCGGTGGTCGGGTAGTAGGAGCAATCCGAAAACATGAAGTCGGCCCAGAGCTCCGGTGATGGAGGAAGAGAGCCGCCGAGGACTTGCATGTCTGTCAGTCGCGAGGCTGGTGAGCTGGATGCCGTCACCGGGGCGGATCCTTCAGCGAGCGAATCCCAATCGTAAAGGGGGCTGCTATAGGGCATTAGGCGAGTTGGGTCCATTTGTTGTGGTTCGGGTGGTAGGACTAGAGCGCCGCACTGGAAGGAGGTCAATCTGTCTGCACGATCAATTGAACTGTATGGATCTTGAGGCAGGACTGAGGCTGACTGATTTATACTTCCCTTCCTCCACCAACAAATCCGGCGCTACTCAAGGAATGTCCGGCACTAGGCTGCAGTGGGACTAGCCCGCGCACACTACTCGCACTGTGCAGGAATAATGCACCATGATTCAGCGGTGCGGCTGATGCCCGGACTTATTCAGAGGGGCCTTTCGGAGGTAAAGTGGACATTTCTCACCCACTGTGGCCGACGACATTAACATGGACCCTGCCAGCACCCACCACGATGTAAATCCGACAGCTCCGCCGGCCAAAAGGCGAAAGCCTCGCCCTAAGCTGTCATGCGTCCCGTGTCGCCAGAAAAAGTCCGTGATCGTCCCTTTGCCCCTGAGGTACCTACGTAAACTCCTACTGACGGCCCCCCTGCAGACTGAAGTGCAACCGTCTACATCCTTGCGACAGCTGCATCAAACATTGTCGATCCTACATGTGCCAGTACGTGGCGCCGATGTCGAGAAAGGAGACGCAGGGCATCCAGAGTCATATCCATAGTCTCGAATCTCGCATTCGCCAACTATCAGCCGTCGATGTCCCGACGGTTACCAGCAACCCGGCTGTTCTGCCACAGCAGTCGCAGTCGACGATCGCAGACGAGCAGGCAGAAGATCCATCGGCACCACAGAGCGATTACCCCGGAACCATCCTAATCAGCCATGAGCATGGCACGAGCTATCGCGACCCCACCCACTGGCAGGCGGTGTTGGACGAAGTAGATCGATCTTGTCTTGCCCCACCGTCTCCCACTAACCCGAAGTACAGATTGAAGAGGTCAAAGAATATCTCCAGATGAGCGAGGACACCTCCCCCGAAGACGACGCGGAAGGGGAGCCTTCGACCCCCGACGCCTCGGGGCCTGTCCTGCTGTTCGGAAATGCCATTGCCACCACCAAGGACGATTTGCTAGCCGCGTTGCCGGCGCGGACTGTTGCCGACCGCTTGGTATCCTCCTATCTGAATTCGAAAGAGGCCCCTCTCGGTACGCGTTTTTGCGCTGTTGTCCCGGGGTATCAACCGGCACGCTGACCGGTAAACAGTTGTGATGCACACCCCGACGTTTGCCAAAGAGGTTCGTTGAGCCCTGAGTCCCTCCACCCTTGTCTCTCCGGGTACTTACCGTTGCGCCATCCAGTATGCTGCTTTTTGGAAGAACCCCGACGGGGCATCGATAAACTGGTTGGCGTACTTGTATAGTATTCTCGCAGCCTCTGCCGGCTTACATCTCTTCTCCACAGCCGGTCGCGCCGACGGGGACCTGGCCGAGGCATTTGACGAGTATCACCGCAGGGCCGCGCACTGCCTCACCATGTCCGTCTACACGACGCCCGGACGGTACAAGCTCGAGGCGCTGGTGCTCACCGTCGCTGGCGAGATTCTTCGCAGCACCGATACTCACGTCGGTCCCTCCGTGCTCCTGGGGCTAGCCAGCCGGTTGGCCATGCACGCGGGCTATCACCGCGACCCGCGCCATTACCCTGGAATTTCGGTGTTCGAGGGCGAGATGCGCCGTCGCGTGTGGATGTATCTCTCGCTTCTCGATCACTACATCTCCCTGCAAGCCGGTCTGCCGCCGACGACCATCCAGTCGCAATCCGACACCGCCGAGCCGCAGAACCTGACCGACGATGACCTGGATCCGTCGATGCCGGCATTGCCCGCGCCCCGACCACCGACCGAGAAGACGCATATTCTCTTTCCCACCGCCCTTAATCGCATCATGTTTGTCGGCGCCGAGATCATCGGCAAGGTGTGTTCCGTCCGGGGCGTTCCTTATCGTGAGGTGCGGCGGCTGGATGCGACCCTCCGAAAGCTGCAGGCGACGGTTCCCCCGCCGCTGCGATTCCAGGCGCTGAGTGACTCGATCGCCGACGCGCCCACCACCATCATGGACCGCTACAATATCGAGCTGATGTACCAGAAGGCGCGCTGCGATCTGCATCGGCGGTATCTGGCTCAGCATCGACTGGACCCCAAGTACGCGTATTCACGCCGGGAGTGCCTAGACGCCGCGCGCCGCGTACTGCAGCATCAATGCGATATCTTCGACGCTAGCAGTCCCGGCGACCAGCTGGGATACGCCTCCTTCTTCTTTTCGCCCGTCGTGGTCATGCACTTTCGCTCCGCCGCGATGTTGGTGTCGTTGGAGATTGCCTGCCAGTCGCGGCACGACCTCAAGCAGAGTCTGTCGGCCGACCAGCGACAGTCGATTCTCGCGGAACGAGCGCAGCTCTCGCACGATCTAGAACGGTCGTACGCTATCTGGAACCATCTACGACACCAGTCCAAAGAAGCTCTGAAAACGGCCGAGGCGCTCCAGATCATGCTGAAGATCGCCAACACGCACCTGCAACATGGGTCCACTCCGGGGCAAGATGAGCCTGCGGCAATGGGAAGCTTCAACAGCCAGGCCCTGGCCGAGACCTTCACTCCCAGTGATCAGGATCATCAGGAATTGTTGCTCGACAGTCATGACACCAGCCCCTTGGATGTCGACCTCATGGATGCGACCTTCTATCTGGGGCAGAGTGCGACGGACCAGGCCCCAGACACGCGATTTGCCGGGTCCATCGACGTCGTGGATTTCTATGATCGGTACTGGGAGAATCTGATGTTGTTAGGAGGGGACCAAGGTTTTAATGACTTTGCTCTGGATGGTTATAATGCGAATCTTCCTGAGTCCAGCCTTCCCTAGCTAGTCGGTTATTGAATGGATAAAACTCGCACCCGACCACCATGGCAGTGTGGATGTATATAGTTTTCTTTGCCAGCCTGGGGTATATTATTTGGAGTAGGTCATGTTGTTTACTGTCGTTCGGATTCCTCTCAGATTGTCTTTGTTATATTACTTTGTTGTGCCATTCTCTCGCTCGCTCGCCCCTAGTTCATGTAGACGGATATATATTTAATTGGCATGAGAACAGGCCAGGCACACCCCACGAGGTATCACGGATTGCCATTTTATTTTGGTAGGCTTACTTTTGTATTTGGACACACACACTATTGACCGTGTGAACATATTTGTCTAGATCAATGAATAATTGAATCACGTCAAGTTCCGGCAAGTTCCGGCAAGTTCTGTTGCAACCTGCATGTATGGTAGTTGCGGTTCCCCCTACTAACCCGCGGTCATTTACTGCAGGCATTCAACAGCCCTTCTTCACTCTTCCACCCTTCTCCCTCCTTCTCGCCGGTGAAATCAATCTCTCCCTGAACAACGTTCTCTGCAGGACATTGTCGAGGCCAGCGTCCTGATTCAGGACTTCCCACGATGGCTTATCGTCGCACTCAATTCCGGCTGGGCTTAGTCGAGCCAGGCCATCGTGCACCAGCGGAGAATTGACGAAATGACGTGCTTCCGTATCGCGATGAGCACCGTGTCTCGCCCGTCATTATTGGCGTCAAGCCTCGCCCTAGTGGGGACACTCATCTCTTGACGAGGAGCCGGAGATTGAGTCACCCAGTTAAACGGCAACGATACCGGTGATTTGGCCGGGGTCAATCTGGGATCAAAGATGGCCCGGCGCAGAGGGAGCATCGTTCTCGCATAATATGAAAGTATTAAACCGGTGCACTGCGGACGCCGCCTCCTACTTTCCAATGCAATCCGTTATAATCGTGAAAACATGGTCGCAGACGTGGACGAGACATCGCCTCTGAACCCTTCCGCCCGCGAGAATCAGGATGGAGGAGCATCTTACCAAAGTATCGCCAAGGTCGCAGACTCGGCTGAGGATGTGGCTGGCGATGAAGAGAGCGCGACACGCTCTTCGTCGGCCACAGACCAAGGCGTCGTGCAGACAATGACCGGTGTCCGGACCATCGTGGCCGTGCTGTTGGTTGGTGTGTTGACGGTGCCATCGGCTTCTGCCTGCGTTATAACTTACATGTCGCAGGAGAGTTTATATCTAACGCAGACAGCACGCTGGTCATGGCTACGACGGGCAAGATCTCCTCGGAGTTCAATCGACTACAAGATGCTAGCTGGCTCTCGACCGCCTACACGCTGGGGGTGTGTGCCGCACAGCCAATGGCAAGTTGTGACTCCTTACTCCTTTGAAGGAAGCTATATACTGACGCAATTGCAGTACGGGAAATTGAGCGACATATACGGGCGGAAGCCTTTACTGCTGGTCGCTTACGCTCTGTTTGCCGCGGGCTGCTTGATATCGTGGGTGACCCGGTGAACCCCAACAGGAGAGAAATGGCTAACGGGGAAGCAGTGGTATTGGAAGGGACCTCTGGAAGGTGATCGCTGGTCGTGCCGTAAGCGGGATTGGCGGTGCCGGGATCATGGCCCTAGGATCCATCATCATTACAGGTATGCAAAAGGGAGGCTGGGCGTTGAGTGATTGGCAGTGTTGACAAAGTGGATAGATACGGTGCCCCGGCGGGAGGTCGCCTCGTGGAGAGCCTATGTCAACATCTTCATGACCCTGGGCCGCAGCCTGGGCGGTCCCGTCGGTGGGTGGCTCACTGATGCGGTCGGATGGCGCTGGTAGGCATGCCCTTGGTCCCTGGAGTTAGAGTTTGACGCTCACATTCCGATCCATCAGGCTTTTTCTGCTTCAAATTCCCTTCATCGCCCTCGCTGCGTCTCTGGTCCTTGGGAAACTGAAGCTTTCTCATCGTGATACGTCGAAAGCATCCATTCGCCGCGTGGACTTCCTGGGAACTGCCCTGCTCGGCCTATCTATCGTCGCCATTATCATCCTACTGGACCGCGGCGGCCACGCCTTCCCGTGGGCCTCGTGGACCACTCTGGTGCTCGGTAGTGCTGGCCTGGGTTCTCTGACAACGTTTGTTTGGGTCGAGATGCGCGTGGCCTCGGAGCCCATATTTCATTTGGATATACTGCGCCGCCCCAACGTGGCTGCCAGCTACCTCATCGGATTTCTGCAGATCGCGTCGCAGCTGGGCATGCTGTTCTCCGTGCCGCTTTATTTCCAGGTCACGCAGCGGGCCTCGGCCACGGTCGCCGGCGGTCATATGGTCCCGGCAGTAGTGGGCAACACGTTTGGGGGCTTACTGGCCGGGGCATTCATCCGACGAACGGGCCGATTCAAGTCTCTGCTGATCGTCGCCGGACTGGTGGCGTCCATCTCCCACGTGCTCCTCCTGCTGCGATGGAACGGACGGACCGGGCCGTGGGAATCGCTATATATAACTCCCGGCGGACTGGGCACCGGAATCGCATCCGCGGCGGCTTTTGTCAGTATGACCGCTCTCCTGCAGCCACAGGAGGTGGCAATGGCGACGAGCGGGTATATGCTTCTGGTCAGTCTCGCCATGACCACCGGCGTGACCCTAACCAACACCGTGCTCGGACTCCGGTTTAAGTCTCAACTCCAGCAACATCTGCATGGCGAAGGAGCCGCCGAGGTGAGTCTCTCTCCAACGATGTTGAAGCTTCTCGCTAATCATACTAGATAATCCGGTCGGCAACCTCGGACAAGGGCTTCATTGCTCGTCTCGACGGAAGAGTTCGAGAGATCGTGGTAGGATGTTTTGTGGCTGGGCTGAAAAACACATACGGCAAGTTTTTCCGCCTGCAGAAGAGACATCAAATAGGAGATTTGTCGGCTGACTTATTGACAGTGATCTCCTTGGCCTTCTCCATCGTTGGCTCCATTGTTGGACTGGGTGTTCGACAGCATCGGCTGTAGAATTGGCGATACGTCTCTGGAAAGGTGGTTTTCTGTAGGATGCACTATGATTCCGGGGCGAGCACCGGAGGGATAGACCGTAGCTTAGCAATACACAGCCAGCATTCTTCAAGATCCCTTCTCCAATGCCTCTCACGATCGGACGCAGATGGTCGATGTCACGTGCCATCCGGCGTGCCTGAACGATGACATCATCTCCGGTACCGGGCGGTGAGGCGGGGCAGTATGACTGCTTTCGTCCCCCACATACTCTTTCTCGCTCTTTTTTTTCTTCTCTCTTTGCATTCTCTGCAACAATACTACGTACGACTCGACCGTTGTCACTCGAGAGACAATGACTGCCCCATCGCTCGGGGCAGACCCCCTCGTCCTTCTGCCCCCCGAGATCGTCCTCCGCATCCTCGACTTCACCCCTATCTCCGCCCTGGCATGCCTGACGACCGTCTCCAAGGCGTGGCACCAATTCATCGACGGAACTCACCAAGAAGCCATCTACAGCGCCGAATCCAAAACCAACCAACCGGCCGGAGGAGTGCGAGACTTTTCATTCCTCTCCGACAATACAAGCTTCGCGAAATTGTTCGAGGGGACGGCGTCATGGAAGGACCTATGTAAGCGTCAGACGCTACTGGCTCGCAACTGGGCCCAGTCGCATCCTGTGAGCCGCGAGTCGGTGCTGCAGGTGGGCAACGATCCCGTGTGGCGATTCCGGGCCGACTTCAAGCGTCGCTTCTTCATCTCGACCTCCCAGGCAGGCGGACTGAGCGTTACCGATATGGATACGGGCCACATGCTCTGGCGACTCCCCTCCACGCTGGATCGTGACGAGGACGCCGTGCGCCCCTTCGCGCATCTCGAGTATCAGGACGGCATGGCCGTGTTCGATCGGGAAGGGGATGCCGTGGAGGTCTGGCAGGCGGATCAGGAGGGCGCCGCGCGCGGAGAGTTCCGTCGCATCGCCATTCTGGACCACGATTGTCAGACCCGGGGCTTTCAGCTATCACATTGGACCCTGTGCGTGGTATCCACCCAGGGGCAGGGTTTCGTCTATGATATGACACAGCGGCCCCCGACGCGAACCACGCACCTACAAATCGAACATGACGCCGTCGGCCACTTGGACCAGAGTGCGGACGTTGTTATTTACTCCATGGGCCCGCGGGGATACCATGCCTACGATAAGAAGTCGGGCGAATTCCTGGGCGCGTTGCATCCTTCGCATTGTACCGAGAAGTATCACATCCGCCCCCCGGCGGCTGCCGCTCCCTCCCCAAGCGCAGCGTTGGAGGCTGCCGTGCGACACGGCCCTACCCATGAGTTGTTCCGGCCCTGGGAACCTCGCAATGACTGCCTGGTGCCGATCCAGCTGGCCAAGGGCCCGCTTTCGCCGCCATCCGACCCGGAACATGTGTGGCACGCCGAGGACGAATGGGGCGCCGGCATGCTGCACGGTGACCTGTTCGTGGGCTTTTCGCGCGCCGGACGAGTATTCGTCTGCTCGGACTGGCGCAAGGCCCTCGTCGGCCCCGATAGTCTGGCGGCTCACAGCGCCCTGCTGGAATGCGAGACGGACGGGGCCAGCTTCGACCTGGGTGGTTGGTTATCGGTGCGCAACCATCGCATCATGTTCGAGATCCAGGATCGCATCTACGTCGTCGCGCTCGATGACGAGAACCGCGTACAGGACGTGGAGCGACCGGTCCGTGCGTCGTACTCGCTGCTGACGAGTTCCATGCCCCAATTGGCAGTGCCCGTCAGTTTCATGGCCTTGTATGACGACGCCATCATAGCCACCTATACCGTGCGTACCCCCCTAATGCATTTTCCCCCTTAAACAGTAACCAAAACTCATATCCGCAGACCCTGGGTTGGCGCCAATCGTTGCCCAACCTCCCCGGCGACGTACAGCCGCAACACCGCCAAGGCCGCGGTCGCATCTTCCCGACCAAGGCCATTCGCATCGTGAGCTTGGCCCCCGACCTCTCGGAAAAGCCGTCGGGCGCAACCGATACCGGTGAGCCGACGCCGGACGCCACGCAGACGAACGACGGGTCGTTTCATGCCGAGCGACAGCATCCGCCGGCGGACGAGTTTTGGCGCTCGCAGGCCGGGCTGCTGCAGTTGGTCAGTATGATCGGTGGCGAGTTCGGCGAAGACGAGGAGGCCGATGACGACGAGGAAGGGGTGATAGTGGACCATTTACACGACGACTTCATTGATGGGGAATGGGAGGACGAGGAGGATGACCAGTCGAGTGAAACCGACGACGAGGAGCACGCAAACCAGCATCCCCACGCGCCGGCAGGGGTCTAGGCGTGAAGGCATCTTCCGGCGGATGCTGTTTAGCCCAGTCTCATTTGAACTCATGCGCAGACGGGAGCTTGTCCGGGATGATTCTGTGGCTATGGCCAGTGGTCAGGACAATTCAGAACGCGTCGGACGACCGGCGAGGGTTGCCCTGTCCGGCACGAGTGCGACTTCGTACCCGACGCAATCTATGTGGGTTAGTCCCCTCTAAAGAGACATTCCTGAGGTCGAGGAGCTATGGCTGATATAGCTGAGCAGGCCGTGGACTTGGAAGCATGGCTGGTCATAGGGAGTAACAGACACATGCCAGATGACATGGTCCAATATCGGTTGTATATAACGGAACGATGCAGCGAAAATTCTGTAGTAGCGCATACCACATAGAGCCATATTTGAGAACTGGTGAAACACTGGTTCCTCATCCTAGTTATTGATTGAGAATATTACACTGTAATGGATAGAATCTAGGAGGTAGGAACACTACTACTACTACTCCGGAGTACGAAGAACCGTGTGCTTCATCTTCTCGGGGAGAGGCGGTACAGTGGGGGTGAAAAAGTATTTACACCCCCTTTATCGCGCTAAAATGACCGCTTTCCTATTTAGTATTATTCTGC